>VUYV01000351.1:606550-783516 GCA_008711295.1 Anarhynchus alexandrinus | reverse complement strand
ACAGTATTCCAGTTGTGGCCTCACCAGCGTAGAGTAGAGGGGGAGAATGACCTCCCATGAGTAGCATTGAACACAGCTGTGCAAAAATGGTTTGGGGGCTGCTATGTGCTGAAGACTGGACTGATCAGCCCTTTTGCATTCAATAAAGCTCATGTAACTCTTTCAGGTGATGCCAACCAAAACACCAGAGTATAGCAAGGTTGCACAAATGCTTAACCAGGTGGACCTGATTTCTGTGACAGTCGAGAAAGCAAGTCTGAGAAGTGTAAATACAGGACAGAGAAGCACACTGAAGTACATTGAGGACTCTCAGAGCAATAAGCAAAGAAGGTGTACTCCCTTGGTCTGCCTGTGTTCAGAGGTGGAGAACTTTGCACATGACAGATATCAGGCTTCATGATCTGTTTTTCTTTCTAAGGAAGAGAAGACTACTGACCCCATATTCTCACTAATCAAATGGTTCAAGAAAGGGTAGCAGTGTTGCAGGGGCTCCTTTAGAAAGGAACAAGTTAGCATGCTGTTGCCTCACTTGAATCTCTACATTATATCCATTGTGAAACCAAAACTAACATATAAATCCCTTTAGAATATGTTTGTTTGCTTTTTCCACGAAGCAAGAGTGGGGGCTCGGGAACAACGAGTTCCTTTATAGAGCTTTGACAAACAAAATTATTGAAGTTAAATGGGGAAAAAAACAGCTTCTGAAAAAGAATACTATATTATTCCTTCTTATTCATGTAGGATCACTCATGCTTTTCCCAACTTGGCTAATAAATGCATAAAAATAAATAAGTCCTTTAGTGTTCAGGTTTGCTAGAGATTTGTTCAAATGTTGCTTTCAACTCGTGAGCAATTTCAAGGCTGTAATGGAAAAGCTGAATCAGCTGTGAAATGTAACTTTTGACTTAATTATATTAATTGACATACCTATGTATAATTTTTTTTGAGTATTTGGTATAATTGCTTCAAATGACATTTAATTTGTCACTTGAAGTACAATAATTAGAAACAGTTCATGAAAGAAAGTCATTGCAACTTCAAATGAAGTATTTCAAAGGTATAATTATTTTGAATGTTATAATACTGAATAGCTACAGTCACAGGGCTGGGAGCCGACACTGCCAATGTTAAAGTCAATGGACTGGTGGGTCTCCTTTGCTGTGCAGGCCACGTGCTCACTTATTTGCAAGATTTGGGGGAATAGCACTATGTGAAAAGGAGAAACCACTTACTAGCTTCTCCTCCCCGTAGGCTAGAGACAAGCTTTCCGTGCAGAAATGTTTGTCATCCAAATCTCATTAGAAATCAATGGAAAACATTCCATCAAACTCAGTGGGAGCTGAATTGATCCACAAGTATATTTTTGGCTCCGCTGGAGATGTTCGAGAGGCGTGTAGCTGGCTGATGTAGAAGCTGCCTGATGTGAATAGTCCCCAGCTGAAATACTCCCGTGCAGTGCTGGGGTTGCTCCCACGGCTCTGCACAGCACCAGTGCCTGCTCCCTGGGGAAAGCCTCCCCCCACCTCACCTCGGAAAGAGGCAGGAATGCGTGACAGAGGGAAGAAATTAGCAGCAGCCTTAATAATGTTAACTGGCAAGAACAGTGACATAGCTAGGAAGGTATTGCCCAACATTGCACAATATCTCTTACATAAAAATAAATAAATCAAAGCCACAGCAAATTAAAGCAAGAAAAAGGAAGGTGCATTTCCTCTATCACTCCAGCCAAAAGGGCATGCAACCATTCAAAAGCTGGAGGCCCCACTCATTTGCAAAAACGGCGATGGTAGCCCATGTCATATCAGTCAGGAACCAGTTCCCTGGGCACTGGCAGGGAACTGTCTTCTTAAACCACTTGGGCCAGATCTCTGAGTGGATCCTGTCCCCTGGAAATCTGAGCAAGCAGTGGCTTTCTCAGCTTCTCTGCCTCAAGTGCCAAGAAGCTCAGGTGCTGAAACGTGATGGGAACACCAAGGTGCAGTGCCATGGGTCCTCATTCTTCCTGAGCTCCTAAAGAACCTAACCCATATGCATTGCAGTAAATGTCGAAGGCATGACTGGATGAAGTGAGGGATTTCAGTATTGGGAATAGACAAACAATTCCAAGTCTATTTAATTGCTGAGCACAATAGTTTTGTGAAGTTTATGTTTTAACCCTGGCTACTAGAGAGGGCTCTTAACAAAAAAATTATAAGGCATAGCCGTGTTTTAGCATTATCAATCTGAATGTTGGCCTAAAAGCTTTAAAGAAACTCCTAGCATTGAAATCATACCTAGAGACTTAAATAACCTGAGTATACCTAGGATGGATTTTAAAACTGTATGCCCACCTTCAGAGAGGGATCTTCCTTTGGATGAAAAACCAAGTCAGAAGCTGTGCTGCAGGCAGGAGAGTTAAGTTTCAGGAGCCAGAAAACACAGTTCTTGGACTTCCCCTAGCAGTTCCATTTAAAGTTACCCCTTTTCTCTGTCACTTATCCATTGCCTTCTTCAGTTCTTTACAATATGAGGTATTGGCACAGGGAAGGAGGAGTGAAAAGGTTATCTAGAGCTTCTCTTACTAATGCTGCGCTCAAAAGGAGTGTGTTAGTTCCCTCACCTCTTGTCAGCTCTGGCTATGGCCACTGATACCTCATTAGGTCCATACTAGGTCCAGACTGACACATAAATAGAGTTCTGTGACCACACTCCCCCCTATAATATGTTTTGTTTCCTTCAATGAATTTGTAATAAGAATCTAGGCTAATGCTATATGCCACATGCAGTCTGTTACATACCTTTTGCATAGTAAATATTTGACAATAATATTTTGGTTTCGGCATCCACTCCAAACTTTCCCTATTAAACTTGGTTTCAGAGGAACAGGGTCCTGCTGGGGGAGGAAGGGGTGACAGCAACAGGAAATTTTGGGATTTTTTTTTCTTGTGAATAGCCTAGTAATCTCTGAAAATCCTAGTAATCGAGCCTTCATCAGAAGTGCTCACATAAAAGCGAGCATTGGTCTGGAAATGCAAAGTGCAGTTCAGTTATAGCTAAGGGCCAAAGTAACCAGGCAAGCTCAGATTTACATCACTGCGTTGCGCCAACAGCACAGCTGCATCAAATTACTGTCTTCAAAACAGGAAGGACTGGAAGCTTGATTACAAGTGCTACAGAGACGACGAAACACAATCTCATCTGTACATTGTGTATGAGATCTCTTTTTCCCCTCAGAGGAATGATTAGTAGAAGGAACTAGTCCGCATAGGAGTGGTCCGAGTCTGCTGCAAACAGGTCTGGCAGTTTCTTTGTCAATCTGAATGTGCAAAACAAACTGTTTTGCAGAAAATGGTGAACTGAAGGCAAAACAGTTTTATTTTTGTCCATGAAGTATGTCACTCAGCTTTCAGATAACAAATGGTAATAATCTATACGCTGTGCTTAAGGGTTTTGTCCCTCCAGTGTCTGACCTGCCTAAGCTGATTCCTGCATTTGCATGTTGATGCAATAATTTTAATTGGTCCTTGTGCAGGTGGATGTCCTGGCCAGTAGGACAGCAGGTTCAAGGCCTTTGTGTTTTTCTTTTCTAATAAATTAAACCTCTACCTGAGCCCTCACATCCAATTAATTTTCCATTTTAAGAGTGTATCCCAAAGGACTTTCAAAGGTACTGAGCCAATTATGACTTAGCTATATTAGCTTAAATGCAAAATATTACACTGGCACAACCAAACTGAATTTGGCCAGTTGAATCTGACTTCATTTTTATTAGCCATTGTTTGTTTGGGTTGTTATTATATTTTTGTTAGACTTTTGAGTAGTTGCCTAAGGTTTCATTGTTTGTGCAGCATCCGAGCTTGAATAAGAACGGAAGGCTAAAAATGAACTTCGGAAAATAAAAAAAAATAATCATAGAAACACATTAAAACCGACAATCTCAGAAATGTTTTTCCCTTTGTATATTTACCAGATATGTGACCATTTCAAATGTGTATGTTTGATTTCTTCTATCCTTTCTTCCTTCCTTCTTCTTTCCTTCCTTCCTTCCTTCCTTCCTTCCTCCCTTCCTCCCTTCCGTTCTTCCTTTCTCCCTTTCTCCCTTCCTCCTTTTCTTTCATTTCTTGTCTTCCTTCCTCTGAAACTGGGCAATCAGTTTGTACCACGCAGCTTCCTTTGCCATGCGGGAGCTGTGCGACTTAAGTAACCACTTGCATCTTTCTACTGAATCTATTTAAGTCTGCTGATTTTCTTCCTGGGTTTCTACTTGTCTTTTAGTCATGCATCCCTCATGACTTTGCAATGATACTATACCAATAGGAATCATCTTAGAATCATAGAAACAGAACGGTTTAGGTTGGAAAGGACCTTGAAGATCATCGAGTTCCAATCCCCCTGCCACAGCCAGGGACACCTCCCACTAGACCAGGTTGCCCAAGGCCACCTCCAGCCTGGCCTTGAACACCTCCAGGGATGGGGCCTCAACAACCTCTCTGGGCAACCTGTTCCAGTGCCTTACCACCCTCAAAGTGAAAAACTTCTTCCTAATGTTCAATCTAAACCTACCCTCTTCCAGTTTGAAGCCATTCCCCCTCATCCTATCACTACATGCCCTAGTAAAAAGTCCTTCCCCAGCTCTCCTGTAGGCCCCCTTTAGGTACTGGAAGGCCGCAATAAGATCTCCCCGGAGCCTTCTCTTCTCCAGGCTGAACAGCCCCAACTCTTTCAGCCTCTCCTCATAGGAGAGGTGCTCCAGCCCTCGGATCATCCTCGTGGCCCTCCTCTGGACACGCTCCAGCAGGTCCATGTCCTTCTTATGATGGGGACTCCAGAGCTGGATGCAGTACTCCAGGTGGGGTCTCACGAGAGTGGAGTAGAGGGGCAGAATCACCTCCCTCGCCCTGCTGGCCACGCTTCTTTTGATGCAGCCTGGGATGTGGTTGGCCTTCTGGGCTGCGATCGCACATTGCGATCATCTGCTGCTGGTATACCTGTGTTTGTGAGTTAACTGTTTTACAAGATTAAGTGGGATATACCAAGGATGAGACATTAGCGGCAACCTATAGAGCTTTGCTGCCTGTCACAGTCACTACCGCAAAGCCTGCCAGAGAAGGATGCGACATCAGTTAACAGAGAGGCCCACGCTGCTCCAGCTAGATCATGCCTAAACACAAAAGGTAAGACTAAGCCAGCTCAGATATCTCCAGTTTTGTGACTGGAGTGGCAACATAAGCGAAATGCCATGCCTGAGCACCATGACTAGAGTCTCATTTAACTTGGTGTTGATCTCAAAGGCTGTGATATCTGCTCTTATATGGGTGCCTGCATGCAGAAAATAAATATTTACATTAACTGACTTTTTAACACAGGTTGCATGTATTTTGTTACCATTTAACAATCTCATTCTCCTTTGTTTGTTTGTTTTTTTTTTAAATCCAGTTCCTTTTACTAGGCTCTGATAATATTTCTCCAACAATTTGCCGTGGCAAAACAGTTTATTGCTGTGAGTTGGCTATACTCAGCAAAGGTCTGCACAGTACACTACTGAACTTCATGTACTATAAGCCTTTTAGAGCGGAAATTTACTGCCGTGTCTCACCTTGAGGAGAGAACCAAAACAAACTTACTAGAACAGTAATTTAAAGACTGAACTTTAAAGGGAGGGGAGAGAAATAAACCTCCTACCACTCCTTCTCCTAAATGGTTGGGATCATGTGAAAATCAATAGCCTGACCTCTTTCTTCCTTTTTTTCCTTAACACTGTAAAATGTCCAGCTGTAACTTTGCGCAATTGCTTTTAACCAGAAGCTGTTGCAGGCAGAGCGAGCATGGATGTGATGTGATGGGGTCTGTGGCCAGATCCCATCCCAGAGGGCGGTGGGCTGCCGCCCACCCTGCTGGTGGAGCAGGTCTGGACCGCACAGCTGCACTCAGTGCAGGATTTCTGAGGCCACCAGCTCCCTTCTGCTCTCTCAGCACGCCTATCCACTTGCACGCTCCTTGCTTACCTGAAACCTGGGCAGACATAGCCGGAGCTCCCTCGCTGCCTCCACGGAGCAACTCTGAGCAAAGGAAACACGATCTGTGAGGTGGAATTTCCTGACTGCTGCACAGCCTTGCTTTATGCATAGGTTTTACTGTAATGCTGAATAAAATTTCCTAAAGCCTTCATTTTCTGATCTCTTCTCCAAAAATTGTATATATAAGAAGAAACCCAAGACACCCAAGAAACCCAGCTCCATGTTTTGGAGCTCCTCTGTATTACGATAAGTACCAGTAGTCTATGCAAAAAAAACATAACGTGGAACTGCAAGCTTTACAAAGTCTGGAGGGCTTATCAAAGAACAGATCACAACTGGCCCAGCTATGGAGTTGAAGGAAATGTGCTGTCCTGAAAAGAGATGTTGAAATGGGGGGTAAGAAACAGAGGCTTAGCACTTGGGTAAGGAAACTGCAGAGGCCAGGAGCAGCCTGGCCAACTGAGAAGACCTAGAATCAGCTTGTCAGCTGAGAGAGGGACTGTACTGCGTTGGCATGTCCCTGGGTGGAAAAAGAGGTTTTCCTGAGCTTGGATGATCTTGAACAGGGTTATTCATTCATGGCTGAGTGTGTACAACTGCACCGGTAGATTTGCCAGCAACTTTTTTTAAACCAATTTTCTTAATAAATAATTCACTGACATTGAAACTGTCCTCAAGAACATAGCAATAGTGGTGTAAGTCATCAGGAGATGTGTGCCAGGTTTGGGATAGTATTTCTGAACGAAATTTTAAGAGGTGAGACTCCTGAATATGATTAACCGGTGTAAAGAGCATTTCCTGAGATCTATAAGAACAAGATTGCTGAATCCAAAGGGAAATTTGAATTTGGGCTCCTATGTCCTAGAAAATACTTTACTCATTGGGGTATTTGCCAGCCTGGGAACTCCTCCTTCGAGGAAAAAATGTGCAGAACTGTTTTTTGGTCCAGTCTAAACCGGGACATTTAAAAAAAAAAAATTTGGAAATTTGGGACGGGTAGGGAGTTGTTTTTCTACTCAGTTCCTCTGTTTATAGATATCACTGATACTCTCCCAGCACATCCTATGGAGGCCGCAGGTGAAAAGCATCCTTCTACCATTCTTACTAAATAAAGAGAAGGAATTTTTGAGTCTTTATGTTTTAGAAAAGGCATAAGGGCTGTTGCCTTATTCCACTCTTCCACCTAGAAGACATTAAGGTCTAAAGCAGAACACCATGGCTCAGTCCAGCGAGTACCTTCTTGATATGCTCCAAACTCTACACAAGGCTGGAAGAAGTACTTCTTGAATCACTCTTATAGAATACCCAAGTGCTTTGTTTTTTATTGAAAGGCTGATAAGCTCTTTTGATCAAATAAACACTTGTGCAGGAAAGAAACTGGAAAGCTGCTATTTAAGAGGAAAATGACTGCCTTATAAAGGGTTCTATTGGAAAGTATGCTACTGTTGCTCTGTGTGTTATTTTTTTAAAAGGAAAGGTAAAATAAAATTTTACACGTATTTTTAGCTGCTCCCATGAATTAATGTCCAAGTGTAAGACCAAGGTGTTAACAGCCACAAAACAGACGAGCTGTTCGCACCTTCGGGAAGCTGATGTGCGCTATGGTACCTTCGTAAGGACAATAACAAAAGTGTGGGTTTGTTTTTTTTAAATACTCTTATTCAGAAACTGAAATGAGTGAACATTTAAAAGAAAACCACTGAGCAGAATAGCGAACTAGCTTTCCTCCTAGGGCGACAGAAACATGGCTACTTTACTAAGACGCAAACATAAACCCCTTATTATGTTCATTCATCTCTGTATATTGTTTCTGAATGCCAAAAATTACTTAAAAACTGTTTCCTGAAGTAAAAAAAAATAACATCAGAAGCATCATTCTCGTTTCTGTTAAATGCGGCAGCTGCTGACATGTTATTGGCACTTACTTATATTTATGTTGAGTTCTGTTGATAGCACTGAGGAAAAGGATGTATTTTCAAATAGTAAGGGAGGATATGTTAGTGCTACTGTTGTTTATGAGTCGCGCAGACAGCGGTTAGTGGAAGTAGTGTGTGTGCTGCCTTGGCTTGTTATTGCCACTGGGAGGCTGCGGTATAGCTGTGTGTTGGGAGAAGGATTACCCCAAACCATAATGGATCCCTGGTGGAAAGTCGGACATTGTGTAAGGAATGAGAATCTGGCTCCAAATACGTAACAGAGCGAAGTTAGATCATAAACAGCATATAACCAGTGCAAACATTAGAAGTGCAAGAATTAAAAAAAAAAGATGGTTCAGTTTGTACAAAGCTGAGCTTAATAATAACAGTAATAAAATGGTGTTCTTTATTAGATCATCTTATACACTGGTTATACAAAGGATTTACTTGTTTGTTCTCTGGTTCTTTCCTCTGGAGGTTTGGTTTGCTTAGGTTAACTCTTTACGACAGGGATTATGGGTTTACTGCCCCAGAATCTGGATTCCATGGGGGCGAAGGAAGAGGCGCACTGAAATTTCCCCGTCAGAACTGAGACCATTTTTCATGTTGGTCACTTCCTATCAGCATTGCTTCTGCCTTTGAAACAGGGGCTGCTCTAAGTCATGCCTTTGGATAAGGCAGCAAAAAGAGAGGGAGAAATAAAAGTGCTGTTTTGCAAAGGAGCGCCCGAGCTGGGAGCATCGCTGTGCTGTTGTGTTCCCCGGGGAGCCGCTGTGGACCTGAGTGATGCCATGCAGCCACCAGCCTCCACCGCTGTGCAAGGACTGATCACTTCCAAACCATTAGGAACTGCTTTTTCCTCTGCTTATTTCCTTAGTAAATTAAATTGTAATTGTGGTTTACAGATGGATGGCATCACTTACATTTGCCTGCTTACGTTCATTGCTATCTGTTGCTTCAGCTATAAGGCTGTGGCCGGGCAGCAGGCAGGAAAGCTGCCTTCTTGCTGTGGCCTGGATGCTTATTTTGGGCTAGGTGAGACCTCTGCAGTAGGGAGTCGGTAACCAAATGCACCTGAACCCACTCAGCAGGGAGAAGCCTGCAGCAATGGTGAATCTCTCTGTCCTTGTACCTGCCTGCAACACAAGGGGAGATCCCTGAGAAGAGCAGGGAGCAATATCTACAGTACAGAGGTGACAGAGCGATCCCATTTCTCCGGACCAGGAAGAGACTGGGTAGTTTATTGCAACTTTGGAAACTACTGGAAATTGATGGATGAAGACAAGAGAAGGAGCTCTCCTCCAGGTAGCCAGATAGGACACTTATTTTCGAGTCTTGTAATTTCTTTTGCTTCATGCAGATGACTTTCCCATGTTTCAAGGGTTGTTTGTGGTCTCATAAAATGTATCTGTAGTAACTGGATGTCCTTTTGGGTGCTTTCTTGAGGACAAACCCTCTGGAAAGTCCAGCTGGAGCACCCACCACAGCATCACTAATGGAGGGACCACTTCCAGCAGGTCAGCTCTCTAAAGGAAGACATCATCTGTTAGCCAGATGTAGGACCTGTAATGAACCAGTACGATTTTTTTTTTTTCTCTCTAGCATCAACAAACCTTCTCTGAAGTCCCTTTAAATGTAGTTGTAGACCACTTTGGAGTAGATTAACACACAACCACAAGGTCAGATGATTGTAAGAATCTGCTGTTCATCTGGAGAAAGCTCATGGGGAAAAGATCTGAGGGAAGGGAGCTGTTAGATATGAGCTGATATTTCTCTTACTTAATAAAACTGTGCCTAGAAAAAGTGGGAAGTAACTACTAGAAACAGGAAGATCTGGTGAGGAAGGAAATCACCTGGCCCTTGGGAGAGATAGCAGTTGGTTTATGCATTGTGTTTTATTTTGGACTTTGTTGATTCAACTGCTTTTAGTGCTTGGATGAAAGACCTTGAAAGGATTCGAGCAGCGATGTTTAACCTTCCCAGAGAGATTCAGAGAAGGCAGCAATCTGCAGAGACTGTTCCTGCAGTAGTGGGACTGTGTTACCCTTCAGAAACTGAACATGCCCAGAAAGAACTGAAAACTGTGACCTGGTGGGATCAATAGAAAATAAGGTCACAGCTGAATAAAGTTCTCAAAAGTTTCCAGTTCTTACTTGCTCAAACCTCTCTCTTGCCTGAGGCCAACTCCATCAGCATTTTCTCGGGACGGTGAAGCTATAAGCAGCATACTGTAAGACAGTTCTGCTGTGATTAGATGTAAGGAAATACAGGGCTGTCGGTTGTCAAGGCACTGCTGGTATTTTAATTTGAAGTGTCACTCAGTCTCCTTGAGTTGCTTTGCATTGATATTGAATAAAATAGGAGAGGAATGAGTTTTGAGAACACAGAGGAATCACCCAGTGGGCTGGAAGAGGGGAGAACTCAGGAGGGGAGGACCCTTCTGAGGTTTGTCCATGTGCGATGTCCCTCCAACCCTCACCTCCCTAAAACTCTCCTTGTTGCACCAAAGCAATTGTCGGTGCAAGGGTTGTCACGGTTTTATTCCCACTGAATCACATAAAAACTGATTTAATGAAGTGTCCCTTGATCTTATGTGTATTACCAAGGCAGGTTTTTTTCCACTTGCCTGGGGCCTTCTGAAAAGGCTCAATTGCTTTTTCACCTGAGTCCTTTTCTAGCTTACTCTGCTAGTATTGGTTCCTAATGAACCTGTGACATTTATTCCCATATCTTTCCACCCTCCCATCCCTAACTTCCTCTCTTTCCTGAGGTAAAATTTTATCATTTTCTTTACTAGGTACAAGAGAAAAAAAAAAAAAAAAAAAAAAACAGAAAGACTTAATGCTTCCCAGAGCTAGCGGGTTCTTTTAATTCTTTCTATTATGACAATATGACAGATTCTTGCACTTCCCTGGCTCCCAGTGGAAATACCAGGCTCTGAGGAGACAGAAAGAGGGGTATAAAGACAGAAGGCATTTACTCTTAGCAATGATTTTTCTAATGAGAGTTTTTAGTGGTGACATTAACAAACTGTTCTTTTGAAGAATTTCCTGGGGGCTTCAATGTCACTACATGCAGCATCAGCTAGGTGACAAGCTCTCACCGCCGCCCCAGTCACTGCAGAGACGGCATCCTCAGCAGGAGCGGGTCTGCACTCTCATTTTTGGCAGATTGATGGTGAATGCCAAGTGAAGCGAGCAGCAGAGCAACTTTCTTCTAGGTGTTTCTTTCTAAGAGTTTACATCTTTTACTCATTATTTTTGGTGCAGGGGACATCAGAAAAGAAAGCAAAAAAAGAACAGCCTCATATTGAAGGATTTAAACATTTTTGCGAAGCTTAATTAAATTTCTAAATCTGCACTCTAGAGAGTTAAGCATTGCAGTAGGTAAGATGAAGCATAGAGAAGTCAAGGGACTAATCCAAGGTCAGTGACAGAGTCACGAGTAGCCCCTAGGGGGTTCACTCCACTCCTCTGCTGGTGTAAATCATTGACAGTAATTCCAGTCTGGCCAGCAGATTTCCCCCAGCCTGCGACCGGTGGGAGCGGAGAACTTGCTTTGAATCTAAGCCATCTTTGTCTGGCCAGCAGACAGCCTTTAGCTCCAGATGATAATTGTTTTATGTATTTAATTATGTTATCATAGCCCTTTGTTATCACAACAACTAGGATAGTGCCGATTTGGTTGAGAAAAGACAAAGACAAGTGAGAAAAGATAAAGACAAGCAAGAAAAGTTAACGCAGAAAAAGAATCCTCAGATGTGGAAGTGGGCCAACAGGATGTCAATCTATCTGTCTGAAACCTCTTTCTAGGAGCCACATCAGGAAAACAAATGTTTAAATAAAAAGATGCCAGATTCAGATACTTGGAAAAACTGTTTGTAGAAACCAAGCGCCTGGTGAGTTTGTCAGCAATCCTCTCGCAACAGTTTGTTGTAAGTCCATTAACAAAATCAACAAAACAGTCTGCATCCTTACGCAGATGCATAGATCTGGTGCAGATCCACTGTGGGAGGAACCTCTCAAACAATGTCCCAGCTTGCTCAGGGGACTGGGGCACAGGCACCCGTTGGAGTCCTGCAGGAGACAGTATCATGGTGCGTGGATTTTGGGAGCTGCCTGTCATTTGAATTGTGGTATGTTTTTTTTTAAAGAGCTTCCAAGTTCTGTTTTGCTTTCTACCCCAATTGTATAATCTTGGAAGTATCAGACCTTCACAGTCTGAGAAACTCATTTTCCATCTAGCTTTGCTCGTGATGCTTATCATGAGCCATAGATTAACAAGTGATTAAAATTGCACTACAGCGAGTATGTAAGTGTAAATCTGAATGATGCGTGATTACTCTGAGACAGCAGACATGTACAAATAATTGGCCTTTAAAGTTCATTAGTCAGTTTTATTACAAATAGTGCATTTGCATGATGTTTGTAAATTTATGCACCAGTGGGCATAAGTGATGACAGCATTCCACTGATTAGGCAAAGCAATTACAAAAAGCACATCCGCTATTTGAAATGCCAACGCAAAACACTTGTTTTAATAATTGGTCATAGTGTTTTAGTCCTGGGAGCAAGAACTGCTAAACTCTTTAGTTACAGCAAGTGGCATGCACAGGCAAAATGTCCCACCACGCTGAACAATTGCTTCCAAATTGTTTTCACCGTTGATTCACCCCCACTCTCAGTATGTCTGAATTAGAAGTAGAAAGCTTTTGAATTAGATGCTGTTAAATTTACCTTTTCCTTCGGATGCTGAAGAGCCTCTCTGTGACTGTCACAGAGGATTTAGCTATAGAGTGCTATTCTCTATATGTGAATCCAATAAGAACTGAAAGATAATTGCGGAGATTGTAGAGGTTATAGTGTCATTAGTACTGATCTGTTCCTTTCTGGGCTTGATGAGAAGATTAGTAGTGGAGGTAAAGAGGAAAACACTCAGTTTGAAGAAGAACATGGATTAATCTGTTAGGTAGTGAGAGAAGCTAAACCTCATCTCCCAGCTAGTTTCCTTGCTATTAATGGTATTTTTAATCTATGCACATCTACTTTTGCACTTCTAGAAAGTGACCAGAAATGTCTTGGTCAATTAAAAATTAAATAAGATATAAGATCCATGTGTGATTACACTGAAATTTTGCATGCCCGTGCTGCCTCTAGATAAGGAGTGCTGCAGCATATTTTCCATTTCCAGGTTATCCATGATTCCCATCTGAGAAGCTATATACTTTGGGATACCAGAACACATACAGTACTGTCAACCTGAAACTGTTTCATCAGTGCTTGCTCATCTCAGCTCCAATGTGAGACAATTAACATACCATATGTTGCGCTCTTCATTAGCCAATATATTTGACAGTGCTCCTAAAAGCTGTGCATGACATAGCTTTTTATGCGCTCGCACACAGCTGCATTAATAAAATCTGAGGAGGCAGGTGTGTGTATGCGCATATATATAGATGTACTCAGGCATGCATGGCAGTTCAGTTATAGGAATGGTAAACACTCACAGCAGGAACAAACCGATGACAAGTGAACCATAAAAGGTTCAGTTGAGAGAAACTTATAAAGACTTGAAGGGTTCTTTGAAAGCAGATTATATGCTCCTAAGATTTCCATTATTTCACTATAATGGAAAAAAATTCTCGCATTAAGTTAAAGATCTAGTAGCTTTCTGCACTGTGTAGAGAATATCTCACATTGTCAAACCATATACAACCCTTACAGTTAAATTGCTTCATTGCTTATAATCATTAAAAATTGAACTTCAGTACAGAAAACTTCCAACAACTGGAAACATATGACCTTCAAGCGCAAATTCCTTAACTCATGATAATAGCAAAAACCTGGGAGCCACGTGCCTGTGTTAGATTTTGTTCCCTTATTGCCATGTGCCCCACTGGCTTAATTGTCAGATAGACTGTAACAGGTAATAGTGGTGCAAGGCGTAAAGGCCACCTCACTGATCTGCAAAGCACTCACCAGATTAAGTGAGTAAAGTGGTGTTGACCACATGACACCTAAAAAGCTTCCTCTGTCACTTGAAGTGATCATCTTTAAGATGGTTTCTTACCTACTGGTGCCTTGAGTAGTGAAGGCACTCTGCAGTGCATGCTGCATGCTGCAGTGGCTCTCCCAGTATCATGGGCACTTACTTCTCTGTCCATGTCACCTTCTGAGTGGTGTTTAAAGTTTCCATGTGCCCTATGAAGAACAAGTAGGAGTTTTCAATTTCTGAACAAACGTATTTGGAGTATCTGATGTCAGAGTTGCTTTTAGCTTGTCAAAGTGACCCAAACTGAGCTCACTCCAGGTTAAGGATTGGATATTTTTTTAAAACTAAACAGAAACTCCCTTCATGGATAACTCACTGGAAGTCACCTTTTAAAACAAGGGCAAACTTCTTAGTCTAAGTCTCCTTCTGGTCTTCTCAAGTCAGATCTGATCTTCTCAAGTCTTCTTCTGGTCAAACTACTGCTTAGACATATGTGCGCCAAGTGACAAAAGGAGACTCGGTACCCGAATGTAGACGTGATGGAAATGTCGTGGGCTAAGTGATGCAGTACTGAGAGATCACAGGGTAGACGGCTGCACTGCATTGCCTGCAGTGCATTTTGGATAAGAAGGGTTGATAAATTGATGCTTAAACCTGATGACCGTACAATTTCAATAGCAAACGGGGGTATAGAAAATGAATGCCGTCTCTGTTACTAAAGAAAACGCTTTACTTGGGCATGAGCCATGACTGTTGTGGCTAAAGGATGACATTACATATTACTGTACATTTTGTGTTTTCACCACAAGGGAACAGATGAGTATCTGAACAGATACAAACACAGCTGAAAAATGCAGGCTCTCATTTCAGATGCTTTGAGTGTATTCACTGGGTAATCATCACAAGCAAGGAAAATCTGCCTTTCTTACCTTACAAGGCTTTTCAGAAGCATGGACTTGTTCTAACTGCATGAAAGTTCTTATCATAGGAAAAAATTGGTAGAGATACAGTGAATCATTTCAAGCTGATCTTGACGTTATCATCTTTTAAGCTATTAACGAAATTCCCCTTGCAAATTTGCAATTGCTGTTTGTGTTTTTGTCTTGCTTTTACAGTAGGCTGTTCTTCTCAGTTAATTCTCTCATGTAGTAGGTGTTTTCTAATCTTAGCGTTTCAGTAGGGGGAAAAGACTTTTATCCTCTCCAGATGAAGGATTTTGTCTTGTGAAAACACAATGAGCATCATAGACTCATTTGTTGCATAGATAAATTTTTAGCAGGATAGAACTGAATTTCTACAGTGTAGATGATTATTCAGGCATTTTTTTCTTTTCTTTCCTTCTTTCCTTCTTTTCTTCTTTCCTTCTTTCTCTTTTTTTTTTCTTTTTAAGGAAAACATTCTTTAAAAAGTATCTTCAAGGAAGGCAGCAGCTATAGGAAGAAAAAAAGAGATAAAAGGAACATACTTTGACTATCCAAAGGCTAGACTGCATTTAGGACAGTTTGTGAAGGCTGCATCTCATCATGGAAACCCTCTTTTATATACACTGATCTGTTTAAGAAGGTTTTTCGTGAAACAAGTCATACACATGGCTGTATGCAGCTTTCCAGATTTTGGTAGGATGTCTGGAAGGCAAACCCAATATTTGTTAATAGAAATATGAAAAATGAAGTGGCCCATTAAATCCTATTTTCTGTGAAGTATTTTGACCAGTGGTTGTAGCATTCCTGATAGATTTGGATACTGCATCTGCTGTTCAGGAGAAAAGCTTTCCTCTTCATGCAGTCTGCAGCACAGTTTATTTCCTGCCATGTAACAACAACACCCTAAAATACCTTGTTAATCTGAACAGATACTTATAGTTCTCGGGGAACCAGCTGTTTTCCAGATAACTTTCTTAAAACAGCCAGTGCTAGCAAAGAAAAGAGCTTCATTTACTGCTATCATCCCAGTTTAAAGGAGCTTTTAACGTCTTCACAGTTGCCCTATGAAAACTGTCAGGAATTTTCAAAGCCTTAAGCTGCTTTACCTTTACCTATCAAAATGAAAACAAACACACAAATCTTTTTTTAGTGACTTTACCAGCTCTTTCTTTTTCAAATAAAACCCTGCTATGTGCTACATTTCCAATTGCCTTAATCATAACTCTTGGACAGACCGTCACTGTGTGTCGCTTGCCCTCCAACCTTTTCAAAGCACCAGACCGTGTGTCAGTTCACCGTGCCCCGGCCAAGGTGGCTAGGGCAACTGATGGGACTGCCAGACCTAAAATAAAATAACCGCCCTGCAACTGGCTTTTCTGAGGGAAAACCAAAGCAAGGGCAATTTGGTTTTCTTTTCCTTAAAGACTTTAATTTGAGGTTGGAGGCTGAACAGAGGAGGTAGGGACGGAAGGAGGAAGTGGGGACCTACATGTCCAAACCTGGTGCCTGGACCTTACATACATCCTGCGGCAGGGAGAGCTCTCTCTTCTCAACAGATCCACCCTTGGTCTTGCTGCAGCCGAAGTCCTACAATGTTTCAAGCTCACATCATACGACTTACTTCTAATGTTATGCAGGCTCTTTTTTTTAAATTTTAAATGAACTTTATTTATAGTGATTACACACACACAAAAACCTCAGTATTGTTTCAGATTTTTTTTTTTTTTTAACTGCCGGCTTTGTTGTTCAGAAAACCCTTTAGGAACAGAATGGGAACCACTGGGCCTGGCTCCAGACTTTGGCAGCCTGGTTATTAAGGGGTGAAGGAAAGGGTTTTTACAAACTTCAATAAATAGTTACTTTAGTTAATGGTCCAAGTCTTGATTATTCACCCCATTGTGACTTACACTGATTTCAGGGAAGGTTGTATTATATCCAGACTGAAGGCGGGAGGTTATGTTTCTGCTGAACTCAACAAAAGGTGGATTGTGTGCTTATAGAACAGTTGCTTTGAATAGAATCTGGACCCATATGTTGAAACTGTTCTGGTCTCTAATTAAAGACTAGTATCTCTGCACTGCACACTGAGTTATTTTGAGGCAGTGAGAATGCCACAGCAGGGAGTGTACTTGGAGAGTTGGTACTGAAGCCGTTGTTACACCCTGCATTAAAGATATGTGAGTAACTGTGAAAGCTTCAACTTCACCTGAAACTGTTCCTTTTTTTTTTTTTTTAGGAAAAAAAAAAAAAAACCCAAACCTTTTCAGTAATTAAATCTTGTGTTGGGCTGAATGGAACAGAGGAGGTTCTGAAGCCTATTTAACTCCTCTTTGAAATAAGGTACATAAAATGTAGGAACAGGTTAATATTCTCAAGGAGATTTAGGTGCTGCTAACAGAAAAGAAGAGCAGCTAATTGTGCTGATGCTTTTGTCTAGATCAGCAGGAATCATTGGTCCAGATTTTCTGTTCTTCCAGAAAAATTGTTACCCACCCTGCTTTCTCTATCCTTGCAATAACATGCACAGACTTTCATGTGGGTCATTTGTACATAGAGCCAATGTCATGGCTTCAGTCTATCCATAGAGCTGGTCAAGATCTTCTAGTCTGACTTTCTGACTGTAACAGGCTACTTTAAGCCATTAGAACTCTACAAGGCCCAATAAAGCAAGACTTACATAAGTACACCCTCCAGAATACATTTAGTTTGGATCTAAAACCATCATGTGAAAATTCATCTTGTCTAGCTCTAGTCACGAAAAGGGAGTCCAATCAAAGCTGCAGTCAAACGCAGAGGCTGCAGAGAGTACTTCAATTTATATCCCTCTAAACTTGACAAAGTTTTCCAGACTACCCCTGTGTGATCTCTGTATCAGATGGCTAATGTTACCTGAGCTAAATACCAAGGGATCAAATTATTTGTTTCAACAGTGACGATCATTAAAAAAGACTGCATTTAATTTTAAGTTTGAATTCATCAGGATTAAACTAAGAATTTCTGGTTGTAATCAAGCCTCTTGCCAAATAGATTCAAGAATATTTCAGTACTTAGCTTTATGAGGAGCAAAATGTCACTTTTACAATATGTCCATCCTTCTTTAAGTCTTCATTTTGAGAAACTAAGTGGACATCTTTAAATATCAGCAAAAGGTAAGTTGCTCAGTACTTGAAATACTCTGGCTGTGCAGGTTAGGATGATGTGGAGTAATATGCCATTTTGAAAACAGTCCCCTGATCCACCCCGCTTGCTTTATGGGTTCTCAGAGTAGTGGTGGTGTGCGCAAACCAGATTGCTCACAGAGAAATTAATGTGTAAGATCTGCCCAGTTGCATGTGAAATATGTTCTACCTCCTTATGGGGACATCAGGTTCCAACTGGTCCTTCAGGCAGCTTCAAATCACATGAATGCTAAGGATACTTTAAGAAATCTTATTAAATCTTATTAAAATCTTATTAAATCTTATTAAATCTTATAAAAATCTAAGTAAAACCCAGGAAGGTTATCACAAAGGTAAGGGCGTCAGCAAGAACTACCTTGGTCTTCTGACCCACTACTGTTGTGCTGAATTACTCATCATTGTGGCAATCGCCTTTGTGGCTCTCTTGTATATCTTCTCCAGCTTTCAGTATTGTTTTTAGTCCTAGAAAGCAAGGCCAGAGACACAGGGACATAGGGAAATGATGTATAAGCTTATTTCATATTCAAAACTGGGATGGACAAATGTGCCAGTGGTTGTTTAATCATTGTTTTAATTTGTGATTTTTTTGGTTGTTTTTTTTTTCAAGTTGAACAGTGAGGAAGTTTCCATAACCTCATGCAGATAAGACATTAGAATTGTGTTGTGCGTTCCTGTACTTATTCCTCTAATCATAGTTCTTTTTCCTTCTTTCATACATTACACAGTTCTATTAATTTTAGTTGTCACTGTATTGTACTAAGAGCTTGTGTTGAATTTTTATCCACTGCCTCACCAGGCTTCACTTTGTTTATCCTAATCTGCAGGTAGAAGCACAACATGAGCCAGCAACGTGTGTTCACAGACCAGAAAGACAACTGTATCCTGGGCCAAAAGAAGTGTGGCCAGCAGATCGAGGGAGGGGATTCTGCCCGTCTATTCTGCTCTGGTGAGACCCCACCTGGAGTACTGCATCCAGCTCTGGGCCCCCCCAGATAAGAAGAACATGGACCTGTTGGAGCGGGTCCAGAGAAGGGCCATGAAGATGATCAGAGGGCTGGAGCACCTCTCCTATGGAGACAGGCAGAGAGAGTTGGGGTTGTTCAGCCTGGAGAAGAAGCGGCTTCGGGAAAACATTATAGCAGCCTTGCAGTACCTAAAGGGGACCTACAGGAAAGATGGGGAGGGACTCTTTATCAGGGATTGTAGTGATAGGATGAGGGGTAACAGTTTTAAACTGAAAGAGGGTAGATTTCGAATAGATATTAGGAAGAAATTCTTTACTGTGATGGTGGTGAGGCACTGGAACAGGTTGCCCAGGGAAGTTGTGGATGCCACATCTGCTGAAGTGTTCAAGGCAAGGCTGGATCGGGTTTTGAGCAACCTGGTCTAGGGGAAGGTGTCTCTGCCCATGGCAGGGGGGTTGGAACGAGATGATCTTTAAGGTCCCTTCCAACCCAAACCTTTCTATGATTCTATGATTCTATAAAGGGTATTTTATTAGAAGGGACCAAAGTTACCCCACTGTTCAGGTTCCTACAGTTTCAGTCTGCCCCTATTTCCATTCTACACCTGATCTTGTGCCATCATTACACTTTTCCTGAAGCAACAGTTTTTAACAACCACCAGATGCTTGATAAAAAGGCTAAATAGCATGTGACAGAGGGCCAGCCCATACAGTTTACAAGGTTCTTGTGTTAGAAAATTGCATTTCTTATGAAAGAAGTAGTAGGAGATCACTTATTTGTATGTTTTTTGCTGTATACCAAAGTTTAAAAATTATCCTTGGTCGGCTACTAGAATTCTGCTTCTCCTAAAAAACATCACACAATGAAAAAACTATTGTCTTTAGACAGCCTGAGTTACCTGTTTACATATGCACTAAAACCTATGTAAAGGATAAATTGCATTTAATATTAAAATGCATAGATAACATTTTCCCTCTTCTTGTTAACCAGACTAAAACATAATCTTCAGTCTTTGTCAGGGCATTTTAACACACTAATCCTAATATTGCCCTTATGAAACAGAAATCTGAACTCTGCAGTGGGAAAAGTACTGCATCTCTAATCTTCATCATTACCTCTCTAGGTACTTTAGTCTGCTAGAAATTATTTTTTTTTTTTATTATCATTTTAGATTTTGTAGATTATTTACTTGTGTTCTGCATGTCAGTCTTTTGCCAGGGCTACCATGTGTGTATCAATCTCCTGATGGAAAGAAATGAAGAAAATTCTATGTCCAGGGGTGCAAAGTTATTTTGTTCCCTGTATTTTCACCAGAATAGTTCTGTTTGGAATACTATGTTTCTTGGACAGTTGCAAGATTAATTTAGATAGATAAAGTATAACTGAAGTGCATGATATGTTTTGGGGTTTTTTGCTCTGTCCTCCTCTCTCTTGTCATTTGAATCAAAACTCCTGGATACAGTCTCCTGGAGTACTTAAATTAGGGTGCACTTGGGTTTCCTTCTTCACAGAATTCTTTTGGTTTTCCATGATTTTACAGCAATAACTGGAAGTGATATTGAATCATCTCTGCCCAAGTCTATAATAGCGGAATGACTTTTAGTTACCAGCAGTCATTCATGAACATGTGGCTTCTTAACTGTGTGCTTTCCCACAATAACAAATTGTGTCTTTTTTGACCATATTTTCTCTTATATGGTTCTCTTTTCACTTGGCTTGGAAATATTACTTGTGTACACAAAGGTACTATGGTCCTATTCCAGCAAGCTGCTTGTACTAAGTGTGTGGTATTTATCAAATAAATTGATGGTATTTCACTGAACAAGGCTGCATGCTGATGCATACTTAAATGTGTTGCTGAATTAGGGCTTCAGGAGGCAAGGTCATGCTTAAAGGATTTTCCGTTGTAACCTAAATAGTTGATAAACACAGTGGTGAGGGAGGAATGTCATTCAGTGAACAGCCATTTGGGCAGATAACTTGAATGCTTAGAAAGAGGAAGCATGGAACTAATAAGCTGATTTTCTTAAAGCTCTTCTTACGTCTCTTCTGTTTGTGATTCATGTGAGGGGATCTGAGCTTTGAAAAGATACATCGGAGGAGATGGTAGACTTGGTGTATACCGGGATGAACTCGCTGGACATGACTAAAGTCATCATCTGTGGATTCCTCTGGGTTGTAGGTCTGTGCGTGAAGAGCAAGGCTATGCAGAAGACTGACACCTCTTGTAACGAGATTTCTGGAAGGAATACTGCTCTCTTACAGTGAGACGGGAGGAAAAAGAGGGCCAAGATAAAAAAAAAAAAAAAAAAAATTGAACCACAGGAACTGAATGTTGAATGACATAAACCAGAAGGCAATATTGAGCAGTACACCCTTCAGGCATCCCAAGATCTGGCAGACACTACCCAACAGGGCTCAACCCAGGCAGAACAGGGCAAGGCAACAGAAATGAGCCATGCAGTGGCTCAGATTCCTCCTCCTGATGCTGCCCCAACCAGCTTGGCTGCAGCCAGAGGCAGGTCAACCAGAACCTCCACCACCTGGGACCATGTGCTGAGCTAGAACACACTTTGGTCTGAGCCAGTGTAGGTGTCCCTCTTTTTCTACCCTGCACAGCCCTCCAAGAGCACCATCTGAGCTGTCAAGGGCACAGGGTACAGTGCACAGGCAGCTGTTTTCAAAGACCCTCTGCAAAATAAGCTGATTAAGAACATCACAACAACTTTGTAGGACTCAGAGGGTTATTTTCACTAATTCAATATATACCTTGAGTAGAAGAGTAAAGTCTTTGCTTTGGGCTGCAGAAGCATGAGTTTGTACCTCATTCATGTGTTATAAAGCTAACCCAGCCACAGATGCAGTACCTGCAGAGAAAGTGATGAAATGAAGGCAGCTGGACATGACATCTGTATACTACCCTTTTGTGTGCTGTTGGGCACAGACATTGCCATGCTAGCCTCAAGAAATGGAGGTGTCCAAGTCAAAATTTACTGAACGCATCTAAACTTGTGGGGAATTAGCAAATTGACACTACAGTTACTAGCAACCATAGTGATCTCTTTATGATATTGAAAAATTTTGAAATATAATAATATAAAAAAATGCTAGCCTTTTTTTTTCTCTACCCTGTCACATCTAGTCTGCACCAAAGTTTGGTTATCCAAAAGGAAAGATAAAAATGGCAGAATTTTTGCAAGCATTAGCAATACAGAACAATATAGCTTTTAAGGATGATCAGTTCCAGCAATGCTTCCTTGAAGGCACAGTACTAGCAGCTCAGTAGCTCATTTTTTTTGTTTGGTGTTTTGTCTTGTTTTGTTTTGTTTTCTTTAATTATGCTAGTAAAATAATCATTCATATGTACTTGTATATATATAAATTTTTATGTAGGTAAACTACACAGACCTTTACTGGAAAAAAATCGCAAATGAGATTCTAGGTGTTAGGTAGGAGACGCAAAGCTGAAATACAGCTTGCCTTCATTATCTTTTGTTGGAAGTAGCTGGGACCTCCCAGAGTGAAACAGTTAGTTAAACATTAGCCATTCAGGTACTAAGGACAGTTTAAAAATATCCTGACTGTAATAACTGATGAAGCAAGAGCACGTTTCATCTGTATTAGTTGACATGTTGCATAACATATGTTAAAGCTGAACATAAAGCCAGTACTTCATTTTCACAGGCAACTGGAATCACCACTTTTTAATTAAAGGCTTATCTGTTAAACTACTTACTCCGAATACTTTTCCCAGTTTCAGGGTATTTTGGTTCTCACATGGTAAATGAATTATACATCATTCTCCTCTTTTTCTATACCAGTTCTATTTGAAAATACTGTTTTAAGTTCTTGTCAAAAAACTAGACTCTTCCCCTTAAAGAGTTATCGATTCTTCTCCTGTCTTGATCCGTCAAGTGTGCTGAAAATCTTGGAAGTTTATAATGCTTTACCTGTAGAAGTTAGTTCAATCTATGAGGATAATTAAATACATTCATGGTCATAATCTCCTCTTCCCTCTCTTTAAGTACAGCAGATTCCAGTGTATGACTAGGTTAAAAAAAGAAGGGAAAATAAAAGAGAGAGCAAAATTTTACTGTTATCTTTCTCGTCTTCCCTTGTAGAACGTTCCTCAACCTTAGTCTTTCTTTGTGCAAGAAATCACTTTCCACCCAGACACAAAGAAGAAGAAGAGTAATCTCTGAAAACTTGTCAAAAGTTTCTAGGTGGGGAACTGAAATGTAGTCTTATGTGAATATCTTCATAAAAAGATCAACAAGGGGCAAATGGCTGAGCTGGGGGCACATTGGCTTGAGGAGCAGAAAAGTTATGTCCCTGAAAACTTACACTGCCTTTAAGAACTCCAGCCATTTTTAGCTTCTTTGTTGTTTTCTTTCCAGGGAAAACATCTATGAAAAGAACTTATATATCATGCTGTATACCATGAGGACTGGAATGAGCTACTCCTAAAAAACACTTCTATGGGACTTCATATTCTGTTTCACCCAGGTTGCAGCATTTCTCATCAGAAGCAGGTTGATTTTAGATGTGGAAAGAGTGACTTCATAATGTAAAACCCTTGGGAAAATACCCATTGTATCTGGATCAAATGTGCGTAATTTTGGATTCTGTATGAATAGCACTAGAATTCTTTGACTATGTGAATTATTAAAACCAAAAAAAAAAAAAGAAAAAATAGAGGGTTTCAGAGGACTGACAGTAAAATTGAGTAAATTACTTTGTGTGTGTTTAATCCAATTTTATACTTGAAGTCTACTTCTTTCTTTGTAATACTACAAAGACTCTGTTGAAATCATTGTAGAAGCCTCCATTTCAGGGTTGTTTTCAAGTGGGTTGGGTTTGGGTTTTTTTCAGAGCAAATGCTTCCAAACATGCTGCTCCTCTCTCTGTGCTGACGCTAGTTCCACACAAATAACTTACTGTCTTTCTGCTTTACTTTTGATCTGAAGAGTTGTTTTACACCGAAAGATGCTGACTTCCTTTCTCAGTAATCGCAGTGGAGCAGGTGTTTCTTCTTCCCACAGATTGCAGGTGTTCTCCTGGGTAGCTTTCTAAAATCATTTTGATGTGTCCCTGACTCATGTTCAGACAGTCAAAGTGAATAATTTTGCAGTAGACTCTGTTTTAACTGGGCTGAACTATACTGTTCCTTGGTTAAGCTTGAGTGGATAAAATCATCAATACTGTTACCAGGCTTAATATTTTTTTTAATATTGCCAAAGACCCTTACTTAAGACACTGCCCCTGAATGATGTCAGTTCATTCTTTCCCAATGGATTTAATGTGTCAGTGATTTTTATCGTCTCTGCCTCTACAGAGAGAATTAAAGGAGTTTAAATGCATTAGTCCAGATTTAGTACTTTCTATTGAAGGTCCAGCATGTGTGAAAATGGAGCTGAGCAGAAAATAGCCTTTTGACTTGGATGATGAAGAAATTTTGTGAGCACAGTAATTTTATTTCTCATTTCTCAACTTCTTTACTGTTCCACATATCTATGAGAGGATACACATTCACCATGCATTGATTATTGTTCCACAGGGTACAGTATGAAGCATACGTCTAAGCATACAACAAAAAAAAATTAAAGGTCCTACAAAAAAGCAATTTAACATCATTTACCTTGTGTAGATCTTCCCTCAGTAGTAAATCTTTACGAGAACAGGTGTACCTCCATGCTGTTAATAAAGAAGAGGTATTTACCTGGCAACATATATTACAGAAAGAATATGTGACGGTATAAGATGAAGTGGGGAACGTAGCTTTATTTTTGGGTATTGCTGCAAACAATTATAAAATCTGAAGCCATGAAGGAGGTTATGCAAATCATAAATAGATACTGATAGATCTTTAAAATTAAATTCTCATGTTCCTTTGGGATGGCATATATTGTTGAAAGATATTTTGAGAATGTTTGTGCAAAATAATTAAAATGGTGTTTGGATTATTTAATAAAATGGAATAATTTCCTTGTGCATGTAGTATTTATAATTTAAAATACCATATACAAGGATTAAAAGGTTTAGAAGGAATAGTAAAATGCAGTTCATCCTCCAGCAAAATGACCAAATAATAAAAAACTCACCAGGACATAAATCAGGCAAATCTAATACTTCTGTTTTTTGACTTCAAGGCATTGCATTGGAGAAGTTTGTGATTGCATAACAGATTGTGTTACACGGTTTGGTCAGCTGACTGCTCCATTCCTCTTCTCCCCTCTCCCTACCAATCCAAACTGCAGAAGATCTTGTCTCAAGTCTTCTCAATTTTAACCTGTTTCTCACTTCCCCCAAAATTCTAACACCTTTGAGGCTAACTGCAGCTGAGGCCTCCTGGAGATCCACAAACTAGGGTGCTTGTAGCTTATTTTGCTTCCTGACCTAGTTGGGTAGGTGTTCTCTGATCATACATACCATGCCAGTCTCTACGAACGCACAAGGAAGAGGAAGTGGTGTTAGATCCTCTTTAACTATAAGGTGAGAAAAAAGTAGGGCAATCATCTGAGATGCTGGACATACAGATAAGGGTGCAGTGGCTTTCTATGGGCGATCTTGCTATTTCAGATTGTATTGTATACAGCAAATTTGAAAGAGCTGTTCAGCTGACCAGGATAGGTGTCTGCTTCAGGGTGGCTGAAATTTCTCTCTAGACATTATTGATTATACAGGAAGCTTAGAAACCTGTTCACGTGTAGACATCTGGGCCACCAGAATTTAAAACTGAATTACCCTCCCAGCATTTGCATGTTTTACAGGATCCAGAGCAGACCTGAGTGTCAGCCTTTGTCCTACTATGGCTGTCCTAACTAGGTGATTTTTGAGTCCTCTTTTTTACTATCCAGACTCTTTTGCTGCAGTGAATATTTAGCTCTTTTACCCAAGGCGAAAGAACTTCCAAGTGACCTACTGAGAGAAGTGTTCCCCCCACCCAGCTTCCCTGTTCTTCTTGAACAAAAATGCAGTCTTCCATGAGAGCCTGGGGCAGAAAGAAACTTAACCTAGACACCTCATATAGCAGAGAAAAAAAAGGGTATAATCTTTCCTTTGGGAAATGTTCTACATGAAGTCTGATCTAGCTGGCATTATCTAGATTTGCTTGTTGGGCTGGACCTAACAGGAAGAATATGTAGAGAATAGGTGATATACTGCTAAGGACTTGAGCAATTCCAGCCACAGAAACAGATTTGAAGGTATCTTGGATGCAACAGCACAAACATGCTTCCTACCATTCATTTTTTCAACTGCAAAAGCCATCATTTGGGCAGATTGGCAGGGAGTTGGGAGGATGAAGAAGCGCTATTTTTTTTCTGGGTTTTTTTTTTGTGGGCTTTTTTGGTTTAAATTTGGTAGTTAGTACAGTGGAGTTCTTGTGATTTCTTCTTTTTTTTAGGGTTTTTCTTTTTTTTTTTTTTTGGCAAGAGGTGGCTGTTTTCTCCATTAGTCAAAGAAAGTTTAATGTTGTCAACAGCTGCCAAACTACATACAACTATTACAATGGATGAATCTATTATCAGTTTAGATAATGCTTTTCACAGTGCACTGAGCAGAAGCAGAGTTGATACACATGAGAAACACAGAATTTCCTTTTACTTGTGAGGATAAATCCATCTTTTCAGTGCTGAGCGTCTTCACAGCACACTGGCTTAAGGTCAATGGTAATGCCACTCGTTCTGTTCTGTGTCTGCCACACATTGGAACACATTTTTCTGGTCACACCAGTCACACCATCAAGTTCTGTTAACAGCAATTTGCCATCACTGGTTTTCTTAAATTAAGCCAACATACCTATAAAGCTGGTGGCCGGCTGCTTATATTCAACTTATCAATGAGTCTTCAGTAGAAAATAAAGACCTTTTGTTTTAATAGATCTTTTCTATATGAATGTGATCTGGAGGCAGAGCTCAAGGCATGTGCATGGGTTCTGCCATCAACATCTTTACCTCCATTTCCCTCCCCACTGAGATTGTGTGCTGTGTGGGAAGTCGTGTTTCCTCCAGAGTTTGCAAGAAACATGCATTAGTAATATAGAATAATAGAAAAGCCAGCCTGTGACTCTCGAACTGCCAGTCCTGTCACAGCTGAAGTACCAGAGTCATTTTTATCTTTCTGTACTCCATAGGGTTATTTCGGGTTTCCACTGATGTAGAGAGAATCTGGGTCACAGCTCAGCCATCTGTCTGTAGATGACTTTTCCTCAGAAATGCTTTCTGTCTCATTTTAGTTTGTACCTATGATCTGAAAAGCTACTAGAGCTGGGTAGGATATTTCCACAAAGTATGTTTTCATTCAAAAATGCTGATGAGTTGAAACTGAAACTTTTTGTGGCCATTTGTTTTGACAAATGTTTGTTGAGATTATTACTTTGCTTTAAGGCAAGGTTTCTTGAGGTTTCTTTTCAAACCTGGCTAGTCCACAGTGGCCTAGCGGTTACAGTGCTTCCCTGAGGCCAGGGAGACTTAATGTCAGATCCCGGCTTGATGTGATTTGAAGGACAGATGTGAGCCCAGGTTAGCTGAAGAAACTTCATATGCTACTTTCAAACCCTTGAAAGAGTTACAGCTCGATGGAAAGAGTTATGTTCCACGAGTGTGTCATTTTGTGCAACCAGTCCCCAAAGTAGCCTTGTAGTGTGGTGATAAACTCCCACTGTTGAGAACCTAACAGTAAGAAGATGGAGTAAACTCAAAGAAATCTAGGTACTTCTGCTCTCCCCCTAGGACAGAGTAGTCTGTGGGTGTTGCTTCATGATTATTGCAAGTTAAGGCTAAAGGTCACATATCTTGATTTATTCTACTAAGATAAAGGTCAAACAACATGTCACAGAATTTGGAAATTGGTTTACAGACTAAAATCAATAGACTCATAGCTCCATTCCAAGCTGTTGGTTCAGGAGCTCTCTCAGGAGTGCTGATCACAATTGAAGTTGCAGTTGTCTGTGTTGTTCTGGCAATTATTCTCCCCATCTGTACCGCCCTTCTCAGAGATGAATTTTGCTGTGGTTCGAGGCTCCAAGTTATGCTTATGCTTTGGCAGCACAGTCCTAGATGGTAAATAGAGGGTCTCTGTGAGGGCTTTATGTCTGCCATGGAGGTTCTTTAGACATGCTTTGAAATGTCTTTTTTCCCTACTAACAAAGAGATCTTCTGTTCTAATGGATGTCACTTTGGCGATGGGGTCTTCGAGTCCAGAAGTGCTCTGAAGTATTTCTTCCACATTTCTGCTGACTCCTTTTCCTAGAAGTAGATTCAAATACAGTCTTAAACTTTCTCAATATCACTTTGCATACCAAATGCCCTAAAGAATTCTTTTGTTTTCCTGCAACAGTTTATGTTTTTGTTCACTCCTCCAAGACTGCATGCTTTGTAACTCGAACCTCTTCATACTTTCATAATAACATGTAATTTGCCATACAATAGAAACCCGTTTCTGCAGAGCATCTCCAACCTGTTTCACAATTGAAGTTACGTTAAAGACTTTCTGCAGGGCCTCCACATAGGCTGTCAAGATGACATACGTGACTGATTTGACACTTAGAATGCTTCTATTTTCCCTTTTTCATAGATATAATATCAGCACTAACATTCAGTTAACTTCAGTAACAGACAGACATTCCTACAATATTTCCTTAGACTTGTCTGCCTAAGGTAAGTTAGTGCTCCTTTCCAAGTAAGTCTGAAGATCATGATTGCCTGGCAGTTTTGCAAAAACAGCAGTGACTTTGCATTGCCTGTCTTAAAATTACACCTCGTTTTATATAGTAGGATTTTATCTTCTATTTCAGTCGCTTGAGACATTTGGCAAGCTTATCTTTTAATCCTTGGAAAAGCAGGATTATGCAATATTTCCTTTCTGATGTTAATTCCTGGTGCTTTGGAAGGAAATGTCAGAGTCCCTGCAAAGGGACAATTATATTGTAACTTGCCCAAAGGAAAGTTTCTTTATAACATCAGGCAGTAATTCTTTGGCATATATCCCAAAACATGAGGATTATATGTCTTACAAGAATGGCGTTATCTAAAATCACCATAGATATAATTGTTGGGTCGTATGAATATGTAATCCTCTATGTAAGACTTTTGTTTTGGGTAAGGCCATAGGAAGAAGACTGTGATGACCTGAAAACAAAGACCAAAATCATGTTGATCCCAAAAGGATTCTGGAACTGTGGGAATCAGAAGTTTTACACCGATTATAAACTAAAATACACACTGAAGAGGAAAGACCTAAAATAAGAGTGTTATATACTGTGAGGGCAGTTACAGTTGCCTTATAACTGCTTCTGTCACCTGGCAAAAGAATGGCCATGAGTGGACCATGGGTCCACCCAGACCAGTTCCCTTGACCTTGAGCAGGTCAAGGAGATGGATGGTGAAATATATAACAGGGCAAGAATGTAGTGATACCTCCCTAATTCACTCTTTCCCCTTTGTGGAGACTGGGGATTGAAGCAGTGTAAACCATCAGACAATATTGTGTGGCAAGAGATTTCCACAACAGAACCATGTGTTTTATGGGAGGAAGTGGCCTCCATTTGTCTGGGGATTTTTGAAACTTTACCTAAGAACACTAGCTGAAATATGAAATTTTAAAGGAAACTTCAGGATTGTGTGTGTGTGTGTTTTGAGATGGTGGCTGTTTTGTCTAATGGATGCCTGTGGAATCCTCATGGCAGAATAAATATTTTCTTTTATTTTTATTTGACAAACCTGTGAGGTTGTTGGCCATTAATGTAAACCCCTGGTATATCACACATTTGGAGAAACAGTCAGAGCTTAAATTTGGCTTAGCATGACATTTTGTTCTATATTTGAATTCAGCCTATGCATATTAATGGCGCTCTGGAGGAACTGCAGCAGGTAATGGAAGAAAAGGCGGTCAGATTTTGGTCTTTCTTTCTCCTCACCATTTCTATTTAAAAATATTCTGGTTTCAACCTATGACAGAAAGTGCAATAACTTTGTCAGCAAGTATAAACATCCTTAAGAAATGTCAGATACTGACCATGCATCAGTCTTTTCTGGTAGAAGTTTTTGTGATGTACAGAATGATGAGGTTATTGCTTGTTTTATTTTGAGATTTATGCAGTTTTGCATTTAAGTTTTGGAGTGTGTGAGCATTGTAGTCATATCTGAAAATATCCATAGTGAATAAAATAACCAGCCAGGGTTAAAACTGTCCTACCTTGAAAATTTTGTCTGAAAAACAGAACTTGAAGCAGGATAAACACTGGTTTAGCTAGCAGGAATTCCTTATTCCTGCTTTGTAATCTGTGTTGTTGCCACAAATATTCAAACTAGCTGGAAATACCCTGTGCCACTACAATATGGTGCTGGGCTAAGGTTGTGACTACCAATACATATGTGGCTCTGCCTATATTATGTCCTAGATGCTCCTATAGAGGATGCAACACTAGCAACTTCCCCTTGCAGTCTTGCCTGGGGTCCAACTTCTGTGACATGACTATTAAAAACAAAGAAGCAAACAACCCCCCAAAAAGCAAAAAACCCACAAATAATTAAAAAAAAAACCACCAAACAACAACAAAACCATCATTTATTCGTACTTTCAGGATAAACCTGTTTTAATGAATTAGAGCAGTCTCTAGTTTGGCCTAATCTGAAAAGATTACAGACAGGACCACAAACTGGTACTGCAAATCTGTAAGACTCAGCAGAGGGTGGGGAAGGCTCTTTGTGTCATACTGCTGATAGGATTTTTGCTTGATTGTTTTCCCACCACTGTGATTTGAAGGTTGGGGTGTTACGTTGTGCCCACGCTGCCGTCAGCTCTGGACACAGCACCCTGCAAGCAGGCGGTCTCATGCTGAGGGCTGTCCGGATGAGCGCAGCCATAACCTCATCCAAGAGGAAGGGGTGTAGCCCGATTTACACGTCCCGCTGCCTGCAAATGGCTCTGCCACCCCATTGTTTCGAGTGTCTCAGTGGAAGTGGATCAGGAAGCTTATCTAAGGCCATCCCCACCCTTTCATTGGCAGCAGTTGTTTAAACGCACCACATTTCCCTCCCTTTTCCCTCCTCCCCTCCACTCTGATTTAGAGCTAGCAACCCCAGTTTTTCCTACAGCACTCTGCTTACGGCGTCCGACATTTGGTGTAAAGAAATCTCATTTTGATTCCTCAAGCGCTATCTGTTTCCTTCGCTTGGGGCTCATGACAGGTGCCCCTTTGTTCCTTGATTTGATATTATCTTAAATAGCCTTGGAGCTTCAGCCAGGCTAAAAAACTTGCACAAGCAGCAAACTGCCCAAATTAGCATTTTTGCTAATTCCAGAGAAACGCAAAGTTGCTGAAGCCCTGCCAGGAACCTGTCAAACTCATTTGCAGTGGGAGAAGTGGTTCTGGGGTGAGGAAAAGGTTCAACTGAATATGGCACAGAAAATGGCCTATATAGACTCTCCTATTCCTCCTTTTAAAGACAGAATCATGAATTTGAAAATCAGGTGAAGTAATTTAAGATGGAGCTTCTTTCTAACATGACTGAAAATCTTGCATTTTTCTGAGATCACTTTTAAGTATCATTTCCCTCCTGTACATTATTAAACCATTAATATTTTGTCTGTAAAGCACTTAAAATGCTCAATATTGTTGGGCTTTTTTATCTTGGTAATTTTTCCTACATCTTTCTATTTTCTCACTTTTTAACAATATGTTTCTCCTATACTAAGTTGTCTGTGCTCTGAAGCTCAGGGTTGGGCTTTTCTTCTGGCTGCCTTGTTAAATATGTAGTTAAATATGATTTCTTCCCCCCCTCCCTCTGCTTAATTTGAGTTTCATTTCTTGCCTTGTCTGAAAGATATATGCCCAGCTCTTATCTAGGTAACTACCTGGCTATTGTTCTAGGCGAGGGGAAGTAAGTGGAGTCCTTGGTTTTACTTTCCTGTCCCTCTGCCTTTGCAACATATCTGGAAAACACAGACGATGCAAAGGGTTATATAAACAGTAGATGAGCCATTGCAGGGTGGGTCATATTTTACAACTGGAGCAGCTCGCTCAGGGGTGAAGTACGATGTGCCAGGAGCAAGGAGGAATTGAGGAAAGAACCGTACATCTGAGTCAGAGAGTCACTCCCAGGGTAGTGTGCTTCATGCCCCACCTTTGCTGCAGGCATAAAGTTTCAACCCAATCTTTTATAATTTTCATTAGCAATATCGTTGAATGTTCATTACTCATTTTGAGTAATGAACTACATTATGCAAGTTTTGGTTACCAATACCTTGCCATGGTATTCAAGAGAGCAGAAGCAAACTGTCACATAAACAAGATTAAATATTTTTAGTGATGGAAAAATCCAGGAAGGGGATACAATTTCTGTTAATAAAACTGCTTCCTTTTTGTACGTTGCCAGACTTCTGCATTCCCCTGTTACACTGTACATCTTACCATGGTGTGTGTGAAGGCTAAGCTAGCAAATCACTGTATAGGGAAAAGGTTTAAAATACAGGGCCAGGGAGGGGGGAAGTGGGAGAACTTCAAACTGTGATGCTTTCCAAATTGAGGGCTTGTGTTCTGGCTAGGGCTTGTTTCTAGCTGCAGTGGACTTGTAGGACCATTCAGTAAACAGTGGTAAAACCAGGTCTGAGCTCAGATCTCCAGTTCCCAATCTTCCTCCTGCTTCATTCATTACCTACACTGCCAGAAAAAAAGATTGCAGAAACAAAGGAGGAAGCTATAGACGATAATATGCTGTGTGTCACAGGGAGAACTTTTCTCATACTTTGCAAACCAGTTTTGAAATTAAAAAGAAAAAGTGAGAACGTATGATACAATTATGGATTTTAGCTGAATATGTGTTACTGTTACCTGCTACCTCTATTATTTTGTAGTATAAAGGCTGGGCAGTCTCCCTCTCTCTGATGTTACTGTGTTAAGCAACCTGATCTAACTTTGAAGGTAGTTCTGCTTTGAGCAGGAGGTTGGACTAGATGACCTCCAGAAATCCCTTCCAACCTATTTTTTTATATGGCTTTTTCAGCCCTTCCAGAAACTCTATCATCTGACACCCTGACACACTAATACAGACATCCCTCTGTCCTCCCACCCTCACCTCTCAGCAGAAAACCAACTCTCTTTTTCTCAGCCAGACTTCTGCTCTCTCTCTGTGCAGGCTGGAGTCCAGGTGATGCAGGCACATGGCAATCAGAGCCACACAGACCGGTGTGATCTCCCAGTATCCTTTGCCTAGTACCTGCACTGACTCCAAAATGCAGGCTGGCTTATGCCTCTTCCTCACAAAGTCCTCAGTAATACGGCTTTTGCAGTGTTACCTGCATACTCAAGAATCTGCATCAGTGCTTTGCTGAACTGAGACTTAGCATAGAGGATAAATAAGCTATGTCCCTCTTTGCTACTGCATCAGTGAAGATGACACTGGTATAAAAGCAAACAGGATGAAAGCTCAAGTTATGGGCATGCAGAGATCTTTGACAGGCACCAAGGGCATCTCTTTTAAACAGAATAAATAGTCCATGTTTTAGAGACAACACTGTTAAGTGATGCTAAGACTAAATCTGATACTCACATTTTAGCAGATTAGTATTTTCAGTGTTTCCCCAGAGCCCTGACACATTCTTCTGCTTGTTTCCTAAAAGTGCCATGCTTCTGTTAGCTGACCCCCCCCAAATCTGGCAACTGCTATCACTAGCACCTACACTGGTAGTTTGCCCCTAAGCCACTGTCCTGGTTTGAGCGACACAGGACTAATTTCTCCTCTAATACTTGGGAAGACTGCACTTTTAGAAGACTCCAGTGTCTGAATTTGTGAAAATATTTACTTTGTAGACAGCTCTGGTGTGTGGGTTTCAAGGTCTCAGTGTTTCTGAGCTTGCCAGATGCAGGGATGAGGAGGAGCGAGACCTGAGCACTTGGCCCAAGCTGGCCAACAGGATTATTTCATACCATGAACGTCACATTCACTATAAATTAGAAAGTTTGCTGCAAAGTTTGGGCTCTCCCTTTATGGCTGCCATCCTGAGAACTTCGTGTCCCGGTGCCAGACCCCTGAGGCCTTCCCTTCCTCCTGAAGCCGTAGCGCTCGCAGTGTCTGACATTTGCTGTCCACTGCTGGGAGTGCACAGCTTCCTACTGATAGAACTGGCTGAGTATAATCTTTGCATATTCTGTATTGGTGTTGGGGTCAATATTAATTCTTAAGTGCTATTAATGTTAATTATCTAATCTTACTCTATAAAATCTGTTTATACTTTAAACTTTAAACTCCCGGATTTCCTTGTTTTTTCCCGATTCCCTTTCCCAGGTGGGGAGGGGTCATCGGGTGATAGAATGAGTGTCTAAACAACAATAAATTCTTATGGGTTACTCAAACCATAACAGATTTGGTGCCCAACATGTTATCGTAACAAGTTTGGCACCCAACATGATATTTGGCACTTAATTTAAATACTGCGGGGAGAACCGTAGGTTTTAATTTGAGAGTTTCTGAAGGGTTGAAGTTTTAAACAGATTTGACTGGATTCATTGAACAGTTATTATGACTCTGTTGGAATGGTTTCAAAGGAATATAGTCGGAGTCCTTTGCTATCTTTGTATAAACTTTGGTCAGGAGCTATGGGAGCTGTGGGGGAGTTCATTGGTGTTTGTCTCTGGTTTAGGGCAGCTTATCATTTCTAAATGTGGACTTAAAAACATTGCCTTGTTATTTTGTGTGGTGGTATTTTGTATTTTGCTATGTATCGGGTCTTTTGTAATCTTTCCGGTTTTTGTCACTTATGTAATGGCATCTCGAGAATTGCAGCGGTCAGACTCACCTTGGGATGGCGGGAGGCCTCTGCTGGACATTGTGCATAATAATACCTTGGGTTATCTTACCGGCCATTTAGTAAGGGAGGGGATGTCTCTTGAGAATTTCTGTGTTCTAGTGGCATCAATAGTAACAGTTTTTGAGAGTTTGGAGTACCCTTGGAATGTTTTGATTATTGTGCTTGGGTTGTTAAGTTTTGCGGGCTTGATAGTCTTCATTGGCTGGATCTGCAGCAGAGGGAAACATCTGGCAGCAACTCCGCCGGCTCCTATGACACACAGACCCCACCTGCCCCCATGGCAGGCATCGGTCCAATCCAGACTCTGCTGGCTTAGATCCCGCCGCCTCCTACAACAGCCCCCACTGCCCCTCCCCGGATGGACATCGTGCCTGCACAGCCACCGATGCCCCCCCCAACATGCATAATACCTGCATAGACCCTGTTGGCCCTGTGAAAGACGCTGATCCTATCCAGACCCCACCGCCTCCCACGACAGGCCATGCAGCTGCAATGAGTACTAGACCTACTCCGGCCTTGATGATGGATGATGCAGCTGACCTACAGACCAAATCAGTGCCAGTATCAGCCGACCATGTGCTCAAGAGGAAATGTGCAATAGGGCCAGATAGCAACAGTCAACCAAGGATATCATGCAATGAAGTGACAGAGGAAACTACTCAGTCATTATCCCTAAGTGAGCTGCGAAACATACGTAAGGATTATCGCCGTCAGGAAGGTGAGCAAGTGATTACTTGGCTACTCCGGTGCTGGGATACTGGAGCCAATAGTTTGGACTTAAATGGTAGAGAAGCCAAGCAGCTGGGACCACTGGCTAGAGAATCAGGTATTGACAGGGATCTTGGAAGACCACCACAATCCCTTACGCTCTGGAGGCGACTCTTGTTAAGTGTGAGGAGCAGGTATCCCTATAGGGATGACATCCCATACCACCCATCCAAGTGGACAACTATTGAGAGAGGTGTTCAGAATCTGAGGGAAATAGCTGTGAGAGAGATGATTTTTACTGATTTGGACAACCTGCAGACATCATTAAATCCAGATGGACTCAAGATTACTGGACGCATTTGGCGCAAGTGGGTTCTGACTGCACCGGCAGCATATGCTCATGTATTGGCATTATCATAGAATCATAGAATGGTTTAGGTTGGAAAGGACCTTGAAGATCATCGAGTTCCAACCCCCCTGCCATAGGCAGGGACACCTCCCACTAGACCAGGTTGCCCAAGGCCACGTCCAGCCTGGCCTTGAACACCTCCAGGGATGGGGACTCAACAACCTCTCTGGGCAACCTGTTCCAGTGCCTCACCACCCTCAAAGTGAAAAACTTCTTCCTAATGTTCAATCTAAACCTGCCCTCTTCCAGTTTGAAGCCATTCCCCCTTGTCCTGTCACTACATGCCCTAGTAAAAAGTCCTTCCCCAGCTCTCCTGTAGGCCCCCTTTAGGTACTGAAAGGCCGCAATAAGATCTCCCCGGAGCCTTCTCTTCTCCAGGCTGAACAGCCCCAACTCCTTCAGCCTCTCCTCATAGGAGAGGTGCTCCAGCCCTCGGATCATCCTCGTGGCCCTCCTCTGGACACGCTCCAACAGGTCCATGTCCTTCTTATGTTGGGGACTCCAGAGCTGGACGCAGTACTCCAGGTGGGGTCTCACGAGAGTGGAGTAGAGGGGCAGAATCACCTCCCTCGCCCTGCTGGCCACACTTCTTTTGATGCAGCCCAGGATGCGGTTGGCCTTCTGGGCTGCGATCGCACATTGCTGGCTCATGTTGAGCTTCTCGTCGATCAGCACACCCAGGTCCTTCTCCTCAGTGCTGCTCTCCAGCCATTCCCCGCCCAACCTGTAATTGTGCTTGGGATTGCCCCGACATAGATGTAAGACCTTGCATTTGGCCTTATTGAACTGCATGAGGTTGGCTTGGGCCCACCTCTCCAGCCTGTCCAGGTCCCTCTGGATGGCATCCCTCCCTTCCAGCGTGTCTACCTCGCCAAACAGCTTGGTATCATCGGCAAACTTGCTGAGGGTGCTCTCGACCCCACTGTCCATATCTCCTACAAAGATGTTGAACAGTACAGGTCCCAGCACCGACCCCTGAGGAACACCACTTGTCACTGGTCTCCACTTGGACATCGAGCCGTTGACCGCAACTCTTTGAGTGCGACCGTCCAGCCAGTTCTTTATCCATCGAATGGTCCATTTGTCAAATCCATGTCTCTCCAATTTAGAGACCAGGATATCGTGTGGGACAGTGTCAAATGCCTTGCACAAGTCCAAGTAGATGACATCAGTCGATCTTCCTTTGTCCACCGCCGTTATGACCCCTTCGTAGAAGGCCACCAAATTAGTCAGGCATGATCTGCCCTTGGTGAAGCCATGCTGGCTGTCACCAATCACCTCTTTGATTTCTGTGTGCCTCAGCAGAGTTTCCAGGAGGATCTGCTCCATGATCTTGCCAGGCACAGAGGTGAGACTGACTGGCCTGTAGTTCCCTGGGTCTTCCTTATTTCCCTTTTTGAAAATGGGGGTTATGTTTCCCCTTTTCCAGTCATCAGGAACCTCGCCAGACTGCCATTCTTTCGTTGGAAAGAGGATGAGGCACCGACGGTGGGTGATGTGGATACTGACATGCAGCATTATGCACATAATCTTTTTTCTGCCCCACGGGATAGTGCCTCAGCATTGGACAAATCACGTGACCAGGCCGGTATCTCAGTTAAGGAAAAACGCTTTCCTAAAAAAACTATTCAAGAGAAACAATACACACCACGGCACGTTCTGTGGGCTATCCTGCGTGATTCGGGGGAAACCATGAGGAACTGGGATGGAAAACCTACTTTGGCATTACGGACAGGCATACATGAGTTGCGGAGTGAAACGCCCCCAAGGAGGGGTTCTTTCAGAAGAAGTGCTACTCCAGTTTCCAGTGGACAGTCCCCCAGAAGGCACAGATGGGCTTTGGAGCCTGATTTACTACATGTGACTGTCAGAGATGGAAGTGAGGGGCCCTCTAGTAGAAAGTAGAAGTGCCCTGCCTCCAGCCAGGAGGGGGAGAGGGATAACCAAGTTTATTGGACTGTGTGGATTCGATGGCCTGGCACATTAGAACAACAAGAGTATAGGGCCTTGGTGGACACTGGTGCACAGTACACCATAATGCCATCAAATCATAGAGGGACAAGAACCCATCACTATTGCTGGAGTGACAGAGGAGTCTCAAGAAATGACTGTATTGGAGGCTGAAGTGAGCTTAACCGGGAATAAATGGGAAAAGTTCCCCATTGTGACTGGCCCAGATGCTCCACGCATTCTTGGCATAGATTATCTCAGGGGAGGGTATTTTAAGGACCTGAGGAGGTACTGGTGGGCGTTTGGTGTAGCGGTGGTAGAGACGAAGTTATGCAACTGTCTACTTTGCCTGGGCCGTCAGAGGACCCTTCTATTGAGATGTTGTTGAGGGCCGAGGAACAAAAGGTGCCCATTGCTACTACAACGGTGCATAGACGACAATATTGCACTAATCGAGATTCTTTGCTCCCTATTCAGAAGTTGATCCGTCAGCTGGAAAGCCAAAGGGTGATCAGTAAGACTTGTTCACCCTTTAACAGTCCCATATGGCCAGTGCGAAAGCCTAATGGGGAATGGAGACTGACAGTAGACTACAGTGACCTGAACGAAGTCACACCACCATTGAGTGCTGCCGCCCCAGATATGTTAGAACTTTACTATGAACTGGAGTCAAAGGAAGCAAAGTGGTGTGCTATAATTGATACTGCTAATGCTTTTTTCTCTATTCCTTTAGCAGCAGAGTGCAGGCCACAGTTTGCTTTCACCTGGAGGGGTGTCCAGTACACCTGGAATCAACTGCCCCAGGGGTGGAAACACAGCCCTGCTATTTGCCATGGACTGATCCAGACTGCACTGGAGAAGGGTGGAGCTCCAGAACACCTGCAGTACATTAACGACATCATCGTATGGGTTAATACAGCAGAAGAAGTTTTCGAGAAAGGGAAGAAGGTAATTCAAATCCTTCTGGAAGCCTGTTTTGCCGTCAAACGAGGTAAGGTCAAGGGACCTGCACAAGAGATCCAGTTTTTAGGAATTAAGTGGCAAGATGGGCATCATCAGATCCCAATGGACTTGATTAATAAAATAACAGCTATGTCACAACCTACTAACAAAAAGGAAACACAAGCCTTCTTAGGCATTGTGGGTTTCTGGAGAATGCATATTCCTGGTTACAGTCAGACTGCGAGCCCTCTCTATGAAGTGACTAGAAAGAAGAATGATTTTAAATTGGGCCCTGCACAGCAATCAGCCTTTGAACAAATTAAATGGGAGATTGCTCATGCAGTAGCCCTTGGGCCAGTTCCGACAAGACAAGATGTGAAAAATGTGGTCTACACTACAGCAGGGGAGAATGGCCCTACCTGGAGTCTCTGGCAAAGGGCACCTGGAGAGACTCAAGGCCGACCCCTAGGGTTTTGGAGTCGAGCATATAGAGGATCAGAGGCTTGCTATACTACTACTGAGAAAGAGATATTGGCAGCGTATGAAGGAGTTCAAGCTGCTTTGGAGGTAATTGGTACCGAAGCACAGCTCCTCCTGGTGCCCTGGTTGCCAGTGTAGAACTGGATGTTTAAAGGGAAGTCTCTTTCCACACGTCACGCAACTGATGCAACATGGAGTAAATGGGTAGCACTAATTACTCAGTAAGCTTGCATAGGGAAACCTAATTGTCCAGGAATTTTGGAGGTGATCATGGATTGGCCACAATGCATGGATTTTGGAGGGTTCCCAGACAAGAGGGTGGTGTGTGCTGAGGAGGCCCCACCATATAATCAATTATCAGCAAATGAAAGGCAATATGCTCTGTTCACTGATGGATCCCATATTGTAGGAAACCAGCAAAGGTGGAAAGCTGCTGTGTGGAGTCCTACTTGATGAGTTGCGGATGTGGCTGAGGGTCAGTTTGCAGAAGTGAAAGCCATCCAACTGGCTTTAGATATTGCTGAGCAAGAAAACTGGCTGGTGTTTTATCTTTATACTGACTCATGGATGGCGGCACGTGCCTTGTGGGGGTGGTTAAAGCAGTGAAAGAAGAGCAACACACAGTGCAGAGGTAAACCCATCTGGGCTGCTGATTTGTGGCAAGATATTGCTGCCCGATTAGAAAAGCTGTTTGTGAAAGCACATCACGCAGATGTCCATATACCCAAGAGTTGGGCCACTGAGGAACAACAAAACAACCAGCAGGTGGACCAGGCTGCTAAGATTAAAGGGTCCCAAGTCGTCTTGGACTGGCAACACGTGTGAATTGTTTTTAGCTCCGTGAGTCCATGACACTTCAGGTCATCAAGGAAGAGATGCAACATATAGATGGGCTCATGATCAAAGGGTGAATTTGACTATGGACGGTATTTCACAGGTTATCCATGAATGTGAAATGTGTTGAAATTAAGCAAGCTAAATGGTCAAAACCTTTATGGTATGGAGAACAGTGGCTGAAGTATAAGTATGGAGAGGCCTGGCAAATTGATTATATCTCTCTTCCATGAACCTGCCTTCGTGAATGCTATGTGCTTACAATGGTGGAAGCAACCAGTGGATGGCTGGAAACATATGCTGTGTCTCATGCCACTGCCCGTAACACTGTCTTAGGCCTTGAAAGACAAGTGTTGTTGTAACATGGTACTCCAGAGAGAATTGAGTCAGACCATGGGACCCATTTCCAAAATAATCTTATAGACACCTGGGCTAAAGAGCATGGTATTGAGTGGATATATCACATCCCCTATCATGCACCAGCTGCTGGGATGGTCGAATGATGCAAGAGACTACTGAAGACTACCCTGAAAGCAATGAGTGCTGGAATATTTAAAAAGTGGGACAAGCATTTAGCAAAAGCTACCTGGTTAGTCAACACCAGTGGAACTGTCAGCTGGGCTGGTCCTGCTCAATCAGAGCTTTTACCTACTGTAGAAGGGGATAAGGTCCCTGTGGTGCGTGTAAAGAATACGTTGGGGAAAACAGTCTGGGTTACCCCGACCTCAGGTAAAGGCAAACCCACTTGTGAGGTTGCTTTTGCTGGAGGATTGGGGCGTACCTGGTGGGTGATGCAGGAGAATGAAGACGTTCAATGTGTACCTTTAGGAGATCTGATTTTGGGTGAGAATCCTTAATTTTAAAATGTGTGGTGTTAATTGTTACATAAGACTAACAGTGTTCAATAAGTGTTTTTCAGGATAACATAGTGGTAATGAAACCAGAGTCAACTTCATTGAATGGCGTCCAGCGACAGGGAACATGCCAGCCGTGAGGACAACATGTTATATTGCTGTGCCCAACTCCACATGTCTGTCATCCTGTACTGAGGCCTGGTCCCAATCTGACAACTGAGTGAATGCCACATCACTTGTTCCTGCCCTAAAAGACTATTACAATAGATGGGACTCCTGGTTTTGAACTTAGTGGACCTTTTAGAGGAATAGTTCATAGCTTTAGAGAGTTTTATTTGTGTGTGTTTGTATACTAGGGGACAAGTATAACAGTAACTTGAGTGTGACATATATATGGTATGAAATAAGGGGTGGAATGTCCTGGTTTGAGCGACACAGGACTAATTTCTCCTCTGATACTTGGGAAGACTGCACTTTTAGAAGACTCTAGTGTCTGAATTTGTGAAAATATTTACTTTGTAGACAGCTCTGGTGTGTGGGTTTCAAGGTCTTAGTGTTTCTGAGCTTGCCAGATGCAGGGATGAGGAGGAGCGAGACCTGAGCACTTGGCCCAAGCTGGCCAACAGGATTATTTCATACCATAAATGTCACATTCACTATAAATTAGAAAGTTTGCTGTGAAGTTCCGGCTCTCTCCCTTGATGGCTGCCATCCTGAGAACTTTATGCCTCAGTGCCGGACCCCTGAGGCCTTCCCTTCCTCCTGAAGCCGTAGCCCTCACAGTGTCCGACATTTGGTGTCCACTGCTGGGATTGCACAGCTTCCTACTGATGGAACTGGCTGAGTATAATCTTTGCATATTCTGTATTGGTGTTGGGGTCAATATTTGTTCTTTAGTGCTATTAATGTTAATTATCTAATCTTACTCTATAAAATCTGTTTATACTTCAACTCCCGGGTTTCCTTGTTTTTTCCCGATTCCCTTTCCCGGGTGGGGAGGGGTCATTGGGTGATAGAATGAGTGTCTAAACAATAAATTGTTATGGGTTTCTCAGACCATAACAGCCACATTTTGGGACATAAACTCTCTGTGATGCCTATACTGCCTCCTTGACTTATTGGAGACGTACCTAGGTTGAGACAGTGCACTACATAAATTAGCCCAGAAAAACTTTTAGAAAAGATGAAAGAGAAGTGAAGACAGTTAACTTTGACAAAACTTAATACCAGTTAAGAAAGTGTAGCTAAAACCTAAAGTGTAATTCTGTGCTTCAGTATTTCTCAGCCAGAATTTATCTGCTGTAGTACGGATACAAAAGCTGGGCTTCAGCGTTCCTCGAATGATCCTACCCGGCAGTGAATCCCTCGGGACTAGGTCTGATGCTGGCCTGGGGAGCAGGCAGCCCAGTCTGCTATTCCTGTCAGCCATTGCCTTTACCCCCTGCTGCTGAGCTTTCTGCCTACGTGTAAGGGCTTGCACTCGCTTCTGCCTTTCATTCACTCATTTATCTGCCTTTATCTTAAAGCTGATTTCCTGTTTCTCACTCAGTATCAGTGCAGTTAGGAGGAGTCTCAGGTCCAGTATCCTGTGCCCTATTTTTTAGATATAAATGCAGATGTAGTTTATAGGATCCCTTACTTTTAAATGTTGGTTTCCTGCTTGTTGGGGTTTTTTTCCTCTCCTAGACTAAATAACTTTCATAATGTTTATCACAGAGTATAACACACATGAACTTTTGCAACGTTCATAGGACTGAGGATTGCAATAGCAGCGATTAGTAATACTCTGTGCGTATACGCTCCTGCACTTTTCGTGTGTTCTTGGCATTTGTCAGCAACTGTATGTGCTGTCTTTAGACTCGTTGTTAGTCTAGGTGACAAGCTCACGGAGGAAAAACATACTCTGCTTGAATGGCTTCTGAAGATGCAATGTTTTCACTTCTCTAAGCAGCTGTTGCCTTTTAGGGGTTCTTTTATCATGGGGATGTTATGAATTTTAAGTCAGCCTCTTCCCACCTCCCCCATGCTCCCAGCTAAAAAAAAAGAAATAAATCAGTTAGAGAAGAGGCAATTAGCTAGCACTCAATCTGCTGCAATGCCATAATAGTACTAATAATGGTGTTTGGTCTGGATGCCAATAGGGACACAAGAAATTCCTTATCTTGTGCAGTTACTGGAGTTTTAATTTTATTGGTTTTGCTTCGTTTTCTTTTGCATGAAAAGGAAAACCAGAAAAGCCAAGTATGCTGTGGGCATTCTTGCAGTCCAATAATAAATGTGTGCCCTTGTGGTGAAGTTTTGTTTGGAATTCTGTAGCATGAAAAATATTTAGACCTTTTGTACCTCAAAAGCAACAGTAAAACTTTTAATAAGAATTCTTTGCAGAATTTTATTAGCATAATTTAATTAGCATAAGTTACTGGTAAGGCAGTTGCCCCTCTCATCCTCTTCTCTCAAAGGATCCAAACATGATCTGGACAGAGAGAAGACAATCAGACTAGCTGCTATGGATTGGCTCATTCAGGTCACAGTGGAGAAAACATTAGTTTAAGACTGCTAAAATTAATATGATTTTTCATAACTGCTTGATAACGAGGAATAAAAGAGTAGATTCACTTGGGTTTCAGCACAGTGTTCAAACTCAAAATAATCAAATATGCTGATTGGAATAGTAGTTGGAGAAATACCTTGAGATGATCTGGATATTCTTTTCAAAAGTACAAATGTGGCAAACTTACTGAACTGGCAAAACTAAACCAATTGAAAATTTCCACTTCATCGACAACTTGAATCATGGCCTGCCTTAAATAAAGCATGAAGTTTAAAAATAAAGAGTGACTTGTGTTTGTAACAGCTCCCTGCTATGATGCCACTTCTGCTTTTATTTTCAGTGTAGTCAGCTTCTGTAGCTTGGAGTTCTTTTTGCTTTGTACAGTACAGTTAATTTCTTTCTTAGAACATGCAGAGCAGAAACCAGAGATTTAAATCTCCTCTTTCCTGCTGTGGCTAAACCACTCAAACAAATTGAATGGGAGTACCATGTGTGAATAAGGAGAATAAAATCCTATAATGAATTATTAATGTAACTGGGTCATCACCTGTTGAGGTGATCCAGGGGTGTGGGTTTCTTTTCATGGACATTAATCTAGATCTTGTAGAACATCTCATTCCATTTCCTGCTCTGTCCAGTCTCTATTAAGAACATGACTGTGCCTGGAAAGATTGAGAAAAATGCTCCTTTTTTTAAGAATCACAATAGCGTACAGAGGGAGTCAATTATCCTCGGACAGGCACCATTCAAATTCCCAGTAGCACTAGCAGTGCCAAGAAAACCCCAGAAAGTTCAGCGGCTTTATTTGGCTTGGAAAAACACTCAGAAATTTGGCTTTTCATTTATGCCTGATCCCTACAGCATGCTTCATCCTAGCTGGAGCCTGACTGAAGTCACATTATGTTTCCTTGATCAAGTATACCATTGGAGCCATATGCAGGCACGGGACTTCTAAATGCATTTCAGGCCTGGGCTTCAGGCACGGGGAGCTTTTCTATTGACTTCAGGGTTTTAGACTGGGGTCTGTTTGGGCTATGATTGTCTGCCAAGTTAAAGTACAGTTCTCATAAGATTTCCAGATCATCCTGTTACTAGGTGGGCAAAAAAACCCCCAAAAGAATAGTCTTTTGGAATTTGATTGGTCTTCTGGACTGGAAGCAGAAGCAATCAAACAGAAAGAAAGGCTTGGAGAGGAGACAGTATATACATTTCAAGGCTGTGAACAGAGCCAGTTTCAGCTGACTACTGGCAAAATTCCATGCGTCCTTCTTTTCTATAGACAGGTTTATCTGTTCCCATATGTTGGGCCCTGCTTCAGTTCCAGATTCATCCACTTTCATTCTTTTGAATGCATCTGTCCTGTTAGTGCTCTGCCTTGGGAATTAAGAGGCATTAAAACTGCAGCCAGTTGTTTCCATGATTTCTCACTCTTAGAATGCGACAAACTCACTACAAAGCTTTTTCTGTGCCTTGCATGTGCATATCAAACGTGCGGAAGCCAAAGGAAAGAGGCGGTGCATGTCCAAAAAGGACATCTTGGCTTCCATGAGTGCTTATGACTTTTCAGAATGAAAGATTATTGAACGTTTCCCAAAGCAGCAGCTGTACAAATGGCTCCCGCACTGGGAGGAGGAAATATATGTACTAATCCCTGAACTGGCAGTCCATGCCTAAATATCCTGGGGACAAATTGAAACCCCAGAGGGAAATACCTGTTATAGTTCAGGACCATTGAAATGCTAAAATCTCTTCAGGGTTTTCAAAGTTTCTTTATTTTCCTACCGGTTTGGTTTGCAAAGCCCATTTGTTGCCCTAAGGCAAGTATGCTCCTAACACTTTATTGACCTCCGGTACGCATAAATTGACCTTTGATTTCAGGAGTACCCTACAAAATTGGTGGATCAGCAAACCCTGAAGGTTAAAATACTTTTGTATGTTAAGATTCTTTGTCTTCTGCCCCCACCTTGTAATGTTAAACTGTTCCTGAAAATTCCCAGCCTCAAATATGTATATAATAAAACTTGTGGAGAAATGGGGAAGGAGAGAAATTACCCACAGTTTCTTCATTGTCAGCATTATGTCATCTGACATTTCAGCATTGTTAGCTCAGGTCTGTAGCTCTTCTCGAATGTCTACCAATGTTTTTTCATCCCTGGCTCAAGGGAATGCCAGGAGGAGTGCACTTTCTCAGACTTGCCTGAGCATCACCTGCATGATCTTTTATCCATCTCCATGGAGGAGCATGTGCAGGTATCTAATCTTCTTCCATTTATGTTGGAGTAATACAGCATCTGATCACATGGCCTTTAGGTCTATATCCTGCCAGCCAAAACAGAGTCTATAAATAGGTCCTAATCTTGTATCCCTACTTCCTATAGTGGGTTCTGTTGAAGTGTAGACCTGCTATTAGATGTGCATAGTTGATTTGCCATCAAGTGGTCCAACATATTTGTACTCTTGAATTATGAATGAAACTTAATTTCTCAGAACTTAAATATATCATTAGAAAATTACTAAGAGCAATTTTCTCCTCTTCAAATCTGCATAATGAAATTCACTTTAGTGTTGTACTCTCCCTACATATATAGATCCCATAGCAAGGTCAGAAGGTGTCCAAAAGCTACGGAAAAGGAGTACAGTGCACATGCAGATTTACAGGAGGGCGACAGACCAGCTGCACTTTTCCCTCCAGATTAACACTCCTGAGTTTTGAGTGTGCATTCCAGTTTTCAAATACCTGTGTAACAACCCAGATGACTCTCAAGCAGACATTGTCCTGAAGGCTCTGTTATGATTTTATTTGAGATACATAGAAATTATCCATGAACATCAGCAAAAAAATTGAACTGAACTGGCATTGTTGTGACTGCAAGGAAGCAACACCAGTGTTTAAACAGAGCTGATACAAGATCCTAAACTAGTAGTACTAAGGCCTTGCTTTTGCAACTTAATTCCTCTTAATAAATATATGTGCCTCCCATCTCCTACTCTGTCTTCCCGATACACAACACTTTTTGTGTTCCTCAACCATAAGCAAACCTCTGCTACCTTTTTCACTTCCATCACTGGGCTCTTTGAGTCTTTTTCTCCCCTTTCTCCCCACTCTGAATATCTGGAATAGAGTACCTGGATAGCTGGGACATCTCCCTCAACGATGATAAAGAAGCATCTCTGAAGGATCATGCAGGAGCACGTGATCTTGTCAGTAGACCAGGTGAACAGCTGAGGTCTCTTCTAGTCCTACTTCTCTGGGTTTCATTGAAGCTTAGAGTATTCACTGAGTGCTCAAAGGATCACTTCTTATGAAAGAAACATGAAGGCATTTGTTAAATGTGGTCAAATATGCCAGCTGTAAAATGTGAAGTGTCACTTTTGACTGGTAAGTTTGTTAATGCAGCAGAAAAGCTGTAATGTACAAATCAGAGGCATAGCAGTTGTTTCTTCCTATTTAAATTAAGTAACAGGGATTCTATAAGCAGTATCAGTATTGGTTGAGATGCTTTGTAGTAGCTGTCCTGTATAATTTGATCTATAAATTATTACACAACTGTAATAGTCACAAATAAATCCTGTGATTTGCAGGATTTTCAGTTAGGTTGTTATTCAGACGTAGACTGAATGCTTTAAATACAAGTACAAGTACAATTTTGTGACAGAACTATAATAACAACATTTGATATAATTTTATATTATCATTATAAACAAATTTTGAAATCAGATAGAGAGTGCAAAATATTTCTGCTGTAAATATATCCAACTATTTCTTTTTGTTCTGTCATTCTAATTGCATTTCATGTCTCCAGAAATGAACTGTGCTGGGTTAACCTCGGCTGGTTACTCTCCCACTCCCCCTCCTTAGCAGGACAGGGAGAGAAAATAAGATGAAAAAAGCTCGTGGGCTGAGATAAGGGCAGGGCAATCATTCACCAATTACTGTTATGGGAAAACAGACTTGACATGGGGAAGATTAATTTAATTTATTTCCAATTAGAAATAGACTACCATGGTGATTAACAAAAACAAAACTAAAAACACCTTCCCTGACATCCCCCTTTCTTTCCAGACTCAACTTCATTCCTTTGTTCCTGACCCTTCTATCTCCTCCTCCCCAGCCCCAAGTGCATGAGGGTGGTGGGTTGTGGTCAGTTCATAACACTCCGTCTCTGTCACTCCTTCCTTCTCACACTGTTTCCCTGCTCCAGCATGGGCCCCTTCCAAAGGGAGACATTTCTTCACAAACTGCTCGGATATGGGTCCTTCCCATGGGCTGCAGTTCTTCAAGAAGCATTCTCCCCATGGGGTGTAGTCCTTCGGGAAAAAAAATGCTCCAGTGTAGGTCCTCTACGGGGTCACCGGTCCTGCCAGAAGACCTGCTCCTCTCCACAGACTGCAGCTCCTGGCAGGAGCCTGCTCCAGTGTGGTATCTCCATGAGCTGCAGCTGTCTTCAGGACATATCCACTGCTCTGGCATGTAGTTGTCTACGGGCTGCAGGGTGGATATCTGCCCTGCTGTGGCCCTCCATAGGCTGCAGGAGAACAACCTGCCTCACCATGGTCTTCACCTTGGGTTGCAGGCAAATCTCTGCTCCAGCACCTGGAGCACGTCCTTCTCCTCCTTCTTCGCTGACCTTGGTGTCAGCAAGCTTGCTTCTCTCACATTTTTTCTCACTTCTCTCTCTCACAGCATTTTTACCCTTTCTTGAATATATTATCACAGAGGCGCTACCAACATCTGTGACTAGCTGAGCTTTGTCCAGTGATGGGTCTGTATTGGAGCTGTCTGGAAGTCATTCTGTTCAACACAGGGGCAGCTCCAGGTATCTTCTCACAGAAGCCACCCATGTAGCCCCCCCACTACCAAAACCTTGCCATGTAAACTCAATACGTCGACATATGTGAAAGTTACATTTCTTTTCTCCCATTATTCTCTGTAGATTCATCGAGAAAGTATGAAAGTTTAAATACGTTTATCTGTTTCCAGGCAACTTACTGTTCTATAAGTGGTTTTCATTACTGATGTTGGCATTCCTTTTACTTCTGTGGCGAAAATGGGCTGTAGAGCATTTGTCTTGTATGTTATATGATACTTCATACATTGCCTACTTAGAGTATTTTTTGTGTTCTAAAAGACACTGTGAGTTTTAGTCCTTTTCTTGTCTTCAGAAACTCATGTTGTCCTTGAATGCATCAGTGGTTACTATAGGTTACAGGATGATTGTATTGCTAGTCTGTTTTTGCAGTGGTCAGAAAGGATTTGTCAAACCAAAGATCATAGATGAATTTGGGGCTTTAATAATTCCCATCTTTTCTGACTGCTGAAATAAAGGGTGAACTGCATAACTGTTAGGGTTGAGTGTAAGAAGGACGCAGTGGATGAATGAACTTCAAGGACCTAGTGGTAATGAATCTGAGTCATGTTCTTTTTGGCTGTGTCTGGATTTCTTTGATCCCATTGTCGCTTAAAGAGAGAAGACTAGGGTGTACTGTCATTCTCTCTTTTTTCCCTTCAAAATTGTATATGCTAACACTGTTGACAACTATGCTAGAAGATGGAGTTCTTTTGGAGGAAGCCCAGCATCATCCAAATTTCCTCCTGCCTTGTAGCCTGAATAGGGAATAAAAACATGATGTTCTGCCCATTTTCTTCAGCACAACCAGCAGAGAAATTTCCTCCTGCAGTGGCAGAAGATCAGACTAATATTTGCTAGTATGTCAGGAAGTTCTGATAACTGTTTCTGGCCACACTGAAAAAGAATTTTGAGTTTACACTTTTCTTCAAAGACATGTATCTCTACTTCAAAGGGTCTGCTTCATTACGTAGCTTAGAGTCTCAGATAGAAATGTTGTGGGCTTTCTGCTTTTTTTTAAGCTTTCTCTCGTTATCACACTTGATAAATGACAATCACTGGAGCTTCCAGTTCTTAAGTTTGAAATTTAATTAAAAGACACAACTGCAAGATTATTGGAATGAAATAACATATATTCATATATACTTATTAGTATGGAAGATGTTTTATTCAAAATGCAATATTTGGTAATTGATGTATAACAAATGTTATGATCTCACAGGTATCACCAGATCTTATGTGAACAATACATTCATGAGAGGTTTTCTTTCTTTCATTTAGTTAGGCCTACACAACACCCTGAGGATAATATGCGCTATTCCTACAGAATGGAATATAGAGACAGATTCTTCCATTTGTTGTTTCCTGTCTGATTAAATTGCACTGAGGAAGCTAACACTTTGCATGCCAGTAAAGTAAGGAGTTTTAGCCGAACAAGATTTCAGCACTTCCAGGACAGAGATGTATCTTGTGTAAAGTTCCTCTCTTCAGCCCCACTGCTTTCTCCCTGGGCAAGGACCTGAGGTCCCTTGCAAGGATCCATTCATAGCCCACTCTTGGCTCTTTCCGTCCTGACTCTGGCTCCTGGGAATGAACAATGTAGAAGCAGACAAAGCAACAGCAAAAACAGCCAACTAACCAACCCAAACCCCGTTAATCTGTCTCCAGACTGTTTTTCACCTCATTATCCACTTCTTACTACCTCTGTAGACTTTTTTGAGTCATAAAGAGGTAAATGCTAGATCAAGGTAAGCATACTGAATATTGGGAAAGGGAAAGTCCTGAGGAGGAGGAATGAAGCAATGCCGGGTAGACAGAGGGCAGAGATGAACAGGGACTCACTGGTGATGGAGAGGGGAAAAAGGAGCGAAGGAACAGAAGTGAAGTTGGAGATGGGAGAAGACCAAGAACACTTTATAGAGATCTATTGCCCAACCTACCCAATTTGCCCATCCCCTTGTTTGCTTCCTTCACCCCTACTTATTTTTCAGTAGTTAAAAGAAAAAAAACACAAACAGTTGCTTGATTTGAAAGGCTGCCCTGATTGTTAACCATGATTCTTTTATTTTTGAGTCAGTATATACCTGTAACCTTATTCTTACTGACGAGTATCTAATTTCAGAAATATCTCCATTGATATCAGCAGCGCTTTCCAGGAAGTAAAATGCCATTTGAGATGAGTAATTATATTACTGTCTTCTACCTTTCTTGCATTATTTTGTGGAGCTCATATCCCGAGACTGCCGGCTCTGTCTCTTACAAGCTTGCTTGTATTACAGAGCTCTATTAGACTCTCCTCACATCTCCCTATTTATAACAATCTAAGTTTAGAAATATTTGATCACATATTAGCGGTTGTATAACGTGAGAAGCTATTTGTATTTCTGTATCAGCAGATTAGGCATCGGCTATTTTCTCTCATACATGGCACAGTAAGCTGCAATACTTTGTCAGGAAGTAGAGGAGATATATTGGGTGTGCAACTGTAACTGCATGCAATGAAGAGATAAGAATGCTCTTTTAGGCTGTTGTACAGTGCGCTTTCTGCTGACAAACAGGTGTCCTTTTTTGTTCCAGCAGAACTTGCACATTATTTTACAAGTTCTCTTCATTATAAGAAGTACTGTGTAATTTTAAGAAGGATCATATAAAATATTTATTATATTTATTTATTATAGTTAGCATAAGATAACAAGTAAATGTTGTAGTACTTAAAGCTCACCCCTCTAAACAAAGATATCTGAGCATAATTCTCAATTTATCTTCCAGATTCTTTACTCTCACTGTGTTATGGGAAGAATATAGATTGCAAGATGTAAGGGGAGGAAAGCTTTCGGGCTTGCACGTATAGCTATTGCTCTCATTAGGTTTCAATGTGGAATCACTGGGCTTTGTTTGGCAGAATACATCTGACATTTTCCCTCTCATTTGAATGGAGATATGGTCAGACTTCAGTGATTACATACACTGCAGCAGAGGCAAAATAATTCAGTCTTCGATGTGCAGATTTCCGGAGGCAGCAAGGCAAGTAGAAACATTTTTCTTTCCTATTCTTGATCAGACTTTTTATCAGCCATGTGGAACCACTTTTGTTTGCTTGGCCACAGTTAGACTGAGGTACAGTTTAATAAGATCCATGTGTTAGAAGGATTTTTAAGCCAAGTATTGGAGACTCTTCTCATTCCATGTTGGAACACAATGTAAATCCTGCACATATCTATGCATATGCATACATGTGTATGCATGCCTGTAAGTCCATAGATATATTTTTCAGTTGTTTAGAGATTGTTCCTCACAAACTTCAACACTTCAAAATTTCAGAAGTATTGCAGCTAAATACCATTGCAGTTTCTTTCTCTTCTAGAAAGTACCAAAATTAGATACTTAATCTAAGCTATGCGGTATGGGTAGAGTTAAAACTTTTTCTCTTTAATGAGTAGACAATCACAGACATATCATTATTATATTTAGAGGTGGACTGGATACAGCAGTATTTTGAAAGTGTAAGGGAATGGGTGTTTCAAGACTGGATGTGGCTTCAAACCATGAAACGTGAATCCACTTTGCTGGATTTATCCTAAGGAAAAAAAGTCAGGACCTGTAACTATTTTTCCATGTCTCTGCAGTTCAGACAAGATGAAATATGATAAGAACAGAATCCTAAAAAGAATTAAATGGATTTTTTTACAACGAAGAATCCTCTCAGTATTATTTCCAGGATTTTCCAGGACTGCTTCTATGTACGGGACTCGTTTTGCAGTGGTGTAACAGCCTCTCAGTGGCGTCAGCCCAGCAAAGGACTGTATAATGAAGAGAAGAACAGGGCCCATTGTTCTCAACAGGAAGACAGTTTTCTGAGTTATATGGTCAGAATAACTGTGTGATTGCCTTGTTTCTTCTCTGCAAGAGAAGACACAGCTGAAGATAGAGGTGCACATTCACAGCTTGGCTGCCTTGGTACCAAGGCTAAGAACAGCTTTACTAACAGGACTGGCATAAATAATATGCCCAAATAATGTCAGCTGCTGTGAAAATACTGCAAGTCAATCCACGGTGAGGAAGGTCATCAGTGCTCACTGCGTCACCACCGAATGTGAAAAATAGTAGCTCTGGAAGCTAAGCCAGTCCATAATTTTCTGAACAAGGAAACTAGTTCATAGCTGAAAGAGGAATAAGTACCAAAGAAAACTGAAAGGAAGTGGAGACAATTTACTGCTGTTGGCATAGAGCTAGTGGAATTGCTATTTGTCAAGAATTGACCTTTTCCTCTTCAGTGGATCTACTTCCATATTGACCTGTCTTAAAATCAAAGTAATTGCTACCCACTGCATGCTACCTTGGGATTAGAACTTATTCTGTCTGACTTATATGTGTTTTAACTGCTGTTCACAGGCTGGCAAGTAAACAAATTCAGTCTTAGACTGGTTGACTCAGCTGTTTCACTGAAAGGAGCCGAGGGATGAGAGTTTTTCCTCGACTCCACTCTGCTGTTTTACTTACTGCAGAGTCTTTCTCGGTCAGTTCTCTGGAAATGAAATCAGCAACTAAATTAGAATTTAATAGCATTTTTCAATTTAAGTTTCAAAAATGGAGGGGGAGAATGCTTCTGGGAGGGCAAAGGGAGTGGTGTTTTTCTTCTGTGGGACTGAAGGAACTTGATTTCTAGATAAACTTTGTTTTTCAAAATTTCATTCTTTCTACAGCCATGGGCAAGATTGTACATTTATGTTGTGCTGTCCCTGGACTGATTCCGACAATACAAAAGAGTTTCAAATGACACCTCATGCAGAGTAATGCAAATCCTACTGAATAGGGTCCTTAATATGCTTGAAAGAAGCCAATTTACATCAACAATGGAGTGAGCCTGTTTTGGCTGATATTTCAGAGTTGAAAATAAGGTCTTCGCAAATATTTTGTTTGCAACACAGTATCTCCCTGCACTGAACTTCCATGGTGACTGAAGCGGGTTGCATTCCTGTTTCTGTCTAGCAGAATATTTAGAATCTCAAAGTCCAGGATCCGCAGTTCAAGGCCTTCCTGTGTTATGAGTCAGGAAACTTTGGGCAGCCCTCGCACTGCTAAATTTGAATCTTCTTAAATGATCTGAGACTTTCAATTTTAACTTTCCCATTCCTCCTCCCATACAGTTGGAAATGCTATAGGGCCCTGCTAGTGTCAAGGGATTCTGGACTTTCTTCTCAACACAATGAATGTTGCAGGCTATCTTTGATTTTTTGAAATTAGATGATCTCATGGTCCCCAATTTCCAGGGGCCACCCAGGTTGTTGCTCAGAATCAATCTCCAACAGTTTATTCTTCCTGAAGCAATTTTTACCCCCTGGAATCTCCCTGTACACAGAATTCAGAAAATGATTATGGATCAATTTTAATTGGAGCTTGCCCTTTCCCCCCCCCTCCCCAAATGTCAGCATTTCCTGTGGAAATAAAATTTTGAGTTTCAACCAGGTTTTAACAAAGAATATAGCTGCCACAAAGCTTGGTCATAGTAAACTGCGAGCCAAACTGTGGAAACTCTTCATGCCAGTGCTCAAAGCAACCCAAACCACAGTCATCCTGCCTAGAAATTAATCAAAACAGCAAAGACAACACTGAATAGGGTTTTCAGCTAGATTTTTACCCGCCTTCTGGAAATGAAACACACATTGGAACCAAATGTTGTTTAAATCAAATGAGTGATTATAGCAGGCGGTAAGACATGAGACATGTTCACTCATTAGTGATCTACTGGAATGTATTTGTGGCTTGGACATCCTCTTGACTCCTGAGAATCTTTCTCCTGTTGCATTTCCCACTATCATTTCTTTTTTCCTTCTTGGCAGAAGAGCCACAGCCATTTTAGGTAGATATCTTTGAATGGGTTAAAATGATTTTCTCTAGCCCGAACGGAAAAAGTGCTAAACCAAATTAATTACTAAGAATTTTGTCTGTCTGTTCCTGCTGACTGAGAAGAAGTGTTTTAATCACATTAAGAAGTCTATTTTAGAATATTCTTTCTACTGGTTACTTTAAATAGGGGAAAAGCCTGTTAGAAATAAAGTCCTTCCAAATACACTGAAAGCCTTCTTCTTTTGCACATTTTTTGTCCCATACATAAGTTTTCCTTCTTGGGAAGTCCTGCTGCTATCTCCCAAGTTCTAACTAATTTTAATTTGCATTTCACAGAGAAAGATATTCTGTGCAATTGGCTAAGACGAAATCTGTGATGTGGTCTGGAATTCTCCTTAAAGGAAAACAGGCAGTCTCATCTCTTGCAACAAGAATCCTATTGCAAACTAGGCAAAATCGGATAGCATTTTAATGTAACAATAGTAAGCAAACCAGCAGTGGATATAGCACTAAATGGGAAGAGGCTTATGGTCCTGCAATTGTGAATGATACCTCTTATTTCTGATTACAACCTTGTAATCTGATGGAAAGACAGTTCAAATATCTGTTCTGAATTTGGGAAAGGCAGCGGCCACTCACAATGTATTAGGGAAGTTTCCTAAGGTATCTATAGCTTTTTGTTGCTGTCTGCATATTTTCATACAGTCAAATCAGTTAAGAATGTGTTTTGTTGTTAAAAAAACCCCAAATCTCCACCCTACCTTGTAAAACAAATTGGATAGCCCTGAAATGTTTTGCTGAAAGGTGAATTTATTAAAAAACTCCAAATCTCAAAAATGTCAGTGGTTAGATTTTTCCATATGAAATTAACCCTTTTTTATAATCAGAATTTCAAGAAACAAATCAAATGATACAGTCAATCTGAGGTAAAATATTTTCATTACAGGTTGAAATGTATTTGCACATGTGTAAAAACGTTTATTATAACCTTCTGCTGACAGAACAACCATTTGTTTGATGTTTCCATACTCAGAAGTCATCAAGAGCAACTGAGAATTGAGTCCTGTGCATATTTGGTGATCAGCAGCTTAACACTCCTTTAGTAAAAGAATCTTCACTGGTGTTATCTCACTTTCTATATTTCTGTATAAATGAAACACAGAAGGGCTCTGTTGTTTGCCATGCATTTTCTCCAAATGACTCAAATATGGATTTCCGTTTCCATAAATCCATATATATACATAGGAATATAATTCACATATGAATTCATTTTACAACTGTCCCAAATCCAATCCCAAAAATTTAATATAAATAAATGTTCAATGTGAAACTCTTTCAGAGCTATCTTTTCTCATTTGTTTCTCATTAAAGCCAGTAGTGTAAATTCAACATTCATAAATTCTATAAAGCTTTTTATATCAAGAATGTTTTGCAGAAAATTAATAAAATAAAAGAGACTGCCTGGCCTCAAAAAGACAAAAATTTGTTTTCATCAAAATTTTGAAAGTTAAGGAACAAAATGCAGTCTGTACATTTTCCCATCCATTCTCCCACATGGGAGAAATTTTGAAACTTCATAAATGAAAAAAGTCAGGAAANAAAAAAAAAAAAAGAAAGAAAGAAAACAACAACATCTTGTAATTAAAAAAACTATTTTTTTTTTGTTATTTTACATCTCAATTGCAATTTTTGTAATTAAAGTCAGAATTAGTTTAATATTTTGTTAAAAATAAATAATGTTTTCTGAACAAATAACAGTTTGTGGACATCGTCCATTGAAGAGAGAGAGAGCTGACCCTTTGATCCCTCAGCTCTTATACTGAGCATGATGCAGATGGGATGGAATACCCTGTTGGTCAGTTTTGGGTCACCTGTCCTGTCCGCTCCTCCCAACAGGTGGGACCCATCTATGCTTTTCGACCCTCTAACAGGGCAAGTAACAAAGTTAAGTGGCCTTGGGTGTTACAGCAATAAGTGTAAGTAAGAGCCTCTCTGCATACCATGCCTGGGCATCAGCTATAAACATTGGTCTTATCAATCTGAGAGAGTGAACACTGTCTGCACAATATGCTGTTAATGTCAGTAGTTAGAAGAGGCCCAGCTAAGAAGAAAAGTTACTGAAAAAAATTGATCCTGTTTCACCTCAAGCCAGGACACTCCTTTACCGAACAGTTACCTCAAAACATTCTTGATCCATCTATTTCTTCAAGAATTGACCTTGTCTGCTGAAAGTTGCTCTATGTGGCCTTTTTTTTCCTTTTTTTAGAGCAGTATCAACTCACACAGTGGTTCCCATTGCATGTATTTCAACACACCTTATAAGACCAGTGCCCTTATTAACTACTTAAGCTGAACTCATATTTCACATGGCAGGAGTTACACTGGTAAAAGCAAATTCTGCTAAGATCAAATCATGTACAGCTGGTTTTGATGTGAACACCAGTACCCTCTCTTTCCCCCTTTGTGTGGCTGACCTTGGGTCTGATTGTCGCTGACATGGTCACTTAGCAGGAACTTGGAGCAGGTGGAACGAAAAGGCTTACACACAAGAGTGTTAATATAACTTAGTAACATACAGTTTTAGTGGAGAAAAAAAAAAAAGAAAAATAGATTAATGATTGCAGCAAATTTCTCCTATTCATTCTAAGCCATTGTGAATATTTGTATCTTTTTATATTCAGTATTAGAAGGGGAAATACTCTCAGTACCCTAGTTAATAACAGTGGCCGATTGAAATCATTATAGTAATTCCATAAAACTTCATTCAAGTTCTTCTGTCTCAGCCAGTTGTCAGATATGCATTTCATATTTTGGGGTATAATTTGATGAATGCAAAAAACAGAGCTTAAAAAAATTACCAAAATTGCATATGGAGGGCCAGAAACAAGGTAGAAACCTACATAAACAATGTTCTAACACTTCTGAGAGGGCACAGCATTAGGCTTTTCTGTTTTAACTTTTTGATGTGAATTGTTGCTGACCCAAGTGATTACTCAAAATTTGGGACAGGGCCAGTTGAAGCTACGATGAGAAACTGGTGATAGATGCTCTCCAGTTTATTTGCAAAAGACATACAAAATTCCGTTTCCCTTATATCCAGAATCCAACAGCAGACAGTTAATTTGCTTGCAGCTTCAAGCCCCTTTAACAGAAGCAGAGAAAAGCATATCCATATCTGTCTCCTGGTTTTTCTTATGGCTATGCTCCCAGTCCTTAATCTGGTGGTGCATTTGGCATTCTATTCCTCTTCTCCAGCTTCTCTCTTCTTTCATCTCTTCACATAAACATACAAACCTCCATTAAAAGAATAAAAAGGCTGTAAAGCTCATTCAGATATAAATTGTACAAGACTTTTTATTTTTTTACACTGCGTGGCAATGTATTTCAATGTTTGGGATATGTATCTAGGACAATTTGAGGAACTCCTAATTCTTTTTTCTTGTTACTCATTACACTCATCAAGCTTTCTGTGATTTGATATCAAGCATAGCAGATGTGCCATGTGGTTCTTCTTAACTAGCTATATGCAAACATAAGTGCACAGTGCTTCTGAGTGTTCATGGGGTAGGCTCGGTATAGTATTACTTGCCACTGGCAATAAGCAGCAGTTAAACTGAGGTAGAAAAACTTGTGATCAGGACAATATACTTTATCAACACTTGCGATCAGGACAATAGCTGTCTCTTTCATCTGATGCACAAAGATACTTATTTCCCTTCATTCAGTGCTCCATCTTTGCCTCTAATGCGCTGAATTTGCTGTCAACTCAGCTGAACTGGTTTATCAGTTGAAAAAAAAAATCCTTACTCAGCAGATGCCTCTTCTGGTTTTGATTTGCAAATCTACAGTTGGCTTGAAAGAAGACAAAGAAACTGAGGAAATAAGCTTCCTAGGCAAGAGCATCTAGCTTGGACAACATCTAGCTATACCGAATAGGGTACTTAAGGGTTTATGACTTTGCACCAAGATACAAGCCAGTCTTTTTTTTTTGGGGGGGTGGGAGGAGGCTGTGTGGGTTAGCCAAGGACTTGAAGTAGTTTTATTCTGACTGAGATGTTGATTTGGTTCGATGTTTTCTTAAAATCCCAAAACAATTCATTATGAGCTCTTTGTAAGATTTTACAACCATCATTGGATGTGATTATGTACACATAGAAGAAATACTATATCAATTGCGTTGGCTTACCGTCTCCAGTTCCGATTTAAAGGAATTTCGAGCCAACCAGTGATGCTAGTTTCTCATTGTCAAAAGTGATCTCTTTACTTTTACTTCTGTACATGTCTAACTTTTAACTCAACTCAGAGTGTATCACTTTCCACCTTAAATGCCTTCTTTGGTGGCAATGTAATTTTTAGCTTTAAATATATAGTGTTTATATCTATCTATATAGATAAGCAGCACAGCTGCATGTGTGTGTATGTATATGTATATTTCAATATACATTTTCCAAAGGCATACAGCACAGAGAACCCTTTAATTATTAGTATCCATTTCTAGCACCTAAATTAAGCTGTAAATGAAAGAAAGTAGATATAATTCTCTTTCACTGGCAGTTTATGTTCACATATGCACCCGAGTCTCTGTGTAAGGTCACTGTCATTGGTCCCATAATAATTTTCCACTGCTTTGAGTCCCTTTGAGGCCATCAAGTCCAACCTCCTGCTCAGAGCAGGTCCCATTAGATCAGTAAAGAAGTACTAAAAGAAAAAATAAGATTTCCAAGACTTGAAACTGATGATAGTCTTTAAAACTCTGAGCTATGTGTTCTCTTGATAAAACTGCTACCACAGGAACTGTTCTTTTTAACAGGAATTAAAATTTAATCTCTTTAGTATTCTAAATCACAAAGTAAAAAGGCCAGTGACCAATGTAAATACTTCAGTCAGATTATTCTAATCGAGAAATACTTATTGCTGTTTTATTACAAGTTACATTTAAAAATCCATGTTAATAGCAACTCTAGGGCACTTTTCAAAACCTTAATTTATTCATCTACATCAAAGTAAAATAAATAACATTTTCTGCTTTGAATATTTCTTGTTTGGCATGTAATAATGGAGGGATGCATGAGATTCTAACAACGGATTAAAGAAATCAAGGGACAAAATATTCAGAATAAATTGCTCTGCTGTAGCTTGCTATCTATCTTTTTCTAGAACAATCCAGGTTATTCTTTTATTTGTGCAGGAAGCATCTTTGGAAATAGCCACTGTGTAAAATATTCTAGCTCAGCCAGAAGTTTATGCGCACACAGGCCACGTTCAGCTGCAGTGTTACCTGTATCTTCATGATGCTGCTATCTTGATCACTTATGTTGTTTTCAAAGGGTACATCTATTTCCAAGGACCAAATAAAGTAAACATTTCAGACCACATTAAGGCCAAAAAAAAAAAGAAAAGAAAGAAAGAAAAAAATAGAAGAATAGTGCTCCTATTTCCCATTTTTTGTGTTCTGGCTATGCTCTTAACACTTAATTTGATGATGTCTTTGGCACTCTGTTGCTCTTCAGCCCCTCTATTCTGTCAGTCTTTGCAGACACAGAAATCTGCATAGGAGGCAGGAAAAACCCACTGAATGCTTTTATTCATAAAGAGAACACCGCTATATAGCTGATGAACATGTGGACCTCAGCGGCTCCAGAGGAATAGGGTGGATTTTTGGATGCTGTCCTATTTGCTTGCTTCAATGGTGGCTGTTCCTTTCAAGATTCCTTAAAGATATTTGATCCTCAAAAACCATGTCCCTTGAGAACTAAGGTCTTTTTGAACTGGACATTCATACTAGCAATCATCAATTATCTTTCTCAATGGATGCTTGAAGCAAGGACCTCATATAAAAACAGATTATTTTTTTTTTGACAGTTCTCCCTTCCTAGTTGTTGGATCACAAAAACAGAAATATCAAAGTGTTGGTTAATAGACCTCAGGAGTTGTCCTACAGTTTTTGGGCAGAACATGATACATTTTCTATTTCCGTTAATCACTTAAAAAACTGTCCTTTTCATAGAATCATAGAATAGTTTGGGTTGGAAGGAACCTTTAAAGGTCATCTAGTCCAATCTCTTCCTCAATGAGCAGAGATATCTTCAACTAGATCAGGTTGCTTAAAGCCACGTCCAGCCTGACCTTGAACATTTCCATGGATGGGGAATCTACCACCTCTCTGGGCAACCTGTGCCAGTGTTTCACCACCCTCGTTGTAAAAAATTTCTTCCTTATATCTAATCTAAATCTACCCTCTTTTAGTTTAAAACCATTACCCCTTGTCCTATCACAACAGGGCCTGCTAAAAACCCTGTCCCTATGTTTCTTATAAGGCCCCTTTAAGTACTGAAAGGCTGCAATAAGGTCTTCCTGGAGCCTTCCCTTCTCCAGGTTGAACAACCCCAAGCACCTTAGCCTGTCCTTATAGGAGAGGTGCTACAGCCCCCTGATCATCTTTGTGGCCCTCCTCTGGACTTGCCTCAACAGGTCCATGTCCTTCTTATGTTGGGGGGCTCCAGAGCTGGACGCAGGACTGCAGGTTTTGTCTCAAGAGAGCAAAATAGAGGGGCAGAATCACCTCCCTCAACCTGCTGGGCACACTTCTTTTGATGCAGCCTAGGATGTTGCTGGCCTCCTGGGGTGTGAGTGCACATTGCTGGGTCATGTCCTGCTTTTCATCCACCAGTACTCCCAAGTCCTTGTTGGCAGGTCTATTGTCAGTACCTTCATCTCCCAGCCTCTATTGATACCAGGGGTTGCCCCGACCCACGTGCAGGACCCTACACTTGGCCTTGTTGAACCTCATGAGGTTCACTTAGGCCTACTTCTCAAACTTGTCCAGGTCCCTCTGGATGGCATCACGTCCCTCAGGCATGTCAACCACACCATACAGGTTGGTGTCATCTACAAACTTGCTCAGGGTGCACTTGATCCCACTGTCTATGTCATTGACAAAGATATTAAACAGTACTGGTCCCAAGACAGACCCCTTGGGGACACCACTTGTCACCGTTCTCCATCCATCTCCACCATCTCCATTGAGCTGTTGACCACTATCCTCTGGATGTGACAATCCAACCAATTCCTCATTCACTGAACACTCTACCCATCAAAACCATCTCTCTCTGATTTCGAGAGAAGGGTGCTGTGGGGGACCGTGTCAAAGGCCTTGCAGGCCTTTTCCAGGCCTTATCCAGCACAGTTGAAATCCTAGAAGATATTCTTATGAAAGAAACATGAGATGCCTAGCTGAACATAATTTTTTGCACTTCATTATCACTTGAAGCAGGAGTCATTGGCCCAGATTGTTTTGCCTAAATCTGCAAATGAAGAAAATGTTCAGGGTAAAAGCTCTTTCTGAAAGGAGCAATGAGGGGATGGAGACTTGAAGCTATCTATATTATTCATTAGTACAGAATCTTACACTTCTGCTGCCAGGATTGTCAGAAACCTGCAGTGGGTGTTCAGAATTTAGTCCAGGGTATAGAGGAAAGACAGAGAATGGTATAGAAAGAAATGAGCTAGATGTGCTCATAGGGAAGGGAAGATCATTTCTTCCTCATGTCTCTCCACTATCACGACGCATGGCAGAAAAAAGGTCTCAGATACTAATTTGGTTTCCATTTCTGTAGAATATATTCAAGGTTGTGAAGAAGCTGTATTTATCCATGCTAAAGCCCTGCGGCACTGACTAGTCTGTAATCACACAGGAAGCCTGTGGCACAATATAATTCGAACTTGTGCCTTCTGGTTTCTAGTTCAACCATTGGCTTTTCCTTTTTTTTCTCTCTTTTTCTGTGGGGTTCCTTGGGGGCAAGGGAGAGGGATCAGTTGGCGGTATGGAGCTGTAAAGGGATAGACAGAGTCAGCTTGGGGCAATATGCCTGAACCAGCTTTGCATTTGATAAAGTCTCAGATCTATTATAACTTCAGATCTTTCTGTTGGGGCAAGCCTACTTCTCTACAGTAGACAACACTGAAAATGGGGTCAGCTGGTTCACAAAGAAGGCGTTCTACGCTAATGTATTCAGAATGCACTTTGTGAAACTCAGTCTGTTTGTTCTCCTCCAGGACCAGTGTATAGTCTTCAGTTGTTTTTGTTTAAGTTAACAACTGGAAGAAACGCCCTTCCTCTGAGATCATAGATGGCTTACAAACTTTGCCATAATGTTCTAAATTTCCCCTTTAGAGCAACATTTACTGCGCCAGCAGTTAAGCTGAGTATGGTAATTTAATTATAACTCTATCAAATGTGAATCATCACAATCCAAACCTAAAAATGATCTTGTTATCCTTTTTAACAAAATACCAGTTCTAAGTAAGTACAATAAGATTCATAGAGAATATAAAAGTTATAAAAAAATCTCTTGGTATGGTTTTCATACCAAAATAAAGGTCCTTCCTTTGATAATCCCAAGCATAAACAGTCAACAAAAGCTTTGTGCAAAATGTCTTATTTATAGTGGCTAGAATCCTTTTTATTACATCAATAATACCATAAATCATCCTGACATTTATCAGTCATTTAATCTAGGTAAACTTATTATGTCTGATGTAATTCCACTGAGATAAATCTGTTGTATGCTTTTTGTGTTATTTCTAGCATGGATGGGGTTTAGAACCATGTTAATTGGAAGTAGGAACACTTTTTTTGTACTAATTACCCCACTATTATTTTGAAACCATGAACTGTATTGTCATTGCACAACTTCCTAAGCAGATTCTTCTATTGTTTAGAGAGAAAAGTTATAGAAAACTACTTACGACTCATAAATCTCTTATATTTTACTGTTATGTATGGCACATGCTGGTATTGCTTTCTTAGTTTAAGCAAAAAATATCCTTCAGATTTTTTCACTTGTCTGCTACTAAATGTCAGAATCCCATGAAATTTCAGAATGAGATGGCAAACACAGAGTCTACTCCTGAATTTTCTGAAATAATACAGAGTCATCCATGTCTGATGCAGCAAATATTTCTCCAGGGGAGTTATTCTCCATGGAGGTCAGTTTATAAATACAGTTATGGCAGACTCAGGAAACGTTACTATTCTTTTAGTTTTCCTGGTGCCCAGCTCACATAAACAATATCTCACTCAGTCACATAGACTCATAGAATGATTCAGGTTAGAAGAGACTTCTGGAGGTCATCTGATCTAGCATGCTGCTTAAAACAGAGCCAGCTTTGGAGTTAGGTTCAGATATTGCTCAGGGTCATATCCAGTCAAGTTCAGAATATCACTATGGATGGAGAACCTAAAACCTCTCCAAGTAACCTGTTCCAGTATTTGATTGTTCTCATGGTGAAAAAAAATTTCCAGGAAGGAGTGGCTGAAGATTCAGAATCTGCATGAAAACTTTCAGCACAATACCAGTTGTTTCACAGAGGGAGAGAGATTGAGACAGACTCTGTGGGGTCATTTATGGCTTGATTTTTTTTGCAGTTATTCTAAAGTATTCTACCACTGGATACTTAGCAATAAAAAAGTGGAAAGTTCAGTTTTCATGGAACAGCTATTTAAAACTTGACCTACACTGCCTGAAACAACTGCCGAAAACTTCCCCCTCCAGCACACACAAAAAAACCCCAAACCCACATTTATAAGTGCTTGGCATAAGAATATAGTTCTCCCTCCATCATGTGAAATCAAAGCGTGGAAATATGTCTCTGAGCAGCAAAGCAATGCCAGATTGAAAAGAGGTAAAAGATGGGGCTTGGCTGTAGCTGAGCCCCCTGTCCAGAGCAGCAGCCTAGGCAGAGGATTTGGGTGAAATCCCTTTCTTCCCTCATCTGTATATTTTTATTACTGCTCTAGGTACTGAGTTTCTGTTTTTTTCACCTGGGGCTTTTCCCATTCATGCGCTACCTTATGAAGGCTACAGACATCAAAGTAAAACTAATGCCATCAAACCTGTCTCCTTGTTGCCACGCAGGAACTGGTTGCAAGTCCATGCCCCTGCCCATGTGGAGTTAGTCAGCTGTATTGGGCACTTCTTCCCCTCTTCTTTGGGAAAGACAACATGATCCAGCAGGGTTTTATATATTTTGTGCTGAGTAATCACATATAGTGATAATATACTCATAGCCAATCTGTCTTTTTCTAAGACTATTTACAGGGAGGAAAGAGGTTCGATCCTTAGGCATGCAGATCAACTTTGTGGTGACAATTTAAGATTTCTTTCCTTCTGTTCTATAAAGCTATCCCTAGTAGTCAGAGGAAGGAGTAGACAAGCAGGGAAGGCATACATGGTTCATCTTTCTCCCATCCCAGTAGAGCTCACCGGGACAGACCTCAGAGTCTATCTTGTCTTCAGAGAACTTCCTTGGCATCCATAGCTGCTTTCTTCCCATCCCAATATCACTCACTGGGGGTGGATAACAGGGCCAAGTTAGCATACGCTCATTTTTTTCTGTTTTACAGCGTTCTCTAAATCTCTGTTATCCCTTAAACTATAAATTAATGAGTAGAACCCTATTTACCTGTCTCTATTAATGTTGTTGCTGTACATTGCAATGGACATACTAAAGAAAACATTGCAATGCTCCTGCTTAAACACTCAACTGTACCCACAGCAAAATGATAAAGTACAGCATCAGACTGTCTTTCAGGATGAAGAGCATCTTCTGTCTAAAAAGGGAGCAGAAAATGTAAGCAAAAACAGAAAGGGAAAGAGGCTTCTCTTCTGTGGTTTGAGCCAGTAAAGCACAGGGTTAATATTTTGCCTTTCAGGTACTGAATGTGCTTCTTGAATACTTCCTCTGATGACCTAAACATGGCCTACAATAGTCCTCATAGTTTCCTATCTTAAATAACTAGCAGCTTGATTATGATTTTATCTTCTTTTTTTACTGAGACAGTTATATGAGAGTGCTGACCTTCAGTTAACTGCCTGTTTCCTCTGCACAGGGTACACAGGACGTGAGAGCTTGGTTCAATTCGGCACGTTAAGTCGCATGTAAGTGGAAGCCTTGATCTCCACAAGCGATAGAATTGTTCTACTTAACATGTTACGGTATCTTTTGTGGTCTGCTTGTTACAACAGGGCAGTCCCTGACTCATTTCTGCCTTGCCAGTGTACATACAATGACTGATACAGTAAAAATACCGCCACGTTTGCCAGTGTGGCTAGAAACAAATGCAATTTAAGTTTGTTAACTGCTCTTCAAGCATCTCGGGCTGTACTGTTATTTAGCTATTTAAAACAATTTCTACACAACTTGATGGTTAAAAATGCCATGACAGTTTATCTCCTTTGGGAGATAGAAGGGTTAGAGCATGCCAAGAACATTGCTTTCTAGCTGAGGGTCCATCAGGAGATTCTGCACAGGATGAAATAAGCGTAGCTGTTATGTTGCACTGGGAGATAATATGGAAAGATGTAGGGATTTTTTTAAGTACTAGTATACACACAGCTGAGCCAGCATAAGGCAAGCAATGTTGCAAAGAAGACAAGAGTTTGGATGAACTGTGAGCTCAAGACTTAACATTGTCCTCCTTATTAAACAGATGGCTGGACTTGGAGGTTCATATCTACAGCAGGACTTTAGGTTTTAATGGGTTGCATTTTGGAATATCTAATTTCCCCCAGAGACGGTGCAGGGGCACAGGTCCCTAAGATGGAAAAATAGATGCCACCAGCCAGCTGCCTAAAAGTTAGCTGGTCGAGTGCTTGAAGTTTCAGTGTTTACTTTACTTTTCATCTGGACTGCAAGACCTACTGTACCTGTCAGGCTGGAAGGGCAAAGCCTAAATAAGTTCACCTATGCATTGTGGCCTAGAAGGAGACCTCTGTACTTTTGGAGACAAACACAGCCCTTGGTACATTTACCAGGTGGGGAAGCAGAGAAAAATTTGACCCACAGCTCAGATGGTTAAATCCCTCCTCAAGGGTGGGGCATGCATTATAAAGAAAAAATACTTTTAACTGTCTTCCAACTTGCCTCTTAATTCTGCTTCATTGATTTCTTAAAGTTGTTTCCCCAACGTTTGAGATTGTTGACACAATGCTTTATGATAGGTCTACGGGGAAACAAGCAAGACAACAAAAGCTACATAAACAGCTATTCATTATTTCTGTCATTATGACATAAATCGGTCAGTCTGGCTGATTGAGAGGGAATGGTCATTCCTTACTGAATGATATATCTTTGCTTTAATTGGTTCCATGATCATTTTTAATTACAATAAAACCTTCCTCAAAGACACTTTTAAACATGGCATTCCATAGCTTTCTAGTGTCTCTTAAAATGAGGCTTGACACATTCTGTTAGTGGATTGTGTGATGCGGCAGTTAAGAAGGGACTCATTATCTAGTCATATTGCCCCATCTTACAGCAATACAGACAGGCAGATGCTATAATGACTCCAGAAACCACTGCCCACTCTGTCCTAGAAGACTTACTAGATCAATAAAAAAAAAGGAAACTCATATGTGCTCTGAAGGAGAACTGTGGAATGGGTGGAAAAGGACAAAAATGATGGAGAGTGCCTGCCTTTTCGTACAGCTTTTGCATAGATTTTAATGGTAAAAACTGCTTAATTTGTAGGGGTTAACTGGAAAATTAACTAACATCTACCACATACTTTGAACTTCTTTAAAACAAAATTTGTCGGGGCACTATGTATTAGAACTATTTAGTTGCTGGAAAAAGGCAATCACAGTGTTTCATTGTTACCTTGCTCCTTGTCACACTCTTTTCCTAATTCCTCAAGCTAATAGCATTCCTCTGAAACATCAGATATTAGTATCTTTCAATATCAGATATTAGCAGTAAAATGGTTTCACCTAGAGGGTTTTTCCTGGACTGGGGTTTCCATTTACTACCGCTGCAATGACACAGAAGAAGCTGACGAGCCATGACTTACAGAGCTCAGGACTGGAATCATGTTGCTTAATTTTAATTTGCCTGTTCAGTCCCGTAATCAATGGAGAGGAATAATTACTTCCAGAGAGCAATGATCGCATTTAGAGTCTGAATCAGGATCTGGAAATGACCATCTTTTTTGACAGTGCAGAAACCTGGGGTGATTAGGCTTCTATTTTACGTTACTAACTAAATGCTTATACTGGGAAGGAATGAATATATAAAGCCTTACCAATAAGTGCTAGACAGACCTAGATACAGGAGATTAATTGGAAGGTCTTGGAAGAAGTAGCAGTAAAACAATATTGTGAATACATTTAGAAGCATTTTTGTGCTCTGTAGTCTTTGATCATATGGTACCACAACTTCTCTGGGTAACCTGTTCCAGTGTCTCACCACCCTCACAGTAAAGAATTTCTTCCTAATTTCTTCTATCTAATCTAAATCTACCATACTTCAGTTTAAAACTGTTACCTCTTGTCCTATCACTACAGTCTTGGATAAAAAGTTTGTTCCGATCTTTCCTGTGGGCCTCCTTTAAGTACTGGAAAGCTGCTATAAGGTCTCCTCAGAGCCACCTCTTCTCCAGACTGAACAACCCCAACTGCCTCAGCCTGTCTTCATAAGAGATCGTCCTCGTGGCCCTCCTCTGGACTCACTCCAACAGGTCCATGTCCTTCTTAAGTTGGGATCCCCAGACCTGGACACAAGACTCCAGGTGGGGTCTCAACAGATCAGAGCAGAGGGGCAGCATCTCACTGTTAATTCTGTTTCTGCCCTTTCAGATCAGTAAATGGCTGACACATATTCCTGTTTCTCTCTATCAGATCTTCCAAACTGAGTTATTGGGCTTTATATGAACGCTGTTGCTCTGAGAGTTGGGATTTACTCATAACTTCACAAGCTAATGCCAAATGCTTCAGTGACTATTGATGGAAAACTTGCATTTGCCAGTACAAAAGAACTAGCACTAAGTAAAAAGTCTATTTCAGCCTCTTTCAGGACAACATCAGATCAACTGTAACTAAACTGTGCCTTTTAAGCTTCCCTTGGCTTCAATGTGTCATCTTAATTACTGTACAGTGTTTAGCACACACTTTTATAACAGCATTTTAACTTACACTTCCTTACCGTGGCAAAAAGTGCTAATATAATAGTTCATAATGTGTTAGCAGGAAATTAGATGATTCAAGTGGTATATTCTTATATTTCTAGGACTGATTTATCATTATCTAACTGGTTTATCTTTCGCTCGTGACAACTATGGTTGAATTATTTGGTCATGATTTTTCCCCATATTACTATGCATCCATTATTGTGGTTTCCTTTTAACTCTGCTTAGGTATATCCAAGAGAAAGCATGAAAGGAAGACAATAATTTAACTGGGGCAAAGAAGGAGAATATGTGATAAACAAAAGCAACAGAAAGACTAGCTGGTCTGATGAATTCAATTTGCTTGAGTGTATCTGTAAACAAACACTGTTTCTATGTCCCCAGATTGTATAATGGTAATCTTTCCAGCATATATATAGCGCTGCAATGTCACTAGCATGGACTCAGATTAGTTACTGCAGTATGTTTACTCCTTTCATATCTATATGCTATAGATTATATACACTTATTAGTTGAAACTGCCTGGGCAAAGTGACAGGAGATCTCAAACAACTGAGAGATTTAACTAAACTAGTAAAATGTATGTGTAAGCTCAGGGCTTGGATTGGGCAGTGATTTGCAGAAGGGAATGGGCAGCAGAGCTGTTTGGTCGTGTGGTTCCACCCTTATGTGTTTGGTAACATACCACATCAAATTGCATTATAGAAGGATGGGGTGAGAGGGTCATGGGGTGATGCCTTTGCCCCATGCCCCACTGGAAGCTCCTATAGATAACAGAGTGCAGAATTTGCTATAGGGCACAACAGTGCTCCCAGGTGTCTCCTGCAGAGTAAACAGGATTGGTGTTAGATCAGCTGGTAGCCAGTAGCAGGTCTGAATAGCCACCGAGATAAATCTCACTGTGGTGCTATCCTGTCAAGAACATGAGGTGTGGATTGGGGTTTTGGGGGGGAGGTTGGTTTTTTTATTTTTTTTCTTCTCCTTGGGACTACCCTTTGGTTTAAATTCAGTTTGGCATATTGTCTGCTCACAAGTTTCCCAGAAATTCATTCTAGCACTGGAGAATGAATTATCACATACCTAATGTGATTAATGCGTATATGAAAATAAGCTTTCCCATAAGTGAAGAAATATAAAAGTAAGCTTCCCATGGCCATTTGTGATTACACAGACTACATCCATCTTATTCTGGAAATCCATGTAATTTCACATTCAAATAAAAGTTAGTGTGTGCGTGCATCACATTTAACAAAGGTAATATGAAAATCACTTTGTCATATCTACAGTGAACCAATGTTACTATATATTACAAATGTCAAAATCAATACGCATGCTAAATACTGCAATATAGCTTTAAGTACCCACATTTTTCATATTCCATTGAAGAAATCATATTTTCAAAATGCATTTGCCTGTCATCACAAAGATACGTGTATATATAAAAAAGGTTGCTGGATTGTTTCCAGCTGAGACTATTGCCTTACTGTGTTAGGTGCTGCACACATTCAGGAGGTAAAATAGAACTGTTGCTATGCAGTACTGTATAGGGACACAAGAATATTTTCTTTCCTTGATCTTTGTGTTAAGTAGTCATCCATATATTTGAATGGTAACTAGGGAAAATGGGCTCGACCTTCACAGCTGTAGAGTACACTGTAACTTGTAACTTTAGGAGCCCTCTCACCTACTGGAACCATCCCAAAAACACTGGCAAAAGTTAAACATCCCTGAAATGCATCCTCAGAAGCTGGTGAAACTAGTGAGGAGGCAAAGATAAGATATATTTGTCTGATAGGGCCAAATAAAGTAGGATCCTTCTGCTCAGTATGAACATATGATTTCTGAATGCCCTCTTAGATTGGACACCTAAACTTCATTGCTGAAGGAGGAGGAGAGACTGATCCCATGATACTCCCTAGTCTAGGGGCTAGAACCTGGACTACAGGAGGCATAATATCAGAATTAAAGCCTAAATCAGGTCAGGGGCCCAAACTTGCATCCTACATGTGTGTTGGAAGCAGCTTCTGGGACACAGATACAGACATACCTTCTCACCCCTTTGGGGAGTCACTAGAGCAGGCGGCTCCAGGGCTGCTCTCACCCCTGGGAGCTGTGGGGTTGCAAGGATGACTCTGTCTAACCTCAACTTCCAGCTCTTTATGTTCCTGTTATTAATTTGTCTGCAGAATAATCCCTTGCTTTCAGATAATTCTGCCACATCCAAGTACCTTATGTGCAAATGATCAAGTTTTTCCTTCTCTCAGCCTTTTCTTTGAGTAGCTGAGTTGCCTGAGCTCCTTGTAAGCCTCTGAAAAAAAATTTGTGAGTCTCTTTGAAAAATTTCTGAAGATTCCCAGACTTTTTCAGACCCTTATACTGGGTACAATATTCTGGTGAAAGCCTTACCATCTCTGTGTGCAGAGGGAAAGTAATTTTCCTAATTTCTAGATACCACTCTTTATACAACCAAAAATTGCATTAGGCTTTCTAGCTTCAACACAGTACTTGAGAGCCCATGCTGAGGTGATTATCTGTGATGATGATCTCTGCTTTAGCTGGAGATCTTGCTGTGATATGCTGCACCAGTGTGTTTTCCTGCCATTATTTCTAGCTTATGTTTGTTCCTTGCTTTTAAAAATTTCTGCCTACATTGAATTTGCTTCTATTCCTTATACTTTCTGAATCTGGAATCAGATGAAACAGATATATGATATAGTTTTTAATATTTTGTATTATCTTAAATACCTAGTCGAGCATTTCTGGTATAAGCCTGTTCTATAAGAATTTTTCCAGATTTGTTTTTTTCAGAATGTCAGTGGAGCCAGTATGTTCAAAAAAAGGATTTTAAGTTACTTATGCACCAATGTGTGAATCAGGATAGATCAGATCTAATTCAAACCACTCCCGCTAATTTAGATTAGCTTTAGATACGAGGTGAAATACCCAGATTTTTCAGAACTCCAAACACACAAAACAAATCTGCAACAGAACATGGGGCAAACAAAATAGTATATTATCCATTGAAGTATCTTAGTTCACTTGACAGACTTCGCCCAAATTGGTGCACGGTATGGTTGGTTATTAGCATTCTGTAGTTAAAGATGTCATTTTCTTAGACTTTATTTTAGCTGCAAGCCTTGCTCAAACTACTAGGACCTGATTTTCAGATCCACTAGAAAGCAGCTCTGTAGGTTTTTATGGTTTTACATCTACCTCACCTTTGGTAGATTTAGTAAGTACATGATCTCTCCCTCACTCTGTTAAGAAGTCCTTAGGAGCCAACAATTGTGAGAGTTAAACCCTGTGTGCTCTCCCTCTTTCTTAACCCTATTCAAAAGAGAGACACAGAATTTATCTAGCTTATTCTCGTATTTTTCTTTTTTAAAGAAGAGAAACCACCAGCTATTGCTGTTTAAAATAGCCATAAAATGATTTAATCTGCTTCAAAGAAAAAACGTCTGGTTTTAGGCTTGGGTTGAGGAGTAAAGATAATTTTTAAAAAAATCTTTATTCTTTATCCTGTCTTTTTGCAAAGCCTTATGTGGCAGCCGTGCATCTCCTCCTTACAGCAATATGTTTAGGTTAGTGGTGTGTTTTGAGGTTATTCAAGGGCACACAGGTTTTTGTGTGCAAGTATGGCAAATGATTGAATTAGGTCAATCTAATAAGAATTATCTAATTACAGTAACAACTGGTACAAATTCTGTATACCCTATCAGAAACAGAGTAATCACATTCTATACACAGATCTTAATAATTTAGAACTAGTTGAAAAAGGGAAGTTGAATGGTTTGCAGCAGAAGAGAGCTCTGCAGTTTTATCTGTTTCAGCCTTATATATCAAGACAAGATTTGGAACTCAACAAGCAATTTGGTCACTTTGGATCAGATCCAAAATGTTTTACATATTCAGAAAATCCTGTGGATAAAAGAACAGTTCAACCCTATAATGTGATGCCAATAATAAAGAGCTGTGTTAAGAAAGTAGACGATTTTAACCAGAGAATCTAAGCAAAAGGGTAATTATTGCCTCCTATTAAATTTCAGAAACCAACACATGGAACCCTGTTTTGGAAAGAGCTGGTCAACTTAAGCTGAATAAGTTTCAGTTCTTAATAGTATCATGTCAACAGACTAAATCCTGGCAAGTTCAGACTTGCTTAGGCAGAAAAAAATAGCATCACTCTGAATGCACAGACTTGAATGACAATGCTGAGTCCCAGCTCTTAGCCTTTGACACAACAGCAAATTCCTTACCAGAATTGATACTGTTAAGGGAGATGTTGCTGACTGATTAATGCTCTAGCACTGTCTCCAATTGCACCACAGACATGATATTTGCTGAAGAGGTGCAACAGCGTTGCACATCAATACCCAAGAAAATACGGTTATATAAAGTTGGTCTATAGAAGTTGTGTTTGCAGTCGTGTGGTCAGACGCTTTGGTGTGCATTTGTCTTCTAAGTGTCAAAAACAATTTGCATGTACAACCCTTAAAAAAAGTTAAAATATATGTAAAAAAGTATTCCACTTTTATACACAGGGACACTGAGGGACAGGTTGCAAAAGAGACTGGGCCCCGAGTTGCCGGCCATAAGCTGTTCTCCAGCCACTCTGCCGTGAAAATGCTATTTCTGATTCCCAGAAGTGAAACTGCATTTCATGTTCTTATTCCAATTGTATCAGTAGACTCGGCGTCAGAATGATAGTTTTTTTCACTTTCATCTTTCTAAAATTCTAAACGCTAGCAAGCTGTCTTTCATGAATTTAATCACTCTATTTTTATGGCACTATCATTTTTGTATGCTGCCTGGTTATACTAAGGCTTAGTCTCCAGTACACATTTCTCTTCCTCATTTTCAGTGTAACATGAGCTATAGTCATCCTAATGTTTTCTACCAGAAGTATTTATTTCTCTACTTTTAATCATTGGCAGTAATTTCAGAGATTGTCTGCTTTTTCTTTGTCTCTATTTGTTTTCCTATCTCCATGCAAATTTAATTTAGCTTGTAAATCCTTGAGGACTTCTTGTTTATTTTAACCTTACTTATATTTAATAATAATAATGGACTGATACCAGAAATAGCAGATCTAGACACTCTGGCGGTATAAGAATCCCTCCTTTCGTTTTTGCTTACGCTTTGTTTTACTTTGTTAAAAAAGTAGAATTCTATTTTTGTGATTCCAGTATGTAACCTTCTTGGAGCTTCTGAAATCTTCTTTCAAACATAAAAAAAGGGAAGTTTTCCAGCATAGGGGCATGCAGTGCTGTATGCTGTTCTGCTGTTCTGAATATTCTTAAAAATATCTGCCAATATCCAGGTGCATTTCAGGGGCTGCTACCAAAACTAAGTAAAAAAGCCCTGTTGAGCCCGTGATCAAATTTGTTCCCCTATTTAAAAATCTGAATTTAATCTTGCTGAGTGGTAAGACCTCCCTGTGTCACTAAGGGACAGGATCCATCTGTTAGAAGTGAACATCCTACCATTCCTGACTTACCAACTCACCACTTTAAAGTCCTGCCAGTTCTCTTAGCACTTTTATCTAAAAGTCTTAGATCATATGTGTAAAAACTTCCTCTGGAAAGGCAAAAAGTTCCCTAGTACTATGACTAAAACATAACTGTGAGAGAGATAAAGGTAAATTTGGCACTTAATAGCTGGAAAATGTAGAATCTACATGTTTCATTAAAATATTCAACATGTCATGTGAATACACCCTATGGGTACTAACAGAAAGTCTTATCATGCAAAAATCTTATGACCCCAAATAGGAAAGAATCACTGCTATATCCCCTTCCTACTTTTGCTTTAGTTATTCTAGAAGTTGCATGTCAAACACTGTTATCAAGTTTGTAACTGGCACAACTATGCAATTACCAGAAAGAATATTTTGCATGGATACCCATCTATAGTCAGATCCACCAGGCTGGTCTTCCTAGTCTAGTCCTATCACACTGTATAAGTAAAAATGAGAAAGGAGTGAGACTAAAAGTAGACCAAAGCGTAAATCTTTGTTTGAGATCTTAGTCAGGCTGATGATAAGTAATAGGAATACAAAGGTAGGGCAGATACTGGAAATGAGGATATGAATTATCATGCTTAAATGACAGCAGAATGTGGATGTCCGCTGAAGTGAAGGGAACTGGTCTCACTGCCTTAACGGAAAAAAAAAAAATCAGTCTTACACAAAATCACAGCCATGACAGCAAGGTTATAATTTGGCTCTCCGAAGAGGGTTTTTACCCACTCTGCACAACTGTAGAAAAGAAGAATGTCACTCTTATTTACACAAACTAGATAAATATTTATAAAAGATTTTGACCCTCAAGTTTCATGACATAAAGCATGCAAAATTAATCCCGTGTTCGGAAAAGCTGACACCTTCCTCTGAAACATCTAGCATGGATTTGTGTTATCGCACAACAGTGAATAACAATGACCATTGATCTGATTCACAGCAAACATTTCTGTGGCTGCAGTGGATCACGTGAATGCAAAGCAAGAGTGAGGTTCAGGGGCTTACATATTGCTTTATTGCAGCAGAAAAAGACAAAAAATATTGTTCTGAATATTGGAAATCAAGTCTCTTCAATGATCTGATTTTCCTTTTTGTTTTTAAAATATATATAGCTTTAAATTCAAGTACACATCACCATGTCTGCTGTTGCCAACAGAGCTCATGAGAAAGTGTTGTGTGATTTCTGACAACATCTGAGTAGAATAACAATCATTTTGGAGCTGGACTTGCAGCCTCCTTTTGAAATGAAGTGCAGCAGAGGACATCCTGCAAGAATTCTCCCCCTCCTCTCCTTGTGTGAAAGTATTCCTAAAGACAGCATGAATATTCGCAAGGGCTCACTACCATCAGCCAAGCTGGGCTCCAGCTGGAGGTCTTTTAATAACCAAGTGATACTTAAGATTTCTTCCTCCTGTGCTAGAAAAGGTGTTGCCAGTAGCAGACAGGATCTGGCCCTCAGAAAAAAAAAACAGTTGTGATCTTGCATCTGCCACTTGTTCCGTGATTGTGTGCAACTTACTTCTTTATGTGCCTTTTTGACTGCATATTTTGAGCTCTTCTGAATAGGAATTGTCTTAATACTGCAGTACGGTATGGCTCTTTTCTAAGTTGAGATACTTCTAGAAAATAATAAAAGGAGACATTTCTGCCTTATGTGACACGGCTGGATGTGTTTTATTGTTTTGGTTCTTTACTGTGTTTTTCCTTTGTTCTTCACTCTGAATCCTTATACTGCATCCTGAACTCATTGCAATACAAAACCAACATGATATTTACAGCTATCCAAGATAAATATTCATTGTTTCAATTACTTTGGTGCAGAAATAGTAAATAGAATAGTGAACAGGAACATCTGGAGCAGTCTTTGGACCAAATTTCCAAATTACTGCAGAAATTTGACCTGTGTATTCTAAACTTGCCTGCGTCCCTTTTATTTCAATCAGTACTTATGCCAGATCTCAATGAAGGTGAGACAATCCATCTCAACAGGACTGACCCACTGGGAAATAAAAGATCACTTTAATCACTTTAACTTATCAGGAGACTTTATAATAAAAGATGCACTTTTCTGATTATACATCCTTGTCAGAAATACCAGCAGAGTGACTGAGTTTTGTGTGGCTTGCATATCTGCTTTAGGCTGCTGTGACAGCAGATCTTGGCAGAATTAAATATGAATCTTTGCATGTGGTTTCTATAAATCCGACATTTTCCACTTTACAATCCAGAAAAGATGATTGAGCAGATGGTAATGCAAGCTACTGGATTTATGTAATTTTTTGCTAAAACTGGGAGTTTTCACTCTCAAGAGCAGCTTATATGTGAGGGACTGAAAAGGCTGAATACTAATTTTTTGGCAAAGCAACATGCTCACATAACCTAGGTACACAAATAGTAGTTATAAATAAGCTGACTGTGGGAGGTACAGAAAACAAATTCTTTCTGTCTCAATGAATTATTTCTCAAGTCAACTTCATATATGCATATATATATTTGTGTGAAATCTTTTAATTCATTTATAAAACAAAGAACTAATGCTTATCTGCATTTAAGTAATCTAAATAAAATATGTTAAAACCAAAAAATCTAAGGACCAGAATGCATGAAGCGTGAGCAGGGACATAGTAACAAATGCATTTTTATTTTAGGAATTCTTCTCAGGAGCTGCTGTAATCAGTGACTCAATACATAACTTATTAATAATACTTCATGAGATACTCTTTCAGCAGGTTTTCAACTTTCCTACTAGGGCCCCATGCAAACTAAAAACAAAGCCCTGCATTTTATTATTGCTCTGTTATGCTTCCAAGTTTTCCCTGAAGGCTGAAGTCTCTCTGCTTTGCCTGCGAACCATCTGAAGAATGAAGAGGTCCCACAATGTTTTATAGAATCATAGGGTGGTTTAGGTTGGAAGCGACCGTAAAGATTATCTAGTTCCAACCCCCCTGCCATGGGCAGGGACACCTCCCACTAGACCAGGTTGCTCAAAGCCCCATCCAGCCTGACCTTGAACGTTTCCAGGGATAGGGTATCCACAGCTCCTCTGGGCAACCTGTTCCAGTGCCTCACCACCCTCACAGTGAAAAATTTCTTCCTAATATCTATTCTGAATCTACCCTCTTCCAGTTTGAAGCCATTAACCCTCTTTCTATCACCACATGCCCTGGTAAATAGTCCCTCCCCAGCTTTCTTGTAGGTCCCTTTCAGATACTGGAAGGCTGCTATAAGGTCTCCCCAGAGCCTTCTCTTCTCCGGGTTGAACAATTCCAACTCTCTCAGCCTGTCCTCATAGGAGAGGTGCTCCAGCCCTCTCATCATCTTTGTGGCCCTCCTCTGGACCTGATCCAATGGACTGTGCTTTCGCATTCGTCACTGGATGATCTTTTTTGTCACAGGATCTTTCCAGGTTATCTGCCACGCTTATCCAAAATTTCGAGTCAGAAATGTTGTATTAGTTTTACCATAACTCCATGGAAGGAAAATCCATCTCTTCTACTATTAGGCACAGCAGCACTGATGTTGAGCGTATGCTCTTGCACAGGCACCTCTGTAGTCAGTAGGAAGTGAGGGGACCTTCCAGGCAGTAATTCAGCCAATTTAAGATAGGAGTGACCTTCCAGCAGTGCCTTTCACTCGCTCTTTAACACAGAGATTCCTTGGGCCATCAAGCGTCCCACCAGGACCCATGTTTTTACCGTCTGTCACCAATATTCTTGTGTTGACAGTCTTGCTGTGGATGGACTTCTGTGTCCTATGAGAATTAACCAGCCTTCACATAGACACAGCGGGCTGTGAAGAGAAGTATTTAGGACCAGCATCCTAGACTGAAAAATCCTCCAGCAGGGATTGTCTTTATTTGCAACTCATACAGAGTTGAGCACATTTTTTGGCTCTTTGCACTGAGCAATAATTCTCAATAACAGCACTGTCTGCAGGCCAGAAATGCTCTGATTCATCTCAGCTTGTAATTCTGGAGCCTGTATTAATGTTTCTTCATCAGCTTTTTTTTCTGAATGAAGCCTACATACTTTCATACCAATCGGGGTGTGATTTTTATTCTTTTTTTAATTGTGGCTTCCAGCCTCCCCTACCCTTTATAAATGCCTTTTAGATTTCCCATTGCCTTCTTGATGCTGCAAAAACCCAATGCACTAAAATGCCCACTAGCCTTGGAACGCATCCTGGCAGTGCTTCATGGCATAAATCCTTGCAGAGCAGTGTCAGGACTCCAGCAGTCTCCTGAAGTCTGTTGACCATTGCAAGAGCTTTGTGATTCACTTCTGCCATTCTCGTGAATTTCCCCGAAGAATCATTAAGGATGTTGCATGGGTAGAATATTATAACTTCATAATCACATGCAGGTAATTTAAATGAAGGGCACAGCTCTTTCCCTTGCTGTCAGAAGCATGTCTGTTGCCTATTACCTCTGAAAGTCCCCCCCTCCCCTTCAGCCTTTGCTCAGAGAGTCCACATTTCTGATCAGTAGCAGATGGAAGAAAATGATTAAACTTACACATAAGGACCAGATCCTGCAGTCCTAGCTCCTTTCTTATTCTGGCAGTTTTCCCATTGACTTCGGTGCCAGAGTAATAAACGTAGAAGGACATCTGGATCTGTAGCAAAGATATTATTGTTAGCTTCCTCTATGTTTCTCAGAATATTTTTCACAGACTGATTACTGAGACGTAGGGAAGAATATTTTCCCTACCCAATTTCTTGTTTGCATTCACTATGTCTAATGAGATTGCACTGTGCCAAAGTAATGCATTTTAAATTTAACATTCAAATTGTAATTCACAATAGCTATGTTGCAAAGGGGGCAACACCATCCAAAAGACTTGACATTGGTCTGGTACAGGTGAATCCTCTTTCCTGGGGACTATCTGTGGGATCACGGGTAAATCCTTTAACTATTTTGTCCTTCTGTTTCAAGATAATAATTTTCAAATATGTTTTGACTATCTGGGTAAAATGAACTTTGCAGGTAGTAAGCAGCATTGTGAATACCATAAAGCATATATAGATCACATTGGCCACCCAATGGAATGTAGTTTACATCAAAGAACAATCACAGTGAATCATTTCACATGGACTTGCCTACTTTAAAAGGAGATGATTTGTTTCCAGGGTCTAATAAACAATTCAAGTGAGTCATTATTTTAACATTGTATACCTTTCCTGTTTATAAGCAGTAGCAAGAACAATCTGGAAATTATTTCAGAAGGCATTTTCATTTTTGCAAATCATAATCTCAGACTTTGTCTTCTACAACAGGCTCTCTCCTTACACTGCAGATAGTTTGGGGATTTGGGTTTTCTTTTACATTTCATTCTAAACTCCTGGGGACAGAAATCTTGTTAAATTTCTGCATGTAAATAAGGAATGGCAGCATATCCATTAACAAATATGCATTTGCTAAGTATAAATCATCACAATTCCAGTAAACTCCGTAGAAGAATGACGATCCCATGGTCAGGTTATTTGGGTAGAGTTTCCTCCTCTGTCCATATGTTTCCTGCATGACTTTGAACATCTAAGCCTCATCCTACTTCCCTTTTACTTACTTAACTGAAGCATCTATTTTCTCGGCCCTTTCTGTTACCAATGGAGAAAAATAGGCACCTCCAATGTGCCCACCCATTTTCTGTATCCACCTTTGAGATGGGATGGGATTGAGCAGGACTCAGCTGTTTGATTTTGATAGGTGCCCAACCACGTTTGTGAGCCCTGTACTTATTTTCTTCATGTCTCCTCTTCATTATTAAAATAGAAATAATTTTGATACTCTCCTAAGATTATCTTGGTGCTGACACCTAACGAAATTATTAATAATGTATCAGTGAACTGAAACCAGTGATGTATGGGAAGACCAGTCAACAGCTTCCTAATGCTGCTCTTAAGACTGGTAAACAAGACAGAGGATTTCAACATGGGTGTAGTAGTGGCAAGAATTTGGCACCCACAGTTTGAGAGCATGGGAAAGATCTAGCAAAATAAAATGCACTGTGCATTGCTGGTTTGGGCATAACTAGTGTAGATCGGAGGTAAATAAAATAGCTTAAGTAAGTTTGACTGAGGCCCAAGCATTTCTCCAAGAGGCAAAATAAGAGGATTACTCACTGTAATAGTCTCAGTGCTCTGGTGTAGTTTATCCCAGACTTATTCACAAGTATGTAATTTTATTCTGCTCTAAAGCCAAAGTTTCCCTCATAGGCTTTTTTGGTTTTTTTGTAAATTCATTGAATTGGTTTCACAATCAGAAGTACATGGAGTTTCCTAAGTGCTCATGGTATTATTCATTGTTATCATTCACCATTTGTATATGGTGTCATGTATACACATGGTTTCCAGCACAGTGTGTGCAGATGTACTCATTGGTCTGCAGTTTTTCAAATTACAGCCCCCTGAAATCCAGAGGAGTTTCAATCCCTAGAGAGTAGAAATGCTTGTGAGAGGCAGAAATAAGAGGGAATAACAAAAAGAAAGTTCGATTAATATCAGCCTAAATAGGAACAATCAGATAGTAGGTAAATAGTGAGGAGGTAAAGGCAATTTAGCATGGGTCAGTAGGTTGTAATAAAACAATGAGGTGAAATAAAGCAAAAGAAAATTTAGGTTGAAAACCTGGGAACTTTTCCTAATAGTGAGCTTTATTACACTAGAAATAGTCTTCTGGGAAAGTTGGTGGAAACTGTAGCAGGTGAACAAATTTGTTACAGAATGGAAAAGCTTTGAGTACAGTGAGATATCTTCCACTAGAAATGGATGAGTGGGTTTACCTACTGTTTCCTTTCTTCACTGTGTAACTGAGTGATATCTGAGAATTAGGAAAAAAAAAATAAATTGGGAGGGAGACATACAAGTTTGATTCCCAGATTTGCTACAGATTTTCTGTGAGAACTCGATTTAAATCACTAAAGTTCTCATTTAGAGCTGGCTGGGAAATGAATTTCACTACTATGTAGAATGTCAAGGTTCAGGGAGAAAAAAAAATAAAAAAAAGTCCTTAACCAGGATGAACTTTGGCATATTGCACCGCAATGAAATTCTGTGGGAATAAGAAAGGCAATGACCTCCCATTCCCTTGGTACTGCTCAGGTCCCTGGCTGTTCACTTGGCAACCGTCTGGAGTCAGAGCACTGAGGCATCCTTCCAGCAGGTGCAGTGGTGCTTACAGTGTTTCCTCTATGGCAATCTGGGTAAAGCATGAATAAATACATGTAGCCACAGGGTTAGATGTTCAGCCTAGTCTCTCCTTGCTCTGCAACAGCTCCTCTGCCTTTCTTATGTACTGGGCTGACAGAGAGTGAGCTCTTCCTCATTACTGCCTCCGGGAGGGCTACTTCAGATTTCACAGTGGAGGCTGGTTGGGGCTTTGTTGGCTGCTGGGAGAGGAGGGAGAGCAGCAGCGTTTACATTTTCAGCTTTGCTCCCTTCTGCCTTCGTGCCACTGGGAACCCTATATCCACAGCAGCTGCCAGGATAAGGATAAGTGCAGCGTTGGATCTCTCCCTGAGCTCCTTTGTGGAACGATGTACAGTTGTCATATAGAAAACCCACGCCGTGATCTGCTTCTTTGGTAAATGAAGATCCAACACATTTCCCCATTACTTGCGCTGTCACAGTTGCTGGGTTTTCGCTGCCTTATGGGCAATCTGTGAAATGAACGCTCCTCACAGCCCGCAGTCACTTGCACAACAAACAGCCACTAAACATTTTGCTGCCTTAGGCAACCAGGGTTTGACTGATACGTGTGAACTGGCTCTGGCTGCCTGTTCCTCCATTTGCTGTTCCAAGCACTTCAGGTTCCTTGTTCACTGCTCTGTTTGCTGAGTTGTCCCTTAGCAGAGAGCCCAGGATGAAGCAAGTGTGAGGAAGAGGAACAAAGAAACTGATCGTTCTTAGAATTCGACTAACCCTCCAGCCTCCTACTAGGCAATGGCATTTTTGAACATACAATTTTAATTTTCCTTCCCCAAGATTTTTCTCTAGCTGCCTGCCTGCACACACTGCATTTTCTTTCCCCATCAATCACTGCCCTTTCAGAATCAACTGCTTTAACTGGTGTGTGCTGTGGTTGCAGGCAACCCACAATGGGAGCATCGCTATCAGTGACTGTGCCTCTGTAACATGGATTATTTTATACCCTGGAAATGGCACAGACCCGTTCAGTTTTAAACACCAAGTCCTATGGATTATTTGGCTTAATATAAATATATTGCTAGAGTGCAAAATTTCTCTAATATGATCACCTACAACTGGAAATTAGTAAGATATGAAGAGATGCGCAGTTATCTATACAATGTAATCTCCTGTCTGTTACCCATAAGATTTTAATAGTAGTTGTGCCCAGAACTCTTATGTGCAAAGAGGTGATATTGGATTGGGGGATGTGTTCAGATGACGTAAGAGACAGTCTTTGTCTCAGTGTAAGAAGGCAGGACAAAGAATGGAAGAAGTGTTTGCTGATGCAGAGGTGAGTGACTACACAGTGGCAGAATATTTGACTTTGGAAACAGTAAAATCTTATCTCAGTGCTTTTACAATGAGTCCTTCTTCTGCTCCAGTCTCATTCTAGCATTTCATTCAGCTGTGTTCAAGCAGGATTTATACGTGTATAATATATATAGCTGCCAGCAACAAAGGTGACCTGCAAGAAAAATTCTTACTATCTTATTGTGGTGAGCTATATCTGTAAAGTAACCCTGAAATTAAATCTGTAAATGACTACCTAAAGCTCTCTGTTACCTTCCAGTTTGGCTGATACTTGGCAAAGAAGCTTTTATTCACGTCCACTAATTTTTGGACTGCAGGTAATGCTGATAAAAGAAGGAGATGTTAGGAGATGACTGGACACACATATTAAAAATGTTGATCTGCTCCACCGACATCTTGTATATGGGCCCGTTTTTTCTTGATGAATCACAGCACCGCTAATCAGTCATTACAAGGTGCTACAAGCCAGCCTTCTTTTAGTAGTGGCAGCAGATGCTCGACTCCCTGCATATAAAAAAGTGTCTTCAACCACAGCTACAGTCAAGATCTCAGTATACCAAAGTCCTCCTGTCTTAAGCATCTGCAGAAACAGACTGCAACAGAAAACATCGAGGAACGGTGGTATGTGCCTTGAATGTGTCCCCTGCAACTCCAGGCTATTAAATAACAGACTGAGGCAGGAACTGCGGTTAACTAAAGCAGAACTTGGTGCATTGCCATAACGTAATAAAGGTCACTTCCATGTAGTAAGAAGGATTGCTTTTGCTCTGAGACGGTATATCTCACCAGGATACATGGTAAATGGGGTGTGCAGTGTCAAACAGAATCCTCTTTTCAGACCACTGAATAGCAACAGTGTCAACGCACTATGCCAAACATACCACCTCCAGGATTTCTGTAGGGAATGTACTATCCAAAGAAATTTGGTTGGCAAAGCCATATATTTTGAGTCTACTAAGCCATCTTCCTGTTCAACATTTCCTAGTGTGCTCGGTGTTTCAATTAACTTTTACTGCAAGCAAACTGAAGCAAAATACAACCTCAGTTCTCTGTCCTCTTCTTAACTGCAAGCACAGATAATTTGTAATTTGTTGTAAAACACGTATGTAAGCCTCTGCGGAATGGAAGCCAAAGTAAAGAGTTCAGTCTAGATACCGCATTCAAAACTTCTTAAGCATGAGGTAAAACATGACCAGTTTATTTTCCATTTTCCTCTTTTCTTTGGATTTATGCAAATTAGCTTGAATACATTCCAAATCTTAATTCTCACCAATAGGTGGCACCAACATTTTCTACTTTCTTCATGACACATTTCCAGTAGCTAGATTTAAAGCCTACCCCAGCTCTAAATTATCTGTTAAATCATGATGAGTTCTGTTCTGTTCTTTTTCCTGCAGATTGTGGCTGATCACTATGCAGTGGTACATATTTTGTGCTCTAAGCATTTCACAAACTTTGTGGGGGATGTTTTACTAGATACATTACCAATAATTCAGACTGCTGTTCTCTTTCATGTTGTGGGAGTCATTTTAACAATGCTTTATTGGAGTCTGGGTTCAAGGTGGGTTTTTTTTTTTATGTTTGATGGCTTTCTTCAGCCTTTCACACAAAAATGTTACTGTGTGTATCAACTTTTTTTTAAAAAAATGATCTTTCTTTCCCCCCTTTTGCAGGTAATAAAAAATTGAAAAGTAGACTTGGAAAAAAAGTCAAGTAGTATTTTTACCTGCTTCATGATTGTATGATTGCAGCCTTTACAGCCAGGATTCTACTGAAAGTAATTTAATAGCTATTCCCTGAAAAGTTTCAATCATGTGAATTTTATAGTTGTTTTGGAGAGTGTGGTACTAAAACTCTGCCATAGAAAAAGTCACTGGACCCAAAAGCGAGCACAGCTGCAGCAAACTCAATAATTGATTCAGAGAATATTCACTGCCCTTTTTTGGAGGGAGGATCCTTATTCTCAACGGACAGAGCCACTACAAGTAACCAGTAACTCTGCACTACAGTCCAATGGGTTTGTTTGCAAATCATAATTTGCCTGTTCCAGGTTAATTCTCAATGGCCAAAAAACTTCAGTTTCCCAATTGAGATTCACAAATAAGACTGTTTTCTTAGTCTCTCCTTTTGAAGTTACAGTTATCGTTACATGAATGTGTTTTCAGGATTGTAATAGTCATTCTGTGGATCATAATCCCAAATCTTTATAACTGTCGTATTTTTGGGGATGTGAGGTTTGATTCACAGACTATTTCCTATTCACCTGAATTCATGGCACTTCTAGTCAGGAAACAAGAATGCTGTTTCATCTAAAATTTAAAGTTTAAAGCCTGCCCACCTACCTTTCTATATGCACAAATCATTTCAAAGTGTTTATTCAGTTTGCTGTTCTGAGGAACATTGTGAAAACAGAACCTATCTCATGGATGAGTGCCAAAATTAATGAAAGTCTGAGCATCCAAGTGCCAATTACCTAGAAGTTAGTCTCCTCCTAAAATAATTTATACACCTTACTTCCCATCTTTATGTCTTGCTTTTTCATGAACCAAACCAAACATCTTTATTGATTCTGTACCACCTTGTCGCATTCTGAATATTCACTTCTCCAAGTCTCACATTCACAGACTTGTCAGGTGCTTAGAGTCATTTCTGCAATTGAACGCCCCCTTTGCATGTACAACATAAGCACATAAGCTCAAGGAACTCCTAAGACACTATTGTGGTTTAACTCCAACCAGCAGCTAGGACCACACAGCCACTCATGCGGTTCTCCTTTCTTCCCCCCAAACCGGCAAGGAGAAGGAGAAAAGAAGGGGAAAAGAGAGGAAAAAAACCTTGTGGGTTGAGATAAAGACAGTTTAACAGAACAATAAGAGAAAAAGGAAAATAACTATAATAATAATAGTAATAATAATAATAATAATGGTAAAAGAATATACAAGATACAGTAATGCAACACAAGTCACTCTCTCTGCCTGGTGAATTGATTGCCCAGCCCATCCCCAGCACTGATAACGGATTCCTGCCCCCCCAGCCAACCACCATGTATATACTGAGCATGATGTTTATGGTATGGAATATTTCATTGGCCATTCCATTGTTCTGTTTATACTACTTCTCAGCTTCTATGGGAAGCTGAAAAATGTCCTTGAACAGTATAAACATCACCTAGCAACCACTAAAACAATATGCATTATTGATATTCCTTTCATACCAAAACAGAAACACACCAACCACTAGAATAAAAATTAACTCTATCCCAGCTGAAACAAGGACAAACACAAAAAATTAACCAGCAGTATTCTTTACATCTCTGGTAAACTTGTGGTCAAGTTTTGTTCACGCCACACTAGTCAACAGGTTTGTCTAAAATCCATTGGCAATATCTGAAAATGCCCTTTGACTTGAATGTAAGTTCTTGAATTACTCTAATGACTTCAGTGGTGTGGTTATGCCCTAAAATGGGAGACATTACCTTATCCAAACTTTTCAGGAAACTTGATGCATTTAAAATAGTCATTATCCCACTCCTTAAATGATTTAACATTTTGCTGGCCTTTATGAAGCCTTAATTAACCTCTACCTTTTTTATGCTGAACATTCTGGAGTTTTCCATTTCTCTACAACTGAACAATTCCAAAACACACACCTATGGCTGAAACTTGTTTAATTTGGGATTTTAGGTATCCACCCTGTATTGCAAAAGTAACCTGTGTGACGCAATATTGTTTTCAGCAGCAGATGTTTTAAAACCAGTATTGAGTAATCAGAATGTATCTTTATCCTTGCATGTGCTTAGCAACCTTACAGGTCTGGATGACAAAAAGAATTTGCCCTTGGACGGTAATTTAGCAAGACACCAAATACTCGGGAGGAAAAATAAAAACTTTGCTTATATTTCGCAACTAACAGAGAGTGAATATAGAACCTCACAGACACATTGTTTTATACTAGGGCAGCATTTGAAACTTTTCACTTTCAGACCTGGGCAGATGCTCTAGGGAGGTCTGGAAGCAAGAACAAGAGACTTTCTCTTTTTTCATCCTATGGAGCAGCTGTGAGAACAGGTGTACAGGCACAAGATATTTCTTGACCTTGCTGTTAGCATTAAACAGATATTGTTCAATAATGATTAGATAAATAAAGTAAAATAAACCAAACCAAACCAAAATAAAATAAACCAAAACAAAATAAAATTAAGAAAATAAGTAAATGTTACTTAATATACTTCAACATGCTTCTCAAATGCATCATAAAAAACAGTGTGATGAATACGGTACAGAAATGTAAGGGGATCAGATTACGACTTGTTCAAGTAGTGATGCTTTCCAAAAAAATCCATGAGAAAAGGGTTTATTAACATCGCTCAAGTCTCATACTGTGCCCCAGAGCCCAACAAGAAGATATCGTGTAATTGATATAAATAGTCCATACAGGAAGTAGATCAGAGCAGCACGTACCTGTAGCTATCTAATTGTAGTCACGCTACAGCTGGTGTTGCGGTAGCTGTGTTTAGGGAGTTTACATACTCAGGAACAGAGGAGTAAGAAGGTACTCTCTTGCACAGGGTTTGTGTGTCCCTTACTGGGTAGCACAACCTAAGTCTCCCTCTGCTGTTGGGCACCCAAAAACTGTTAGTCACAGGAGTTATGACTAGATTTAACTGATCTCACTGGTCTGAGGAGGTACCTGCAGTCAGAATTATTGCTGACCTTGTCCTTGTCGACGGCCGTGTGCTTTGCCTCTATTTAGACTGCAGGCAGCTCCCACCCTCTCACAGCACGCGAGAGGAGGGACTCTGAATTGTCTGCCGGCTAATTTTGTAGGAGCAGAAGGGACACATGAGGTCGTCTGGGTCAGGCACAGGGTATACCTGGAGCAGACACACTGCAGAGCAGGGAAACCCAGGCATATCCCCTGCCCAGTCTCTTGAATACTACAAAAGGTAAGGAATGGAGAGGGCTGGCAGCTCCCATCTCAAGCTCATACACGGGGTCGCATCTGCCTTCCACGATAAATGTAACTGTTGGGCACAGGCTTCCCGACTCACCCTGACTCATGTTCCTCTCTGCTCAGAAAGGAAAGAGTTTTTAAAAGAATTAAACACACAGAGATGCAGTTTGGCACTTGGTAGGAAGAAAGTATTGCTGAAATTAGGTTCATACCCAATTTTGGAAGACAAATGCCTCTAAAAATCTGCTGCCCATGGCTAGATAGAGCACAGTTCATGTAATCCATCTACTCTGACTCTCACCATCTACAGTCTAGGTATCTACACTGCAACTAGTGACTTTAGGCCCAATGGAAGGAAAAAGATGCTTTTAAAGAGTGAGTCATCTGACCTATTTTAGATATCTCCGTTAGGAAGAGACAAATGAAGGTCTGGAAGTGCCTGTTTTTTTCCACTGACTCTTAAAGAAAGCCAGATAACTAGATCAGAAACAATCCATGTAGGTGAATGTGACCTGGTGTATCCTGGAGCATCCACTGTTAAGTTGCAATTCACATTATCCAATTCAGGCAGTGACTGATAATGCGATGCTAACATTTATAGCTTAACTAATAATCTATGTAGAGGTGGTACAGCTGGTTGGGAAGGAACAAACAGGCAATTAAAGGAGTACATTTCTTTCCACTGAATTCATTCTGTGTGTGGTTTTGTTTTTATGACTTTGTCAGAGAAGCAGCAGTCTTTGCTAACCTAAGTCTCACAGCAGACAGAAACATCTGCATGAGGGAAGGAAAAAAAAAATTACATCTATGGAAGTTAGTTTCAGTGGGGAAAGGAAGAAATGACAGCTTTCTTTTTGACCAATAGTACATTTATTAATGTAGGAATTCAGTATCTAAGTTTGTTTGCTGACAAACTATTCCTTCTCAAGTAAATACCTAAATTTTCAATAAATTCAGTGGAGTGGGATAATCTTGCTGAAGACATACATAACTTAGGTACCTCCTTCTCTCCACTGACTGTAGCAACCTCTCAAGGTGATCTGCCTAAGTCATATATCAGTCCACCAGGGAGCGAGGAAGCCACTAGGAGTTCCTGGGGCCATCTGCTCAGAGTGAGCCTCCATCATCACATCCTCGCTTCTAGCTCACTCCTTGGCTAATCTGGATGGCAGTAACACTCTCGCATGAGACACTAGTGCATATCTCTCCCTACATCTGAGCAAGTACAGGTGACTCAGTTAAGCACCTGTGAATTTTTCAGGCTAAGAAGGGAGTCACTTTGGGAGTATAAGGTCCTAAAGCACTAAAAACCAGCAGGCTGGACCCTTGTTTGGATCTTCAGACTGTATTAGATGGCTCGGATCTCACCAGATATGATCACGGTGTTCATTACAATATTTCAGTACAGGTCACAACTTGAGCTGTTTTTTCCAAGGTTCTGTTATATCCAGATTGCACAATGGACTCTTAGCTGTACATATATTCTCTCATTTTATGTTTTTTTTGAGCATTTCAGTTGATTGTTTTTAGATGATGTTATTGCATTAGCTCATGTGGGCCTGCAATTTCTGTGTTCTTAAAAAAGCTTGAAAACCACAAATGCAACTGCTTTAGTATTTATTAATGTTGCATTAATATATGTGAGGATATTCTTGTAACATCAGATCTATCACAGTTATCCCATATTGGAGAAACTGCATCTTAGAATATTTTGATATTGCTTTCCCTTGTCCATCTTTGTTTTCAGCAATACAGGGTGAAATTAAATGTATTAATATTTTAAGTTCCAGAAAATTAAAGTAATCTTTGTATAGAAGCTGAAGTAGTGATATCTTGGGTGGCTGCCCAAATATTTAATCCATAGAAAAGTTTTATTATCAATGCAGCATTGTTGCTAAAGATAGAAAGTCAGCTGCAGTCACAGTCATCATATATACTCTAAAAATGGTCTGACACAAACCTTTACATATCCTAGATTTCTCTAACAAATGTCTCATTGGGTGTCAGGTTGCTCTTATACTACTTTAAGACATGGAACAGGAAGTAAGGAGATGGAAACTTGTGAAATCTATCCTCCAATTTCTTCCACTGGAAAGAATATTAAAGAATACTTTAGGAATACTCTGCCCGGTCACATTTACCAAAAATTTGCCCTTTTTCATTTATATGCTGGTCTTAACTATGTGCTTCATCTATAAGCTGGTCCTAACTATTTGCTAAGAATACCCCTAGGTCATTTGTTTTCCTCTTCTAGGCTGTTTGTGAATGACTCAAACTCTATCAAGTATTCACTACTCAAAGTTTTAGTCTAAGAGCTGGTTCAATTCACCAGACTCGCTGTGTTAAACTGCGCGCTGAGCGTGGCATATTGCTTACTGTATTTCCAACAGGGCATTCAGTCATGATATGAGAAAGTCTCGAAGGGAAGGCTCCATCGTTCCCCTCGATAACCTACTTGAACAACGTTCGCACCCCTCACAGTTAAAAAAGTGTGTTTTATCTCCAATTTGTACTGTATGGCTTTATCTTCCAGTTGTTGGTTCTTATTATGGCATCTGGGGCTTGTCTGTAAGCTGGTTTACGTGACTTAATGACTTACCCATGTGTGACATTGCCATTTGTTTAGCTCCTGCATACTGTCAGCTCTTAACGAAGCATTAACCTCAATTGCATGTGGTATGGGGAGCAAGGGTACAGGGAACTGAAATTGTTTCCACCTCCTTTTAGTGCTGTCTGTGGAAGTTCATCTTCAAGCTGCATTTGCAGTTTGTAGGTCACGCATTCAGAGCAGGGCTGGATCCGCTCCCTATATCTTCCAGGTTCTTCCTCTTTCTTAAGAAAATGCTATCAGCAACCTCTAAACATGGAGGGGGGAGTCAAAAGGCATAGCTGCTTTCAGTCTGGCTTGTGCCTGTGGTGGCCCACCGAGAGCCTGCCGTGTGCAGGCGCACCTGGATAGTTTGCAGAGCTTTGCGTACGAAATGTCACCTGCTCCGTTTCCATAACTCCGACTTCTATGAACCATGACTCATGCCAGCCAGCCTGCGCTAGGCTAAGGGGTTTAAAAAACAGCACTATTGATCTACCGCTGTGTTACTGATAAGTGTGAAAGATTTTTATTAAAAAGACATGTAGCAAATGTAAAAATAAATACTCGTTGGCCCAGCTGCCGTTGAACCCCCTGATAAGGCACCTCCCATGGAAAGCAGTGGAGGTGAAGTTTCCGTTCCACCCACCCTTGTGCAATTCATCTATTCGGACGAGGGATTTACTTACTCCTGGAGACATTTTTAATTGCTTATGATAACAATTTAATTGCTTACAGAAGAAGAACGAAAGATGGAAAAAACAGAAAAGTTCTTTTGAAAATGTTGGTGTATTTAAATTACATGGGATAATCCAAGGTTAATTTAGGTAGAGAAAAGAACATCAGAAAGACTTACAGAGCATTAAATTATATTCAAGTAAGGGTTAGCATTAGGAATCAAAGTATTGGATAGGATAGCTAGGATACTGTACTGGATTTGTATTTGGCTTATATATAGAAATTTTATACTTGAGAAACACACCATTTTTACAGAGAATGACAAATGTTATTATCACCATATTTTGGGGAAACTACAGATTCATAAACTAAGACTGCATGAACTATATGTCAAAGAACAAAGAACTGTTAACAGAACTAGGTCTCTTGACTCCCACTCTGTGTTTTTTCCATTAGACCTTATTGAATGAAGGATAAATCATAAGCGTAAATTTTAAGGTATCCTTTTATTTTTGTCCTTATCAGATATTGCACTTTCTATCATTTGCATAAACAGAAAAAAGGAAGCCTTTCTTTGCTGCGTATATCTTTTTTCCCACAAAGCTTTAGAAAATTAAATGGCAGTAATTAGAAGTGGTGAAGGACCCGGTGGAGGACTAATATCTGTGAAGAGTTCATACTTCTGGAATATTTTAAAATTTGACTTCTATGCTGCAACAAAACCAATGATATATTAAAGAGGGAATCCAGAGTGGTCTGCATGTCAAGAAGAGATGCGGAGCATCTCTAATGTGCACATAGATAGTCTTGCTGCCCTGAGCAATGGGATTGCATTACATTAAGATGACACCTGTCCGTTGGCTCGCCTTGCTGATTATATATTTGCTCCTCAGACTGTCAGCCTTTGGTTCGGCTTTTTTTTTGTGGCTCTCCGTTCTGTCTGGTTATAGCATAAGCCTCAGCTGTCCCAGAGCTGCCTCTTCCAAACTTTACATTTGTGTCTGAGAGCTGCCATTCCCTCTCACCAGCTGCTTGCCCCACCTAGTAGTTTCTCTTTGTTTCATGCTTGCTCCTTTTGTCTATTTATGTATACATTAATGCATGTAATATTAGAATACACTTGTACTACTTTAGACCAGAAGCAAGGCATCCTAATTTTGAACCTCTTATATCTATAACTTGTCATTTCCTTGGCACTAACAGAATCCAGTTTAATTTTTTTTCATGCTGCAAAGAAAGGGCAATTTTTTACAGCCTCTGTGGAGCTGTTTCTTTCCTCTGCGGACGCTTTCGTGGTGTACCTATCTCAGCATGGTACAAATTTTAGTGAAGTTCATTTCCCCCCCGCCCACTGTTGTGCAAGCATTGGGAGCCAGGGATAGGCATATTTTATAAATTAAAAAGAAATCAGTCAGTACATTGAAGCAATTAGTGTAAATGAGTTCAACAGACAAACAGGCAGACAGAGTTCGCTCTGCTGTTTGTCTTTTCCTGCCCCCACAGCCTTAAGTGTAGTACAAGAGCTTAATGAACAGAGTGAAAAATGACCACATATCATGGGCCAGGTTCCAGCCTCAGTGACAGAGTTGTAAATTCAGAATAAGAACATAAAACCTGCCGTCCTGGGTGAGTGTGAAAGTCCTTTTAGTCCTTTTAGCTGAGTCCTGGACAACAGTGGGCAAAAGCAGAGGCCTAGGACAAGAGTAAGGCAGATAAAGTGATATTTCTTCTGCTGTAGCCTGTGAACTGGAGGCTAATTTAATGGAAAGAGATTGTAGTCAATGATAGAGTTTAATAGCCACAAATAGACTTCTCCTCCATGATCTAATCCCTTCTTAAATGTGTGTATGTTTTGGAGCCCCGCAACGTCCCAGTGCAGTGAACTCTATAACTTCCATTTGTTTTAAGTGAAAAAGCTCTTACTTTCAACCAACCACCTGATCATTTCACTGGATCTCTCTTTTTGTATTGTGAAAAACAAGGACTGCACTTTCCTGTTTGCTATTTTTGTGCCGTTTGTAATTTTATGGTAATTTCACTGATGCCACAGGAGGCCCTTTCAACTGACATTGCTGTACGGCAAGGTCAGAGACTTGTTTTTAAGGAATCTGATTAATTCGAAAGTCCAGCTGCTACCTTTGTCAGGTTAGTCTCCCTAAACATCACTGTTTGCAAGATGAAAGCCCTTAGGAGCATGCAACGTGCAGGAAGAAGGGAAGAAGGTTAGGGGTATGTAACCTGGGAGGTGCCTGGAGACACTATGCATTTCAAACGCACCACTCTTCAAGACATCCAGATGGCACAAAGCGAGAAGCCTGTTCCACAAGTATAGCCAGGACCAGAGGTACATGCTGGTATGTAGAATTTGCAGCAACCCTTAAGGGCCTGGAAGGTTTCTGCTTTCCAGAAGCTGGGAGTGAAGTTGTGCCTGACTCCTGCAGCTCATGACAACTGCTGCCCTGCTGTCACCACACTAGCCTTTGCAGTCTTCAAAAAGCATGACTGTCCTGTCCTGGCCCTACAGGATGCTCTAGGTCACTTGCATTTGTGGTTAGACTAACCCCACATTTAGGATTGCTCCAGACTGAGGAAGCCTGTGTTTTCCAATGCATATTCAAAAGGCCTTGTAGTATGACCAGCATCACCATATTCTTATGCTAGGCCACTGTGGCACTGTGTGCCACTACCTCTTCATGTAGACGGTTCTTCACGTATTATCAAATAGGCTGCACACACAGCCAATGTTGCCCAGAGCTCTGACCTGAAGGAAACAAGCCTGTTTCCAGGAGGAGAGCCACACATATCTGGCCGTATCATCAGAGTGCACGTGGTGTCTTAGCTTTGATGTGGCACCTGTGTAATGACCACTAGCTACCTCGTTGTTTTAGGCATTTTATAAATGTTAGATTAGGTAGGGGTAGATTAGGATTAAGATTAAAATTAAAATAAAAGAAAAGAAAAGAAAAAGAAAACAGAAAAAAAGAAAGAATCACCACCACCACAAAGAAAAATGCTGAGTCTTCAAAGCTGAGGTTAACAACTTCCAGTTGCAGTCAAGGGAAAGAAGAACACCTTCCAGTCTCCAATTTTAAGGATACATTCAAAGTCTGGGGTAGCACACCATTGTCATGTCAGTTACTGCAGGCTGTCCGGTATTCCAGAAAGGACCTCCAACAGTCAAAGCCATATGCAACGCCCTGTTGAGGATGACCTCCCATCAACAGCAAGAGAATTTTCCCTACAGGAAGACCACTGGACTCACCTTTTCACGTTCACCAACTGGTGCAGTATTGCCAGTTGTGAAAACTTTCTACTAGTAGCATCCAAGTGGATCCATCCAACAGCTGGGCTTTGTTCCTTCTGTTCGAACACTACTTATCAAAAATATTATCCAGAAGTCCCAGGCCTGACTTTCCAGTAGCCAGATCATCTCATCTTCTGTTGTGTTCCTTGGGCTGTCCAGTCAGCAGCAATCTCCCAGACGTCTCTTAACTCCTACTCTGAATAGCTGACTATTCTGTATAGCTATGCAAATGTTTAGGAGAAATCAGTCTCCTGGGATATTGCTGTAGAAGTTGGCCCCTGAACCATCAGCTCCCCTTCAACAGCAGGCGATGATAAGCAGGATATGAGTGAGTCTATGGGTATTCCTAAAAACAAAGATGAAGGGGCCCACAGCGGAGCGTCTCTTGACAAGGTATAGGTGGAGAATGTTGAGGCAATAAATGTATACACAAGAATACATACACATCCTCAACTTCATACTACTCTCTTTTCTCTTAGCAGACCTTTGGTTATGAGTATGACATGCCTGTGTGACTTAATAATCTTCAATTCACAGCACTTGCAACATATTCACAGGGACTAGAATACACAGGCAAATATATTTAGCCTTGCAGCCTACTGTACCCCTTCACTCAGACAAAGAAGATAGACCACTGCACATAGGAGCAACAAGCTCATCTCATGCTTTCACAATAGAATAGTTGCAAAATGATCTCATGGGTTTTTGCACGCTACCAGTTGAACACAGTGCTTAAAACCGCAGAAACTGCCACAATGACGGACTGAGGTGGACTCATCAGTGTCAAGCAGCACAGGTACAAATCAAAAGGAATCTACTTTGAGAGGATGGTAGTCTCTTGCTTCTGTAAATGAAGCCTTGGAGACAGCTGTACTATTTCTCCAGAACCATTATTAACTCTTCAAACAAGGATGTGAATGCGCCCTTCTGCACCCACTATAGGTTACAGAAACAAAATAACAGCATGGTCCTTGCAAAGACTGTTCAGAACCATCGTGGTGCCCTGGGCACTTTTCAGCAATTCAGATGTACTTGTCAGGTATTGAAGTTTGCTTCTAGCACCAACCAGGACATCGTAAAGCTTGAGAGGAGCCACGTACTTCGTACTATGTCAGTACTGCTAGTCTTTTTCAGCTGCTTTTTGGTAGAGAGAGGCAGTGGAAGAGACCAGCAGTGTGGCACAGTGACTTATACTAGTTATTCGTGCTTCCAAACCAGTATTGGTAACTGCAGGCTGAGGTTGTTTTTTTTTTCAGATTATCTCTTCCCATTTTCTGAAGGCCCTTTTTTGAATATATGTTTAAGCTGTTAGTTCCCATTTTGGACATTACACAATCTAAGCTCTTAGTAACTAACATAAACACAGTTTAAGAAGAGCAACAGACAATTTCTTCCTCTACCCCGTCTAATTCCACATCAACACTACGTTAAATAACCCTTCATCACTCATTTCTCAGCTAGAAAAAAGCAGAGGCAATATTACAGAGATACCCATGGTCCAACTGATCCTTGGGCCTTGCTGCTGCCTGGGAATCTACTTTGTAAGTTCTAAAAACTGGGTCACTTTTAAACCATTCAGGAAATACAATTCTGGTACATGGAAAAGAATGAGAAATAATAATACAAAAGCTACTGCAAAATATTTAAATACATGACAATTAATTTAGAGATTATTAATCAATATGTTCTGATCTAAAGGAAACGGGTCTATTGCCATGCAAAGAGTTAGGATTTGGGGCATATCTTCTGCCCTCCTTGCAGAGAAATTCTTGTGAGAATACAGGAGGCAAAGTGCACGCGTGTACGTGTGTGTCTGAGAGACTGTTTTGTCTTTGATTCCTCCTTAACTCCATTAATCCAGTGTCTTCCTTTTTATCTGTCATGAAACTGTCTCCGAAGAGTTCAGTGCCTGAGAACAGACAGGTCAACAACTCTTTGGTTTAGTGCTTAGTACATACAAATTGAATCAACACACCAGGAAATCCTAATTCCCAGTGAAAAAGTTCCCAAAAAAACTGGCAGTTTCTTGTGTCGATGATAACATAGAGTGACACATCTTCATCAGAGACAGTGACTCATAGCTAGGGCTTGAATGGTTGGGGGGGATTATCTTATCTGTTAGCTGTATCAAGCTAAGAAAGATGGAGGTGCAATCCTGAATGTCATATTAACTGCCAAAATAATTACATCATGGACCAAAAGCAGAGATGAAAAGTACTTACATTAATGTCTACTCTTAGTCAGTTTATGTGTTCTGGAAAAAAAAGTCTGTATCTTGTATCAAAGGTCTCAGAGAACTTTCTTACTTTACAGCCTGACAGCTTCTGCCCTTTCAATGTAAAATATTTATTTTTATAAAATGTACTGATGCTGTTGTTATTTTCTTATCCTCTCACTCAGCTATTTTTGTTGTTAAAATCCCTTCACAGGATACTTCATCCTGTCTATATTTTTTTCATTTTTAGAGTTTTACAATGAAAGATGGCATAGTTAACACTGCATTCTCCAGGCATTCAGCTTTCTCCAGGACATTGGACATTTCTAGCAGTGGACTGCTTGTGTGGTTATGGGTAAACACCAGTGTTTATAGAATCACAATCCAGCTGACTGGTAATATTAAAAAAAAAAAAAAAGAAAGAAATCAGAAGTAGACAGTGCAACCATGGCTGTCCTCAGTGGAGAAGGTGGACAAAATATGTGAGCTTGCACTAAAGCCTGAAGACAGCAATTCCTCTACCGTGGTTAGCCAGACTGCATTTTTCTTTCTTAAACTAAAGAAAAGTGTTATTGTCAGAACCGCAGTGTAAGCCAGGAGAGGCTGCCACTGTGGGAGGCGGTGAGAGTCCCAGCTCTCGGCAATCTCAAAATCAGGAGGAGACAGGATGCCAGCATCACCTCCTCGTGGCATCCTGCCTCCATGTGAAGTACAGCCCAAGCTCAGGTGCGGTGGGATGCAGGGGATGGATGCTGCTTTCTCTCAGAGAGTCATTGCAGGATGCTGTGAATCCTCACTGCCCCTCTTCGTGCCGGCTGCTGTGCACCCTTTGATAACCTCCCGCAAGATGCCTCTGGTACAATGCGACAGATTAGCAAGTGCCTCACTAAGCAGGTAGGAAACCCACAATTTGTGATCCAAAGCAGACACAGTTTCCTTATTGCATCAGGTCCATACAAAAGTATTTTCTCCTTTCCCTCTCAGTCCAAGCAGAACCAATTATCTATAAGGGGCTAAATTGTTCAGTTACAGCCCTCCCAAAAGTCATTAACCCTGCATCAGGGTTTGGACATGGCTTGCAGCCCACCACTTTTCCTCCCATAGGAGTAGTGGTTGGGGCATTACTCAGAAAAACTGGAGGGTAAAAGATTTTAAGAAAGAAGTAGGAAGAAGCCTCCTCCTGGGAGAGGGTGGCGTGGGAATTGCTGTTGGCAGGAGCATGAGGCCTCTGTGCAGGAGAGGTGATGAAAGAGAGAGTCTGCAAGTCAGCGGATGGGGAAAGCTCAAACTCAGAGAAAGCTGTTGGCTGTTTTCAAAAGCAGAGATGGTGGGAATTCCAGAGGGGAACGGGCAGGTTTGATATTTTGGGAGAAGGGCTGGGGACTCATTGGCTGCCACCCTGATTTCCTTGTGAACATCAGAAATGACTGTGTCCGCCTAATGATGTCTGAAATTATTTTTCAAGAAGGGAATGTCTTATTGCCCTTCCCAACGCTTATTTTGAGCATCAGCTGCTGTTGCAGTAAAATATCAGCCACTCTCTTGGCTCCTATATAAAAAGAAGGAGAAAATGGGTTGAAGATTTAACCCTTTATTCTTCAGGAGTCCTCTGCACTTTGATCACCACATTTTTTTTATGCTTTCCTACTTTCCTTTTTCCTTTTGTTGTTTCTTCTCTTTTGCCCAGTAAAATTCATCACACATCTAAATGTATGAAACTCTCTGCACACGCTGCTTTAAAGTCTTCTGCTGTATGAAGTTACAATTTTAAAGCTGTGACTGACAGGTGACACTGCTTTGCCAGGTGTGGATCTGCACAGTGGGAAGACAAGTTGTCGACTGCTAGTGACAGACCTAGAAAAAAGCGAGAAGACCAACACCACGAGAATACTGCAAAGGACGGATATCCCCAGGCCATGCTTTGTGTTGGAGAAGCAAGTTTTTGCTCTGAGGGAATGAGTGATTCTTCCCCTGAATGTTTCATAGTTAGACCTTCACTATGGGGTACTCCAACTCGATATTTCACCTCCTAAACTCACTTGTCTTCAGTGATGTTATTTTATATATATCTGCGTGCATATATATGTACTTGTAGACATCTTTTTTGAATAACTACTGTCCTGCCCAGTCTTTAAAAGAAAAAGAAATGCATTTTACTGTAAGTACTACACTAAGAATTCTGGCACACTGGCACTGACCAAGTGTTTCACATGGAAGTGTTAACATGTAGAACATTTCTTTGCAGTTGTAACATGATGTTTGCCTTCCTCCTGTCACAGCTGGCCAGTACTGGTAGCTGACAGCCAGGAGGAAAAGCAAAGTACCTCTCTGCACTTGTGTTTGGTCCCCCCAGGGCTATAAATATTGTTTTACACAAAAGAAAAGTTACAGCAGGAGGGGCCAATTCTGATAATCATTTTACAGTACAGAGGTCAGAAGGCTGGAGACACGGAAAGAGGAGAAAGGGGATTATTTTCATTAGATCTGAGAAGAAGAACCAGAATGGCTGATACAAGCCAAATTAATTTTAGGATGGACTTTCAGAAAAAGCTTTCTGAGTAGTGAGGTCCATGAAAATATGAAACAGCTGTGTTTTGTGGATTGCTGTGTGGCTGATGCCATTTGAAATGTAACTGGACAAAGAGCTCAAGTACGTACTCTAGAAAACAATCATTTGGCACTGGGATGGAGTAAATGACTTAATAACATGTCTTTTTCCTTGTCTAATTTCTGTGGTTCCATGATTGATTAACAGTCTGCTGCCTGCTAGTCTTACATTCACTGTTATAAAATCCTGTGGCATAAAATTAATCTAAGTCTGACTCGAGTGCAATTAGGAGTGTGTGCAAGTAATGGCAGTGCTGCAGCAGCAACCGGCCCTGAAATGTGAAAATGAAGCTTTAAGATAGAAAAGTGAAGCAAGGTTTTCTAAGAAGCTATTGGCAAGTTCTTTCTCCCTGCAGCGCAATCAACGCAGTCAGTACTCTGCACCTTAAGTTCTTGAAATCCTGTGGTTCTAAACCCATGTTCCTGCAAACATCCAGACACAGATGAAACTTGGCTCCCTTGAGGAGATTCATTGACCTGATTGGGACTACTCCTGCGTAATGGTATACCCTTTCTGTCGTAAAGCTGGAAGACCTTGTACAGACATTAACTATGCTGCTACAAATCACAGAGATGTGCCCAGTGAGTCAATGGCACAGCATGGCATAAAACTTAGGTCTAGTAAATCAACTTTTTCCCTTCAGGAGGAAAATGCTTTAGGTGTTTTTACACAGTGCTTGAGAATTTCCTTTTATTTCCAATGAAATTACAAAAAAAAAATCCAAAAACTTAAACATCCACCCCAGAAGCTGACTTTGCAGACACTTGTTTAAATCAATTTTACTGGTGTAAGGAATATATTTGTGTTTATGTATATTGAGCCGCGAGGTCTAACAGAAACGATTTTATGCCAATAATCTACTGGTATACAAAATATACACTAGGAAAGGCACAAGAGTCCAAAACCTGAAACTTTACACTGCCAGTATTTGAGAGGTTTTTTGGTAGAAAAGTAGAAACCTTAGTCTGTCTTCCAATTGTCCAAGTTTAAAATTATTTAAGACTATTATTTCCACTGATTTTAGCACATGGCCAACATACACTGCTACCCAGAGAGCTTCAGAAATGACTTTAGCTATCACAACACCAGAAGCAAGCTTGAAACTCAAGGCTACTATTCTTTTATTGTGTCTTGTTTTCAGCCTATTAGGAAAGCCCCCCTTTGCGTGGCCTCTTCTCTGCTCGCCTGCTTGCAGCAGAAGCCTATTCACACCCATAGATTCATCACTAAATCTTCGGGGTTTAACAGGAGTCTTTCCTCAGTGGCCCCTGCTCAGTACAAAACCATTTCACCTGAAGGCAGGGCTATGCCTAATAACGCAAAAAGGTCAATTTAGCTGCTGCCTTCATGCTTTCAGCCAGTCTTTGTGCCTGCCAGTCACAGGCATGTCCTGTCCTTCCTAGGGGACAGAGTCGTTTTGCAATTAGGGCTGTGAAGTACTGTTGATGAACAACTCCCATTGACATCATGACAGTTGTTCAATAAAACAAAGACAAAATGAGATTTTTCTCACACTTTGCAAGTATGAGTCTTACCTTTTGGAAGCTGGAACAATAAAAGATGTTGTTACAGTCACCCACTGCCCTGGGCAGCAGCAAGTCAGAAATGACAGTGCTCGTCCTGCCAGACCTCCTTTGAAAACAGATTGCACAACAGCACCAATAGCAGTTATAATGGGAATAACAACACAGATATTTCTTTTGCAACAATAACAATTAAGAAAATCTTAAGCATTTTCTGCCGTGTCGGAACTCTTTAAGTCGGCAAGAAAAATGAAAATGGCTCAGGAGAGAAACAAAAAACCCAACCTGTAAGTGCCACAGCTATCAAATGTTTCTCTTTTTTTATTCCCTTTTAATGAGAGGTTTTAACCCTAAGAAAGAATGAGAAGAAGCTTTTACTTTCCAGTTTACTTCAGCCTAAATGATTTTTTTTTTGTTTGGATGACTTAAAATGCACTTTTACGACAAAAAGGCTCTCCTTGGAAAGTCCCACTTGTAGCCAGTTTCCCATGGTAAGTCTGAAATACTTTTTACTGTGCTCCCCCTTCAACTGCCCTAACTGCCCAATAAATGGCCAAGATAATTAGATTCATTACTCTACCCTATTTATAAATTTTCACGGGAAACAATTACTGTCAGAAATAATGAATGTTTCATATTTACAAATTCATTGTTGGTCCTTTCCCTCCCCACCCTTTTTCTACTAGAGAAGACACATTTGTTTTGCTTATCCATAGAACTGGCTTTTCTTTCATAAAATCTGGCCAGGTCTACAGTAGGCACATTTTCCAGCACAGCAGTATCAACCAAGGTTATTTTTATTTTAACCATTTTTTTTATATTGTCAAAAGCTTGGTGTAGATATGGTTACACTAGGATGGAAAGTGTTTTTGCCAGTCTAACTTATTCCACTGGGGAACCAGCATTTTCTGCACCAGCAAAATCACTTTTTTTTCTTTTCTTTCTGGCCAGTAGAAGCTGCACCCACACAAGGATGGCTTGCCAGGACAGCTATATTGGTAAACTTTTCCTCATGCTGACCTGGTCTCCAAAACAGCATTGCATAAATAATAGAGGCAGGTGGGAGCAATCATAAGTGAATGCCAAAAAACTACAGCTGAGTTCATTCTTATGTCAGAAGCACTGTGGTGGTGTGGTTCTGTCAAGGGTCAGCTATTTTGGGCCGGGCGGAGAAAACTGCAGAAGGAGATGACACACTTCAGCATGGTTTAAATTCTGTCTTTGGAAACAACTTTACAGTTAAAGTTGCTTTGAAAAAGAGTAGGGCCAGATTATGGCCTGACTCCAATTCCCAGGTGGTCAGGACCAGAAGCTAGAAGAGATGAAACAAAGGAGAAGTTCTCATGGGAGCAGCTGAAGAGGTGGAGAGTCCTTTTTAGTTGAGCCAGGGAAGAACAGGAGATAAGTGTGGGATGCTGGCAGAGGGAAACAGGAGCTTAGGTGGGCTAGACCAGGATGAACACACAGCTCTTTGAACACACGTTTCTGTGCTGGCTCCCAATGTATGTTGGATGAAAATCAAGGTATTGGCTACAATTTAAAAGCCATGGCTGGCTCCATTCCTGGTGGTCTCCAGCACTGCCTCATCCTCTCTGGTTGTCTTTCACTGCAGCTTCACTGCTGGTCCCAAAGGCTGGAGTCTAGCGAGGAAATAGTATGTGGTCAGCTTGGAAGAGGACTTTTTGTCTGGAATTTGCTGGTTTCTGTAGCATAGTAACATCCAAAATGGATGTCTTTTTTGGTTTACAATTTTTTTCATGCCCTGTTAACGTTCATTTTTGTATGGGCTTAATTCATGTCTATTGGCCATGGGGTTTAATTTTCAAGGGATTTGTCTGGCGTAGCCAGGGATGATCTCTGCTCTGAACCAACTTTTTTGAACTACACCAGTTATTAACAAATAACTCTGAGCAGCTGTAAGGCACCTGGATATTGTGATGAATGTCACAGGCTAACTAAACTAAATAATGCCTATATAGTACATAACAGATAACCTGAGTATCTACTGACATTTGTAAACTTATCCACTGCTTTTCATAAATAAAGGCTGTTGTAAATATTTAGATATTGTCCTCCTCTGTATGAAAGAATAGAAAACAAAATGTATACTGGAAATGACAGAGTAGCCTTATATAAAAAAAAATATATAAAATTGGGACCATTTAGCAATATTTTTTACTTTCTTATTTAAACTAAAACACCAGACTTAACCAAGTGCTGTTAACAAGTCTTCCATGATTTTCTGGATTTGTAGACACTTAGACTTTAATGATGGTCAACAAAAAGCTATACAGGGAATTCATAGTGTGCCAGTATACCATGCCTGAGAAACATGTCTTGCAATAAGTTTCTACTGCATCCTGTTGGACTCATTTTACAGTTTGACAATGGCATTATGGATTATTTAATCTTTTCTTTTTCTAAAGAACAGTCAAGACTTGCTTTCCTAGTGGAACAGTGTTTCTTTTGTCAACAGAGGGTTAATGAATAAAATTGTATTCAAGGTCAGATTGGCAAGTCAGGCTTATAAAAAATCACCTCATGCTTCAGCAGTGATAGGACAAGAATTGCAACTCAAGTTTTGCTTCTTTCTCTTAACACCATCTGATTAAAAGCAATAATAATGACAGAACGCTCTGACATGCATCACAAGTTTGAAAACTAATTCATACTCTTCCATGCTATTGCATTAGTGACTAACTTCCTCTATCTGCAGAATAATGTAAGGATACAAAAATCCCACTGCAACAAATGATAAACTTCTATTCAACATGGGGATCGGTTTAGGTGTTTTAACAAAAGGCTCATGTAATGGAAAAAGATTTTATCTTGGTATATCATTTCCTTTCTATTTGCTTGCTGTTTGGTCTCGATAATTGGAAATACTGTATCCTTTTAACTCCTTATAATGCCTATCGAATGTAGAGTTGGTTCTCGGTTCAAAACCAAAGTTGGTCAGTTAGACAATACCTGGTAAAGCATCAGTTACTGATGGCTTCTGCAGATACTTTTGCTGTTCGGCCAGCAAGACCCTTAAAAGCTTTTTAAAATGGCACGTGAGGATTAAATTGCATGCTGCAAAAATCTAAGGTTGTTTTTTCTTACCCCCATTGGTATGCTTGAAATAATGTGTATCTCAGTAGTACTTCAGATGGTACTTAATGGTAAATTTAGTCAGGAATGCGTTTTTACACTTGTAGGACCATTCTTCATTACAGCATTCACGTGCCAAACTGCCCCAGCACAGCAGGAAGCAAACAACAGTAATGATCCCAGTAACAGTTAATAATTTGAGGAACCTGAATGGGGAATCCACTTTTTTTTTTCCCAGCTACTTCTTCCAAACAGGTCGGAATTTATTGAGTGAGGTTTTTTTTCTTTTTTCCTAAGCCCTCACCATGCTTCTACTTACACCTCCCAAACAGACCGCACACAAATGATGGTGATATTTTGAGATATGAATACTTAAGGAAGATTTGACGTTCACCAACAAAACTGAAAATCAGTCATTTTAAGTTGCTTTGTCGTTTTTTAAGCCACATTTACCACTGTGTAGGTTGATCCACATACTCATGTGGTGATGCAGCAAGACACTCTAAAAACTAGAATTAACCTGATGGCTAAGCAATAAACAAACTTAAAGGAGTGGGGGAAAAATTCCATTCATTTCAAAGATTTATGAATTGGAAGATAGGAATTTTTTCAGGAAAATAGTGGGGAAAAAATAATTTTTATATAAATGAAAGTTAGAAGAGCTTACTTAGAAGTACACAAGTCACCCTCATGCCGATTCCTTGTGTTATTATTCTTCATCAAAAACTTTTGATTCCAGAATATTCAGACTGAAGTATCTCCATCACTATTGCTTGTTACACTGTGTATAGGAAAAAGACTCTGCTTTTTTGTAAGCAAGGACTCAAATTACGAAGAACTTTTAGTAACATTCTTCAAGCCATTATTTTCCCCCAGGAGTTAACAGAGACTCATCACTTTCCCCCTCTCTACTCGCTATTGTAAAGCTAATGGTATAGAGAAATTCTCATATTTGAAACACACCGAACAGTTTTGTCTCATTCTGCTCTATGCACAGTATATTAAGATACATCTGAGGAAGATGGCATGCCTTTAAGTGTTTTGGGGTAAGTCTGGTCATCTGCCATCTTTTAGCTAAGTTTAGATTATAATAAGGACTTGAGAGTACAAGATACTATGTATAGCGAGGGATAAATACTTGAGAATGGTAACTAAATCCTGCATTTTGGAGTTATCGCTGTGACCAACTGCCCATGAAATGCTTTTCATTTTAATGTATAGTGTGTCTGTATAGAATTCTGGATCTGTATTTATATCTGCAGCCATATGCTGCTAGATTTCCATCTCCTGTTCAGACAAATTACTTGAGCCGCAGTTGCCAAAGCAAACAGAGCTCTTTTTTTTTCTCAAAAGCACCGAACACATAACACATGACGCACTTCATTCTTTCTTATGCGATAACTTTTAAAATAACAAGCTACTAATGCGCACGATGTGTAAATGGCAGCAAAGTTAAAAACAGAGGGGGAAGTAAAAGAGTTGTACATTTGTTACCGGCTACTAATCGAAGCAGCTGTTTGGGGAGCACTTCTCAGAGAAAGCAAGAGACACGTGCATGTCCTGTCGTAATTCAGTATATTTTCCTGCACCCCAGATTAGTCCGGAAGATGTCATTGCTCACTTTAGATTGGTTAGTGGCAGAGTCTGCTAGAAAGTTTTCTGTAAATCACTGGAGGTTAATGTCTTGCAATCTGAGGATCGCTGGGGGGTATTTTTCTTTTTGGTTTTATTCATTTTGCTGTGGTCTGCTCATTGGAGTGGGAATCCAGAGACAGAGCCTAACTCTTGAAGAAGTTATCAGTTTAATCAGGAATGTAACAAGTCCAGAGATTAATTGCAAGGCAGGGAATAGCAATAGGCTCATTGATAATATTGTCAATATATCACTAAACAAAGCTCCAGAAAGGTGTGTGCCATATCTCATTGAAATCTTGTGTTCGTCTGCTGATTTGACAGCAAGCCTTTTTCAGTGGAGCAAATCTATACGTATTTTCTAGCCAAGAGTTATGAGTGGGAGTTTTGCCTGATTTCAACAACTTAGTAATCTCTCTTTTGGCTGACAATGAAGCAATATGAATATTTTTTTGCAAATATTTGTCTGGCAGGGTCTCATTTATATTCCTCTGTGCAAAAATGTTTGAGGATAAATTGAGCAGCATTGTCAGCTACGCTGTCATCAACATGCTCCTTGTAGACTTACCTAAGTTTTCAAGAAAAAGCACGATCACCTCCTGTTTACCTGTTTGCCCTTTGACATCTAATACCTGCTTGCATATGTCAGATAGAATTCTGCATGGAAAGTGACAATTTGTACCAAAAAAATAGCAAAAACCACTCAGTAGTGTAATATTCAATCTGTTTCTAGGGTGAAACTTATCTCCGTTAATTTTAATGGTGTAAAAATTAGAGATTTAATTTAGCATAGTTCTCTAGACTCCGTAGGATGACAATAGTAATGTAACAGTTTCTAATTTAGACTATAAGAACGTATAAACAGCACTGCCCCCTGTCACAAATTGTTACCACTCTTACAGCTTAAGATCAAACTCAGTGCTTTCTCTTGTTTTTCAAAATATTTGTGGTAGGTAGTTTCCTTCCGAGGAACAAAGCAAAGTACAGTACAGTAAATCTCAAAGGCTGTGCTGCTCTGTGAATGTTGCTGGACTCTAAAAAGAGGTGATTAATATCTTACAGTGCAGATATGGAATTGAGACTTCTAATTTTGGAGTGTTCTCACCCTTTTTCACTCTTCATGGGGAGAAAGGAAGAATGAGACCTTCTGTTTGATCCTGTTCAACTGAACGAGGTCCAAGAAAACATCCATTAGTGAGAATGTGTCTCTTGCTTGTAGCTATTCTTTATTTGTAGGCCAAAATAACTGGGTTGACGTGAACACTGACGGTATGAAAAGTGAATACTTCCCTTTCCTTTTTCCAGGTCTGGACAGCAGAGGAGGAAGAGCACTATTCTGAAGAAAGCTTTGTCTCAGCTGTGAGTGCACAGGCTATATTCTCAGAACAAGATTATCCCACCCACTCTAAGTGGTGTGAAAGTTAGAGGTCGAATCTAACGTGGTCCTGTAGCTCCTTCTGTAGCTGCTAAAGAGAGGTGGGCTGTTCCAGCTGCTCTCCACACTGCCACAACCATTTCACATCTCTCAACCACTCACACTACAGTGATCTTACTTGCCCTCTGGAGGCTGGTTGATTTTTCTTTCCTCCTCTGGCTGTAGACAAAAACAAGATTCCTGTCTTGGTCCAGACAGCTTTAAATGATTAAAGTTGGCTCAGACGCACTCTACAGTTTGTTAGTGGAACCTGAGTTGTCCAACGAAAAGAAAGCTCGCAATTGAAACTACGTGTAATTATTGCATCCGATAGTGTAGGGCAGTGTCTCTACATTCTGTTAATTGCACCAAATAAACAGCAGCAAAACCTTTGCCTTGGCAAGCCTATATTTTGTCTATCCTGTTGAAGTAAGGTCGACAGCTGTGTTTAAGGAAGTTTGCTAACCATTCAGATAATTCCAATGTTCACATGCAGGATTTCACAACTAGGCTTACTCTCATTTATTGTCCAGTTGATATAAAGCATAAAAGTAATTAAATGAGGTTATAGGCATGGTCAGAGAAACTGCATTGTTCATCCAATATGTGTACGTGCTTGAAAAAGAATGAGCCTTTAACAGAGATAATTGAAAGAGAAAAAAAAAACACCTATGACGTTTATTTTTAGCTACTCAGATGTAATTAAGCCTGATGTTTTGATAGTATTAAATAATGAGCTATGTTGATGTAAGAAGATGCCATCATTCAAACTTAATTGTGTGTCTCTAGGTTTCTTGTGCCAACTGAGTCCCCGAATTACTTAAGAATTAGGGGAATGACTGTAGAAAGGGATTCAACTGTTAGCCTAAATGCAGTTCTCACAAAGATTACGTGGAAAAAGTGATAATTTCTCAATGTATTTGTTCCTTTTGTTTATGCTGAATTACATGTTTACTGGCATTGAATAACTTCTGAGTGTGAGGTAGCCAAAATTATTTAATCAGGATGTATGTAAATACATTAGTATTAAAGTTCCCAGATGTGGTGGATTAAATCCTTAACGTGTCTTTCAGTTTGGTCTTTGTAAATCAAACTGCCACCAGATTTCACCAAACGAGAACAGAGAAGGTGCTAAAGGAAGATATTGTTTGGTTCATTGTTGCTGCTGATTAAAAGTATAGTGATAAATGTATGCCAGGCATTTTCTTACTACTGAAAAAATAGATTTGTTCTTCATGTGGTGCCACAAAGTCATTGATTCTGTTAGACAGCTGGAGTCTGTTTTGCCTGATGCAGTATGTAATAAACAGTTAAATGAGTTAAAGTAGGTAAAGGCAGAGTTCTCTTCTAAGGACATTGTTATCTGCTGTAATCAGTGGGGGCTGAACAAAACCACCACACTGCCCTGAAAACCTCAACCAGAATCTTTATTATTTGCAACATCATACTGGTAAGACTCCTGAGGTATAAGGAAGGTTTGCAGAGCTGGCTGTTGGGAGAAGAAAAACATCTTTTTTACTTCCTATCTGACTGCATTTGAAAAGTAGCAGTCACCGTGTAAGCATAATAAAAATAAAGCTTCTTGTACAGTCATTTTCCATTCAGTCCTCTATCAAAACTTTTAAAAGTATATTAGCATGTTCAGTCTGGGTAAATAGAACAGATATTAGGAAGAAATTTTTCACTGTGAGGGTGGTGAGGCACTGGAACAGATTGCCCAGGGAAGTTGTGGATGCCCCATCCCTGGAGGTGCTCAAGGCCAGGCTGGATGGGGCTTTGAGCAACCTGGTCTAGTGGGAGGTGTCCCTGCCTGTGGCAGGGGGGTTGGACTAGATGATTTTTAAGGTCCCCTCCAACCTAAACCATTCTATGATTCTAAAAGGCTGTATTTTAATATTTTCACTCCTTGTTTATTTGGGAATTCCAAGATTTTTGTGAAATGCTGTTAGTAATATCTTCCTAAAACCAAAGAGAATTCTTATGCTCTCATTTTGCCAGTGATTCCAGTCATAACAGCAAGACATATTCTTTACTTTTTATTTTGCATTTGCAAATGCATTTGCATTCTCTAATTCTGTCCTGCTAAAGAACAGATCATTCAGGAATTGTAATTCTGGGAAGTCTTCTAGCCACCAGCTGGGAGCATTGGCTCATTGGAAAAGCGGGAATCAGCTGTAAAATCGTAGTCACAGAAATAACAAAGATTGTGAAAAAGGACATCTGAAGGTCACGCAGGCCGATCTCTACTCAGAGTAGAACTAACTTCAAAGTTGATTGGGATGCTCAGGGCACTGTCCATTAAGATTTTAAAACCTCCAACAGAGACTTGACAGCCTTTTCACTCTCATTGTGAAAAATATTCCTTGATCGTAGTCAATATTGTGTCTATTGCCTCTTTTCCACCATTGGAAAAAGGACTTTCTGAAGTACATCAGACCACCTTTTCTGTTCCTGCTCTTTATAGAAAACTGAATGTGAAGGATGAGGCCTACCTGAATCTTATCTTGATGTGGATCTCAACAGTACAAATCTAGCCTGTGAATCTTTGAAACTACACATCCATCTGGGTACATACACCTATTTTCAGAGGAGCAGGATGCTGAGCTTGTTGGCTCTGGCCATGTGAGCTTTGTCCCAGGGGTCCCTGGACATCCTCCATGGTCAGGTGTCCCCAAAGATATGGTCATGCCACCACCGCCTTGGGTAAGGGTGGATGGCGTATATGATACTCCAAGTAGAGCACAGGGTGGAAGGACAGAGCATCTGGCAGACACTGACTAGCCTGCTTGGGGGTCACATTGACAGTTTTGAAGGACCCTGGGGTGGTGGACAAGGTCTGAAAAAGGTTTTGCAAGCATTAACTAGAAGGAGTGTGAGGAAGAAGTTGTTGGAAGAAATCATGGGAGGGATTCGATCAGTGGTGGAGCTTGAGGGCAGGACGCTCCCCCTGGAGTGGGGCTGGCCAGATGGAGATGATAGTAGTGGTGGGAGCTCCCCCAGCAGCCAGAGCTCCTGGAAAGGGAAATAACCTGTGAAGGGGTGATGAGGGCATATTTCTTACTGGAGAGGAAAAGCATATCCTCCAGAAGGGTTTCTAATCTGGTAAAGATTTTGAGAAAAAAAAACATACTTTTTTTTTCTCTTTTAGGTTTAAACTGAAATTTTCCTTCTCTCCCTGGAAAATCCATCAGATTTGGTAAATTACAAACACACTGCCACCTCCAGAGAAAAAGACAGGAAAAATTCTCCATGGTGAAAGTTCCTCTGACTGGTCTCCAAAAGTTTGTCCTTACAGTTGCAGGTGTTCAGTAGAGAAAGCAGCCTCTTAATCCTCTGTCCTGCCTGATGCCACAGTGACTAACTTGTTCTTATTTGGTGCGGTGGCCATAGCTCCAATGAAATACTGTCTCCCATGCAATGTAAGAGCTCTTTGCTAATCAGCCTTTTCAGAACAGACCATTTAAAAAGTCACTTCTGCGTCTCCAGACTTTGTCATTACGGGTCCAGAGAGGAGATTGCAGATCTTAAAGGACTGACAGGAAACCTTTAACCTTTCAGGACTATCTAAAACTGGCTCAGTACAGTAATGACCAATGGCTGTTAATGGTTTGTGTAAAAATGACTAAATAGCCTCAGGTTTTGTTGGAGATTACTGCCCAGATAAAGGAGCCACAACAAGTCTTAATTGCCAGTCTCACTGCTTCTAGTAATTTTCACTGGAATAAGAAGCAACTGGTAGAGTCTGTGGAAAGAAAATCCATCAATCTTATTTAACATGAAAAAATCCAGCAGTTCTGGGTCTTTTAATGACAAGAGAAACATAGTCTCTCTTCAGGCAGCATTGTGGTTGTTAATAGGAGAGTATCTACTTTTCTACCACCTCTAAATATGTCTTTTCAGCTGCCGTTAGTTAATCATACAGGAGTTTTACTGCTACAAGTCACTTTGCACTCCCCACAGGACATTCTCAACTGGAGACCTCTTACTGCATTGTTTCACTTTTTTTTTTTCCTTCTTTTTTTTTCCCTGATAAATGTATAACCCTGAATGAATTGTTGCCAGCTTGTTTACAAGATCCTTTTAAATGCATTCCCTAGTGCTGGGAGCACATCTTTCTTTTTCTTTGTTCAGTTTTTCCCCTTGACAACCGAAAACAACAATAATAAAAAGTGCCCAAGAGCTATTTTAATTCTTTATAGTTATTATAATTGCAGTTTTCATGGGATTTCCCTGCTGTTCTTTGGAACCACACAGCAGTTTCCATGTTGAAGCAAGTCTGCGGTACACAGTAAAAGAGTGTGAAATAGAATGGTGATGGTTTAGGTATAACCTAGATATTTATCAAGAGATATCACTTTATTGTGTTAAAATTAATACCCTGCAGTAACAGTTATGGCCTCCTATTGAGAACTTAATTTCCACTTAAATTCACGGTACCAAGCACAAGGTAATACTCAACAGAAGTATAAATAGGTCCATGCCTACTGAATATGTTAATAGAAATATCTGTCATCCTTTTCAGACCTATCTTTAAAAAAAAAAATAAGTGCTTTCAAAAAATCCTTTTAGAGACCATCCTGCTTGTTTAGGCTGCTGAATGCCTTTCAAAAGATAGTAACAAATACAAGAATTTAGATTTCACACAAGGCCCATTGTGCAATGTTTTGGTGGAAGAATTTAAGAACAGAAAGAGACTCAGATTATTGTTATAGTGGACTGAATTTGAGAAAGAAATTCAGAACAATAACTCGATAGATTTGTAGAGATGACACTTTGGGGTTTCTTGGTCGTTGAGCTACTGAAGCTTAGAGAATCATAACAAAAATATTTTAGTTCGTATCACTGTAATACAAAAGAAATCTATTATTTCTAGCGATATCTTAATATGACAATTATTAATAGCTAGCTTTTTAAAAAGGTAACATTTGCCTGAAAAGCAAAGTTATACCAATGAATAATTCAGTCTGTTTGCATTCTGATCGATTGTAAAATAATTTACTTGTCATAAATATTCTGTTATAATTCTCCATCAAATGTCTGCTGGTTTTGTTTTTTTTTTGTAAAAGCTGTCAGCACAAAAGACCAAACTGTGATTCTGTTATTTATGAATAGCGGTACTGTGGTAAATAACAAAAGAGAGAAATGCACCTGTTGGGCAAGCTCACCTGTTTTGCCATAGAGCCGGTTATTACAGAAAAGGATGTCTGTGTTAAATCAGAAGAGGATGTCTGTGTTTTCCTTCACCTGTACCACACTGTAGTGTCTTACTTTGCTGTTCCATGGTTGCTACTCATGGAAAATTGCTGTTCATTAAGAAGGGCAGCAAAACTTGGCCTCAGGGACTGGAACATTGTTATGAAATGAATTTTCAAAGGAGCCTCTACTAACCTCTAAATTGGCCCTGAGTTATGTACAGGTGTGAAACTGCATTCATCAAAGCCAGGGCTAGCCCCGTTTGGTGCATAGGAATGGTTACATACGCTTAGTTTGGTTTTATGTTCTGTGAAGTACACAAGCAGAGAGATTTTCATCCTTCCTTTTTTTTATAGGCAGTGGGAAAGTCACCTTTACTTCAGTGCTACAACAAGAGCACGCTGACATTACTGGAATTGACTACTCACACCTCTGGAGTTGGTCACCTTGCTGAACAGTGGATCTGAACCCCAGTTCCACATCCTGTAAAATTACCTGGGAGTATTGCCACAGGCACTGGGGGCATAGAATCAATCACTGCTGCTATAATTAATGGTAAAAGATGCAGGGAATGTGGAATTGTTTAAATGCTGATTAACTGCTGCAGGCCAAATACTAAGACAGGAACAATTCCTTTTAAATAACTACATCTCAAACAAAGAAAAATTCTTGCTTTCTAAGCATTTCTGTATTTGATATTTTATTTGTTTATGAGTGAGCTTCTATGGACATACTGAAAAGAAATCTTGAGTATACATACTTTATGGGGTTTGTATGGAAGTTTTCGTACGTTTCTGGAAGTCAGACAGTTTCAAAGTGGGTGGCGGAAGAGATTTAATGGATCATGGCAAGAAAATACAGAAAGAAAAGAATACCAGATAAGCTGTAAATTATACGGATAAGAAATGTACATTTATTCCAGATTCACTCAACGGCTGTGCAATTTTAGTTGATATATTGAGTTTGAGCTAAGTATCTCCCAAATGAAAAGAGTAAGACTATGGCTTGAGCTCAAAACTGTAGACTCCTTCACTGGGGCAGTAATAGGATCATATCCTTTGTGGTTCAGGCACGGGGGAGAAGATGAGGGAAACTGATCGCTACAGATGTTTTTGTTCTGTGCAAGAGATTATTTCACACAGTGTTTGCTGGATAACAGCCTATAGGCTGGAGCTGCTGGGAAGGTCATACAGGTTTTTGATTCATTGTTCCCGCTCCAGATTGCTGAAGTGGTTGAGCGGCTGAGATTTAACTGGGATCCATGAATAATAGTCTCCAAAGGATGTTAAATTGCCTGGCAACCCCAGAGTCCTTGGCACCTGGACACTTTTATTCTTCTGTACCAGTGCACCCCGTGGACATTAGGAGGGGACAGTTTTACCACTGATCGGCTGGAGACCCTGTCGCATGAGGAACAGAAGTTGTCCTTGGAAACTGGAACCAGCGCTACTAAACACCAAATCGTCTAAAGAGTTACAATAGAGAGCTTCTCTCAACAGACATATTTTTAGCTGTTCTTTCCAAATGTGGTGAAATTATGCTATGCAGAAGCATTACTTAATCAGGTTTGATTGTAGCCACAGCACAATTTAGTCTCTTTTATATACTGCCGCCTAGTCTAGACTACTAGCTCACACAATATTAATGCAATACAGATTAAAAGAATATTGTTGGAAAATACTGAAAGCAACCCTTGTTTATGTTCCACTCCTACTAAAACTGAAATTAAAATGTCTATTCTTCATCTACTGAATAGTGACTTCAATAGCATTCATTTAAAATCGCCTAAAAACTCTTAGATTGACATTCTGCAATTGTAGGTTAGAGAGAAAAGATTTGAATTATGCTATTTTCCTGAACTGAGAAACTACTGCAGAAAATTTCTGTTGGGATAGAAAGGAAAGAAATGAATAGATTCCCTTTGTGTTTGTTATGGTTTTTGTTCTCTTTCTATGAATATTCTAGGAAGCAAGGTAACAGAAACAGTGAATTTAATATAAATCCAGAGTATATTCATGAGAAACTGATTCTGAATTCTGAACAGCAAATATCCATACAGGGAACATGATTCTGCAAGAACAGAGCCCTCTTTCCAGTGCATTTTACTCTGGGAGACAGATTATGCATTTGTGCTTATCTGAAGGCTGAAGACTCCTTTGCCAGAACAAATTGTGCGTTAAAATAGTTGCATTCAGTCTTCCAGGGTTTTGGCCTAAGATAATGAATCTAGTTCCCATAGAAATCAGTGAGACTGAATTATGCCCACTGTCTGATGTTCCTGAAACTAATATTGTATGAAAGTGCAAAGGAGCTTCTTTTCGAAAAAAAAGAAACCCATGACAGAATTTTTGGAGGGATACAGAAAAGAATAAAAATCATTCTGTGGCTTTTGTGGGGTTCATCTTGTTTAGGGTTTGTTTGGTTGGTTTTTTAGTGTTTTTTTTTTTTAAGGTAGACAAGTAACTTTCTAAGGAGTAAAAATCCCCTTCATTAGGTAGTTTTAAGAATAGGTGTTATGAATTTTACCAACACAATCAAACATGTCTCAGCAGCAAATCCACTGACTCAGGTTAAGGAGATAGCAAGAAGTTCCTATAGAGTTCTCTTGCAAGGGGAAACTGAGTTTGGGAAGGCTCATGTAACATCGGTTCCTCTAGGTGTCCAGAACACAAACCAGTTCTCCAGCCACAAAGATATTGATGATAATGGCATTGGAAAACTGGTCTTGTATTGTCAAAATAAAGAATAAGGTCTTAAAAATACATGAGGTTTGGCTCAGTCATCAGATCATGAGACAATTTTTCAAGATTACCTTTTATTCCTGTCTTTTCTTTTTCATAGCTGTTTTACCCATATGTTCAAAGTTTTCTTTTGCTATGCTGAAGGTTAGAAACTTGCTTCTGGAGAACAGAAAGAAAGAACATATCAAAACACCTGAATCCAAATAAGAGCATTTTAAAAAGATAAAACAGTCAGTGACACTATTCTGATCAATATAAGCAATTTCCTGTGGTTCTCTTACATGTCAAAGAAGAGACTGAAGTCGACTTGGTAGTAGGCTACATTATGTGTAGCAGGAGATTTCTGAGAGCAGACAGCTCTTTGACCACCAAAAAACAAAAGAAGGTATAGTTAAACAGCTGGAATCTGGAATTAAGCAAATTCAGGCAAGAAATGACCCTCCAATGTGATAATTTCTTTGCCATCTGAAAACCTGAAAATACCTATGTCTTAAGTATGTGTGATAACAGAAAGTTTAGTTTAAGGGCTTAACTAGCTGATGATGCTCTTTGACCTAAAATTTGGACATGCAGCTTCCCTCTGATTTTAAAATCTAAGATGATATGAAAAACCTGAAGACGTCTGTTTCTGAACTGCTTGGACTATCCACCTCCCTGTTGTGGCTGTTGTTTTGATACAATTTATGAATCATTCTTTTGATTTTTATCACACACCTTTTTTACTATTCTTTGATTTTAGTCATAAAACCACAGTTTCTGGCATCATGTGCTTAAGCAAGAATATTAGTTTCTGTTTAAATAACTAGTTAACGATTTTTGAGACGATATGGTTGATAATAAAGAACCAGGCTATGTTATACTATGACACATTTTTAAATACTTTGCTATTTTTCTCTAAGCCAATTTTTATTGCACAGCACAAGACTTGTAAAGGCTGTTGGTTAGAAGCCATTACAAATTAGAACTCAATTTTTAAAGTTTTCATCATACTTTCTAATTTTTTAGATGAAGTGAGTTTAATGGAAAGCAATGAATATTTGTAATTTTTTCCAACTTGTTTTTTCTTGATACCACCCTATTATTTCTGCACTCACCCAAGCTTTTCTGATTTTCAGTTACATACATGAAATTATAATACGTAAAAATAAAAGTATACAGACCTTTGTATTTCTAAGAAAAAGGACACTTCTGAGAAGGGTTATTCAGCAGAGGTGTTCATCAATCTAGTAGAGATTTTTCACCTGTTCCAGTAGTTCATTTGCTGTCTGTTTATATTCTATTTTTCCCTGCTCTGTAATATTCAGTGTATGCATGAAGTCAGTATTTCCTTCTCTTTAATCCTCTTAGTTCAGCAAATATTATCTAGTTTGTGCAATATTTTCTTATTACCAGACAGGATGTCAAAATAAACCTTCCAGTTTCCCAGTGTCATTAGAGATTCTAGATTTTTTTCTTAGCTTTTTATTAACTCTATTTCTCCTTTCAGTTAATATAAATTAGATCTTCAGGTGGTGTTAGCCAGTATAAACTGATGAAGCTTTGCAGATTTATGCAGCAGAGATTTTAGTTCATCATTTCAATAGGTTACATTTAATGGTAACCTATAAAATCACTTGCCTGTGCATCTGAAAATTAATTCACACACAGTGTGGATTGAATGATCCCCACCTATGCTGGTAGGAAACAGACAAACGTGAGTGAATGCACACACATCTAATCTGTTAGTGAAGACTTTTAATGCAGGACTCCTAAATGGGCATATCCACCAAGGACCACTTTATACCAAATGAAATAAACCCAGTTCCACTCCATTGGGCAGAAGCTATAGAGTAGGTCAGATACAGGTACTTGCATGACCGTGTCTGATCCTACAGCATAATGGTTTAACCAGGACATCATACTCTACAATTTCTTCTTTTGCTAGTATTCAGCAATAGAAAACCCTGGGAAAAAGTCTTTTAAGGAAAGGATGCACTAAATAATTCACTTTCATAGCAGAAATTGTGCACTTATCTATTCTTAAGGCTTAACACAGTGTTATTTTCTGTTGCTTTCCTGAACAAGGTCTTCAAAACTAACTGAACACTGATGACCTTCATGATTTTGATCCAGTCCCTCTTTCAGATTTACCCTTTTGTGGCAAGTACATCAGAGTGGATTTTCCCATGGCTTCTTTCCATATTTCTTTGCTCTGAGGAAGGATCTTCTTACTATTTTATTCAAAAAGACATACAGAGGAACCTCTCAGAACCTTTATAAATGGGAGTGACAATTGAAGGTTAAAGCCTTTGCAGTTGTCTAATCTCATTCAGAGCAGGGTATTTTTTGTGGCTGCACTTATTATCTCCATTTTATAACAGATCTGTTGCTGAGCTTGCACCAGCATGTGGGAGACTAAGACTCAGCCAGGAAATTGTCCGAGCAGCCAGGGATCAAGTTAGGAAAACTAAAGCCCAAACAGAATTAAATCTGGCCAGGGCAACAAGAAAAGCTTCTATAGGTATGTCAGTGACAAAACGAAGACTAGGGAAAATGTGGGCCCACTCAGGAAGGGAATGGGAGACCTGGTCACCCGGGACATGGAAAAGGCTGGGGTACTCAATGACTTTTTTGCCTCAGTCTTTACTGGTAAGGGCTCTAGCCACACTGTCCAAGTCACAGAAGGCAAAGGCAGGGACTGGGAGAATGAGGAACTGCTCACTGTAGGATAAGACCAGGTTCAAGACCAGCTGACGAACCTGAAGGTACACAAGTCTATGGGACCTAATGAGATTCATCTGTGAGTCCTGAGGGAACCGGCAGACAAATTTGCCAAGCCACTATTCATCATATTTGAGAAGTCATGTCAGTCCGGTGATGTTCCCACTGACTGGAAAAGGGGAACCCTAACTGCCATTTTTAAAAAGGGTAAAAAAGAAGACCCGGGGAACTACAGGGCGGTCAGTCTCACCTCTGTGTCCGGCAAGATCATGGAGCAGATCCTCCTGGATACTCTGCTAAGGCACATAGAAAATAAGGAGGTGATTGGTGACAGCCAACATGGCTTCACCAAGGGCAAGTCATGCTTGACAAATTTGGTAGCCTTCTACGAGGGGGTTACAGCATTGGTGGATAAGGGAAGAGTAACTGACATCATCTATCCAGACTTGTGCAAAGCATTTGACACTGTCCTGCATGAAATCCTGTCTCTAAATTGGAAAGACATGGATTTGATGGGTGGATCACTTGGTGGATAAGGAATTGGCTGGCTGGCTGCACTCAAAGGATTGCGGTCAACGGCTCCATGTCCAAGTGGCAAGCAGTGACAGGTGGTGTTCCTCAGGGGTCAGTACTGGGACCAGTATTATTTAACATCTTTGTTGGCAACATAGATGTTGGGATTGAGTGCTCCCTCAGCAAGTTTGTCAATGACACCAAGCTGTGTGGAGTGGTTGACATGCTGGAGGGAAGGCATGCCGTCCAGAGGGACCTGGACAGGCTTGAGAAGTGAGCCTGGGCAAGCCTCATGAAGTTCAACAAGGCCAAGTGCAAGGTCCTGCATGTGCACAAATACAGGCTGGATGGAGAATGGATTTATAGCAGCCCTGAGGAGAAGGCCTTGGGGGTGTTCGTGGCTAAGCTCAACATGAGACAGCAATGTGTGCTCACAGCCCAGAAAGCCAATCACATCCTGGGCTGCATCAAAAGAAGTGTGGCCAGCAGGTCAAGGGAGAGGATTCTGACCCTTTCCTCTGCTCTGGTGAGACCCCATCTGGAGTACTGCATCCAGCCCTTGGAACTCCCCACATAAGAAGGACATGAACCTGTTGGAGCAGGTCCAGAGGCAGGCCACAAAGATGATGAGACAACTGGAACACCTCTCCTATGAAGACAGGCTGAGAGAGTTGGGGTTGTTCAGCCTGGAGAAGAGAGCCTCTGGGGACACCTTATAGCAGCTTTCCAGTACCTGAAGGGGACCTACAAGAAAGCTGGGGAGGGACTTTTTACAAGGACATAATATAGGATATATATAAAATATATATAATATATAATAATATATATATATAATCAATATATGATAGGACGAGGGGCAATGGCTTCAAACAGGAAGAGGGTAGAATTTGACTAGATATAAGGAAGAAATTCTTTACTGTGATGGTGGTGAGGCACTGCAACAGGCTGCCCAGAGAAGTTGTGGATGCCCCATCCCTGGAAGTGTTCAAAGCAAGATTGGATGAGGCTTTGAGCAAGTAGGAGTCTAGTAGGAGGTGTCTCTGTCTGTGGCAGGGGGGTTGGAACTAGATGATGTTTAAGGTCACTTCCAACTCTGACCATTCTATGATTCTATGACCCAGTCACTTGCTAATTTCAGAAACCAGCACATCTCCAAACATTTCACCCAAGCTATATTTTTCAAGTGCTGCTTTCCAAAAGATGGTGAGAATTGAAGTTGACTGGTGAAGGTAATTGCAACAGTTCCTATTGGTCAGAAGTATTAGAATAGAACAGAAGAGAACAAAACAGAACAGTTCGGTCAGAAAGGACCTACAATGATTGCCTAATCCAACTGCCTGACCACTTCAGGGCTGACCAAAAGTCAAAGCATGTCATTAAGAGCATTGCTCAAATGCCTCTTAAACACTGACAGGCATGGGGCACTGACTACCTCTCTAGGAAGCCTGTTCTGGTATTTGACAACCGTCTCCATAAAGAAATGTTTCCTAACGTCATGTCTGAACCTCACCTGAAGCAGCTTTGAACCATTTTCATTCATCCTATTAGTGGATCCCAGGGAGAAGAAAACAGCACCTCCCTCTCCACTTCCCCTCTTCAGGAAGGTGGAGAGAGCAACAAGGTCACCCCTCAGCCTCCTTTTCTCCAAACTAGACAAGCCAGTCCTCATAGGAGCAGCTATTATTAGTTAGGGATTGTAACACAAAATTAAAAAAAATAAATGTTACCAGTGAATTGAAAGTTAATGTTGAATAAGATGGTTATTTGGTACAAAGATTGAGTGAAGAATATGCACATAGCTTGAGCTCAAAACCTGCTACTTACTGTTGTGATACTGGAACAGAGCACATATAATTACATTTAGTGCCTGCTTTAAAAACAGAGAGAAACAGACACTACAGTTTTGTGGACACAATTTATTACAGGCACAAATGCTAATATTTTGATGGTAGTCAACAAAACAAGCAGTCAGAGGTCTAGAAGTTAAAACATTTGAACCTGCAATTTAGTGCAGAGATTTGAATGTGGATTCATAATTATTTTCATTTGCAAGGCTATTTGCCCTCAAACATCAATTGTTAGCTTGTTTATTAAAGCTTTTGGTAATTTAGGCAGTTTCCCCACAAATTGATATATGCCTTCATTGTTCCGTGGCCACAGCAACAAAAAATATTACATCATATTATTATAAATTATACTCTTTAATTGTTTTTCTAAAACAAGATCTTGCCAAAACATTTTCCTTTGGTGAGGTTAGAGCCAAATAAGAAGTGTCAGACTGCACCGGTTTAGCAGCTACAGAAATGTGGTCATCAAGGTTTGCATTGCTGAACCAATAGCAGATATTTCCATGTGCACATCTACCCTTCAGTGTATATACATTCCTCAACCTAGATCTGGATTTGTATTCACAGCTGTATAATTATTGCCTATTGTACTGAGAAAGGGGACAATTATACCCCAAGTGGAAATCATAAGCGTGTCAGCACAAGGCTTTCTCTTTATTTGTTTAAATACTTCGCCTGTCAGCTGCCTTCCACATCACCGAAGTCACAGGGACCAGGGTGACAACACGGCAGACTTGACCAGCAAATGTCACCTGCATCCTTGTATCCTCTTGTAGCATCACATAAGACAAGGTCAGTGCTGAGAATAAGGATTATTTTGTTTGCTTTATAGAAGGCTGACAGCATGCAAATGGAGGGATCAGTACGACAAATGAATGAATTTACAGTGATTAAGCGTACTCCCACCTGCACCTCCAGAGAAACGAAGAATCGACTTTCTAGCTACACACCACCTCGGCATCTGCATGGATTCATGCAGCAGATGAAGTGAAGGTAGGGAAATACTGTGCACCATCATGTTGTTTTCCTGAACTATTTCACAGAGGCTTACCAAAGGAAGGAATGGCTGGCCCTGTAGGAGGTGATGGTATCAGAGGGAAAGAACAGCTGAGAGGATGACTGTCGAGTGCAGTGGGCTGGTAGAAATTATTTTATAAATACATATATCCGAATGTGTATATATGTATATGTGAACGTGTTACAAACACCTAATATAATGAGTTGATCACATTTGCCATTATTCAGCTCTATCTGATTAAGACCTGTCTGTAAGAAGCCAGATGCTTGTGCAGAATGTGAATAAAAGACATTGATATCCAGGATTTCCTTCAGAAAACACAATGTTGGGTGGCTGCCAGACCGTCCCTTTTCATATACCAGGATTTTGTATCCAGGGAGAGGCCTATGTGAGATGGTGGGAATCTAAGACTTGCAAGACTTTCGGATTATTGGTTCAAACCAGTATTTCCACAAGCTGTTACATTTTTTTTTTTGTAATTGCAGCTAATTTGCTTACACAAAGGACAGATATCCTCTCTTGCCTCTGAAACATCAAAGGCAGGCTGGTGATGAGATAGCGGTGAGCAGAGCTGTAACTGATTGCTTAAAATTGAGGCTAGCAATAATGGCTCGGTGTAACGAGCTGACTGGTAGCCTCCTGAAACGCACTGAGTCCCTGGGAGATCAGCAGCATATACCCCAAACCACCAAACCCCCACAGGCACCCACTGGAGCTCTCTATTCAGGGAGGCCATGGAAAGGTTAGGCAGACTGAGTCATTACTTTTTTTTCAGATTAGCTCATAACTGGTAGCATATCCTCCTCTCGGAGGACCTCCTAAAATCGATGTGGTGCGGAGCTCAAGCTAGTAACTTCTGTCACACAGTCAAGAAGGGGAACTCGACGGACGCTGCGGTGTTCAAGCGGTGACATGGGGACACTGGGGATGGCAGTGGCGGAAGCCCAGGCAGCAAAGCAGGAAGTCCCTGAGGCAAAAGGTGAATGCAAGGAGAAGGCAAAAGTAGCTGCAGGAACTCATGAAAAATCAACTTGGTATTCATTCCAAAAGCATTAGAATCCACTGCTTTAGCTCTTGGATGTTTCCTTCCAGGATATGAGCTGTAAACAAGACACTGCAGTCTGAAAAGGTTTAACCGGTTCCAACCAACAACATAGGTGCTTTAAGACAGGTGGGAATAGAACGAGCAGGTGGGCAAGAGTAACAAGAGCTTCTGTAAAAACATCAATATTCAGATTTTTAGGCTACTTCCCCTTATTTTGTGAGCATTCAACAGATAAAGAACACTTTGGAAAGCAACTTACATTTCCATTTTCCAGCTATGCAGCATGTCTTTATGTCTTTGGATTCCTAAAGTGTTGTTCATCTGTATCTCTGTGTTTGGTGAATTGATTGAAATGCTTTAAACCTTAGGACTGTGGAAAAAAAATAAAAACAGTGTTTCTCTTAGAAAAAAAATATATAGACCAACAATCATTATCATTCAAAATTTTGAACTTCACTTTCTCTGAATAAACACAAAAAAGATTCTATGAAGATAGCTAATCAGACACTGATTCATCCATACATTCACAGGTTCCTCATCCTTTCCTGAGCATGGCTGATTAAAAGACAAGAGATTATCAGTATAATACGGATATGATGGATTGGAGATGTCAGAATGAGGTTCTTTGAAAACTCATTATTTCTTTTGAGCTGTTTAAGAGCATTCTGCGAGCACCCCTGCTGTTTGTGCAATGAAAACAACATATCCGTTGCTCAAGTAATAATCAAACTAAGTTTAATGAGTGTTGCAGACCCAGGCTTTCCTTTTCAGTATCAATTCGGGACTCTTGGTTAAAGCATATGGATGCACTGACTTCCATAAGGCTCTCAATATGATTTGTCCTGATGCGCAATGGCAGTAATATTCAGTATTGTTTCATTGGACCTGCCAATGTCAGCAATAGGTACCAGTTCTGAACACAGAGGAAACCTTTATTGTGCAAATTATCAGTTTTAATAACAAGCCCTGCCCTTCAGGTGACTAGACCAGTCTCTTCCACCCCTTTTTAATATATCCCTGGCAGCTTAAAGTTCCCATTATTTGCTTTAGTTGTTTGTGAGTGTGCTGAGCATCACTGAAAATGCCAAAATCTGTCATTGTAGTTGCCGTAGACTGAACTTTTCAATTGAATTAGGCACCCAGTTCACAGCAGACTTAATAACAGTTGGCCCAACTCCTTCACATTTCTTGGAGGAGAAGCTGTGATAGTTGGGAATGTCAGTCCCCCTCCACTCTCAGAGCTGTTTCCTCAGAAGTTACTAAATTGCTTCAGGGACTTCTGACTCTGGTGCTTTTAAGTGTGGGGGGGGTGCAGTTCACAGGGGAAATAGCTGTAGACAGAACCCTCCCAATCACAGGTGGTTTGGGAAAAATTCTTCAGCACTGATAAACGAAAAGGGAGATCAGCATTATCTCAAATCACTTATCTCAAATCACACAGTGTCATTACCAGATAATTCATTAGAAATAATGAAGTAAAATTCCACGTAACCTTGAGAAAAAGGAGAAACAGCAACACGCTACGCAGCAACCTGCCACCGATGCTAGAAAGAGTCTTGCTGTCTAATGACCACAGGGCTAAACCCAGGCACGGTGCGTAATGCCACGTAGGGTTAACCTGCGGTAAATACCTGACAGCTTGTCTTTCTTACTCTCTGGCAACACTTGTATAACTTGTCATGCCAGTGAAGTCATACTGAATTGAGCAAAACTAGTTGAAACCAAATATGCAGAGAAACATATTTGTCATTGCACTTAAGCTGACAGCTGTAGCAATTTTCTCTGAACAGACACACACAGCTTGATGACAAAGAGGGAAGCTTGTGTGGATTTCTAATTGCAGAGTTCTGTTGCAAAGGCCACCGATAATGGGCCTCTGATTTTAAGAAGGATTAGGAAACAATCAAAACCAGGTGGTTTGTTTGGATTTAATATGCATGAATCATTAGCAATTTCTAACAGAATTAGGGAATAAGCTTTTCAGATTTTTCAAGAGGAAAAATCTATTATAAGATTTAATGTAGGATAGAAGTAGCATGATAATAAAAAATGGGTCACTACTTTACAAATAGTATAGGGAGAATTCATTAAAATCAGTAATAACAGTGGAAGTCTTCATTTTCACCACCATTTAACTGATCACTGTGACATTGACAGAAGTATTAAAGGTCACTTACTGAATGTAAAGAGTTATTCTGATCTACTTGTATGATTTCACACTGAAAGCTCAGGCCGTTAAAAACACTGCAAAGGGGTAACTATGCAGGTAGGTGCCTTCAAGTCCACAGCAAACACTAGGCAAATCAAATTAACTTATCACGTGACAAACAAGTACCAAACTAACTCATATGACTTTGCATTTGCTGTTCTAAGAGTGACCCCAGACTATTAGCACAGCTCAGATAATGCATGCTGACTGGCTATTCAGCAGTAACTTGTGTGTGGCAAAACAGTGACATTGAAATGTTTTGCTGAAAATGTTTGTATCTTAGCATTACTGAAAGGACAGTGAAAGTCCATACCTACTCCTCACTTTATTGTCAGCAGAAACTGTTTCTAAAGTATAACTTTAATTAGAATTAAACACATGTGTAGAAATTCTCTTTGATTAGTCAACAAATAACTTCCTTATATTCCAGATCCTTGTATATGTATGGTCTCAGTTCCCTTTAAACTGCAGCTGTCATGGAGTCCTTTTACTCCTCAGAGCTCACTAGTGATTCCCCTGATCCATTACTAGACATTTGTCTTGTTTCTCTTCACCTTTAAATTCATCCAGGGATTTAGAGCAATTTCTTTTCCTCACTCCTTGCTAAAGCTCTCCCGCTTTGACTTCCACTGCAGCGACACTGCCGTTCCACCCATTTTTAGTAAGCTTTTTACTCAGTTGTCTTGCAGAACCTCAGCCTTCTTGTTTTGACAATGTCACTGATGGCAATGCACTTGCAAAGTCATTTTCTCTTGTAGATTTTACAGCTCTCTACTGTCTCCTGTCCCTACTCCTAACACTCTGATTGCTCCTTTAGGGGGTCTACGTCATTCTCGCTTTGTTGCACAGTGCACTACCAGTATAGCCTCCCAGGGGAGGATCAACCTATGACACGTTTTCACCTTCCATTTTTCTGCTGGTGAATGAAAAGCCTACATTTCTAATCTCATATCATGACTTGTCATTGTTACATTACCTCTGCTTCTCTGCTCTAACGTAAAATTTAGCAAGACAAAACTGCACTGCTGGCTCAGGTACTGAGGTTGGATATTTTTCCTCCATTGTGAAATATCTTGGAAGATATTGGGCTCCCTCCACCCTGTAGGTGACAGCTCTTGGACTGAAAAGCCCTCCTTAATTTTTGCAGTTGAAGTCTGAGAGGACGCCCTGCATATTGTCGGGATCCTGCGTTGGACTATGCACCTCATCTTCCCACACAGAGGTGTTAAAGGTGCAAGGGGTTTATCAGCTCATGGGATCTGTAGCCCAGACAGAGAAAAACATGGAGTAACAGGATAATTAAATACATCTCCCAGCCATTTGGGAGTAAAACCACAATTTCTGTCCAGTAATCAGAAAAGGTTTGTTTCCAAGAATTTTATGTTCTGTAGTCTTGGTTACAGTAATTGTTTCATCTTCACTTCTCCTCAGAGCACAGAGAGCACTCCCTCAGTTCCCCAATGTTACTTGGTTCTCTGATTCGGTACCTTCACCACACAAATACCAGTTTCACCAATGAATTTCAAGCTCTCTGTGAAAGTTTTAAGGGCCTCCTTAATGTGAATTTAGGTTTCTCAACATCGTCTTGGTTTGGTTAGCCATGCTCTCCTGTGGGCTTGCAATGTCCTCCCTAACAGATCTGTGGACCCGTCCTCTTGACTCTTCCCCTCAGGACATCCCACACTAACATATAATCCCTCCAAACTCATGTTGTTATCAGGAACACAGACTAAGTGCTGCTGTGTTCCTTTCCTTTCCTTTCCTTTCCTTTCCTTTCCTTTCCTTTCCTTTCCTTTCCTTTCCTTTCCTTTCCTTTCCTTTCCTTTCCTTTCCTTTCCTTTCCTTTCCTTTCCTTTCCTTTCCTTTCCTTTCCTTTCCTTTCCTTTCCTTTCCTTTCCTTTCCTTTCCTTTCCTTTCCTTTCCTTTCCTTTCCTTTCCTTTCCTTTCCTTTCCTTTCCTTTCCTTTTCTTTCCTTTCCTTTCCTTTCCTTTCCTTTTTTCTTCTCTTCCTCTTCTCTTCTCTTCTCTTTGTTGTTGTGGTTTTGTTGTTTGGTTTTTTTTTAATGGTATAAAACTCTTGTAAAATGGTATTCTATGAGAATTGCCCATCAAATACTGTTTGGATACAAGGGAGGCAGAATGTGACCCAAAGAAGCAGGTGTATAGTCAAAGACTGAAGGGGTATGGGCATGTTGAGTAAGAAGGTGTTCTTACTATATAAGCAGTTTCAATACACAAATTTTATTTTAATATATTTAATAATAGCAATATTTGAAAATCATTACCAGAATTTATGATGATTGGTTCAGATATTTCATGAAGAATATGTTTGTACTACAAACTGGCAGTGGCACAGTAGAGTAAGTCCATTACAAGAAATCAATGTGCTTTTTTTAGGCATCATTACAGTCTTATTTTGTGTGTTTTCTCTTGTATCTGCAGTAAACTATTTTTTTTTAAAATTGCTCTGAAAACATTTTTTATTTTTCTCTTCACAAATACCAAGCTAGAGTAGTTTGTAATGAATTGAACAATGCTGAATAAAAACAAAGCAGAAAGAAATACAACACTAAAAACAGGCTTCAAATGAATAGATCTTTAATACAACATATCCATGTAACATTAGCTTTACACAACCTGTCAGCTTTCAGTTTGATGCATCTTCCAGATGCGTCAAACTCACAGAACATGAATCTTCTGTAAAACCTAAATTAAGACAGCAATATGTGACATAATAGCTTTGGTAAATTGTTTCTCGTTCACAGGGTGGTTTCTGGAATTGTGAGGATTAGTCCTTCACATCAAACATCAGAGAGGCTGGCACAGACAGAAAAGATAAACTCTGACCCTGTGAGCTTGTTCACGTCACTTCTACCCATTTAAATTCCAGTTAGGTTGATCAGAAGCAAGAGAGAAAAGCTTTAAATTGCATTATTAACAATAGGTTAAATCTTAGACAGCTGATTAAATCAATTTCTCCCAGATAAAATCATAATAGGCATTGGCTGTATTTATCTGACAGGAAACATGTCATTGGTAATGCTTTGTGTTGCCTTTAATGAGTCTGATTGTCATCTTCCAGCAAGGAGAGCACAAAAGGCACCTGCAGGTCTGGGTGAATGGGATCACTTATTGATCAAGTTGTCAGGCCTGTCAAGCGTTCAGGAACAACTGAGCAAGTACATAAAATCAATGTGATCCTGTATTTGTATGGAGACTTCCCAGATTAGTCAGCTGATTGAAAATTTTGACTGAATTAGTTAGACACTAAATATCATTTCCAAAATTGTCTAGCTCGCAATGTTGGTATTTAAAAACAATGAACTTGTTGAATAGAATGTGTGATTTTTTTGTCTTTACAGAAAATAAGATTTGGGGGTTTTATCACTTGGCCAGCTTTATCTCTGGATAGAACCACAGCATATCCTTTTTTTTTTTTCCCCTACAGGAAAATTACTTGTTAACTTTTATTTGTTATTTATATTTAACTCCTGCTCTGCATTCACTGAGATGCAGCTCCGTTTTAGCAATGATCTCTGCTACTGTTCAGCCATGCTATAAATATGAGGCTCTTCTAGAAGGACAGTAAGCTGACAAGCAGAGTGCCTCATCTTCCCTAAGAAAACCGCATACTTTCATGTGAGCTCTTTGTAGTCCAAATCACCTTCCTGGGAACAGAGCAAGGAGCAATGAAGGAGAGCAATCCCGGTGAGGAGGCACAGTAGGAGGAACCCTCTGCTACCTCCAGCTCAGAATGCTCCGCCAGCTGAGGCAGGGTTCCAGGTTGACAAATGCACAGTGGAGCCCTGAGTCTGTGAAGAGTTTTGGAGTTACTGGGAATGGAATAAATAAGATTCAAGTAGCAGTTCTGCATCACACCCTGAAGCAGGCTTCTTTACAATGGACAATAAACATGGTCATTTTCATATGTGAAGCAACGCATTTCCATTACTGTTACCTTTTCTGTTTTCCTTCTGTCACTCCACACCCACATTTTATAGTTCATTCACTGGATTTCCACTCACATTCTACCCTTCCCTCACTCCGTTATTCTCCCCAGGGAGTCACTTTCTCCGTACTACCTTCCACCTCTGTCATCTTTCTTCATTTGTTTGCCTTATTCCTAGTCACTAAACTCACAGAGGAATAAAACTAATCTAATTCAAGTCCACATCCAAAAAACGGCTTATTCAATTCAAATGTATTCTTTCTGCTTTTTTTGATACATGACATTTTTTCTTTACAGATGCATAGAATTCATGCTTGGACATGAAATGTATTACCAAGTTTGAAAGGCGCAATCTTTTTTTGTTTTTTAAATCTTCTTCAAGTTTTTATCAGAGCATCAGTCATTCCTGCACTTTTACTGTACAAGCTTGTTCCGCCATTGTGCCTTTGGAGTCAGATTAATTCTCAGTCACTTTCAGTAGGAGTTAATCAGTTAAAACTTTGCCGTAACTGTAATAGCACGAACACCACAATGGGCAAGTTCAGTATAATTGAAAGTAATAACATAAAATTTTAGCATGCATTCATGCAGCAGGTGGGGATAATAAGCATACTGCTTGGGGAAATCTCTTTCCAGCCCACATGTTGCTTGCAGAGTCCCTCCCCAGAAGCCTCCTGGATTAGTCCTTTGTCCTCCCAGCTGTGAAGCAGAAGTTCAGGAGATCTTCAGGTCTTCTCACACTGCAAAACCATAAACCCTCAAATTCTGCCCTTTTCATGTGGGGACATGACTCATGTTCTGATTCAGGGAGGAATCTTCATGGATATAAGGCTGAAGTTGTCCCAGGTCCTAGATGTCTGAATTTTAGAAGATAACACAATATTTAACAGAACAATATGTGTCTAAAGACTGCAGATATAATTTTTTTTGTGTTGTTTGAAATTTAGACTGAGTTGATAGTAATGCAACTGTGGTGGATTTAAACTTTTTAAAGTGAATTTGGAGAGTTCACAAGATGTTCTTTGAGATGATGAGCCTGTGACTGTAGAGTTCTTATATGGTGATTAATGAGAACTCTAAATTAAAACTCTTAATTACATGTCTTTATTATAACAGGTAGATGAATGCACAGTAAAAGTAGTTGGTGGGGGAGGAAAAGCAGCCTCTAAGGTTGCTTACATGAACTCATGGGTGATTGTTTAGAATCAGAGTGTTCCAGGACATGTTGCTCCACAGCCCTTACTGGAAATAGTAATAGGGATACAGCTGAATCTTCCACAAACATCATATTTCACTTAAATTAGTGAGAATTTTGCTTCTTTGGCAAAAGCAGGAATGAGATCTTGGGTTTTAGGTTGCCATGGCCAATATAAAAAACAGCATCTAACCACAGATGCATAGCCAGGTTTCTGATTAAATGTGTGCAGTCTAATGTTAGCACAAAGGAAAACACTTGTCATCAGTGTCATTGATTTGCTGAAGTACAGCATGAGTGCTTTCCTTCCTTCCTTGATCTTTCCTACCCAGTGGTGTCTGTATCTGTAACATCCTCTTCCCCTGTATTTTCTGATTACCACATAAGACTTTTTGAAAGAGTTTCCGTCACTTCTTACCTGTAATGAGTCCTCTCTAATCTAGACTACTATTGTTTTGAAGCTGAACAGATAGATTGATCCAAAACAACAAGCATCTGAAATTACTAGGGAAAAATAGTTTAAATCAAGACACATTCATGCCTTTTTAGTTTATTTCATCTTTATTAGCGTCTCAGAGAACCAGGCAACAAGAGCTGTACACAAGCAGAAAGTTCTTGCCCCCAAATCTGGTCTGTGCATTTACACTCAGCACATTACCTTCACTCTCCCTCAGCCTACCTTTGGACATAGCATTTCTGCTTTTCTTCAATAGTTCCATTAAATGGTGGGACCAGAAATGGAGCACAGCAGCTCTGAAGGGTGATGCCCTCTCTGGCCCAGTTTTATATGTAGCCTTACAAGGCAGTGCATAGAGGAACATCATGCCATAAGCTCCTGGCTAGTTTGCTAACACTTCTCCCTCCTGCAGCAGACAGCTATAAACTGGGGAATGGCTGTGTTCTTTATTTCCTCTCAGTAGGCATCTGTAAATCAAAATCAGCAGGTATCCCCTCCATTTTCACATGACCCCAACAGTTGGATCTCTTTATGGCCCTAACCACTCCAGATCCTCTTTAAATGACTGAATAAAATTGGGGAAATATTTTAATTTCCATGTGCTATAAATAGACTGTAATTACTAGATACACAGATTAGGAACATATCCCCTAAAAGACTGCTAAAAAACTCTATTTCTTACAAGTTGGGGCTTTCATGTTAACACTAAGATCCTGTTTGTTATGACTTTGAAATTCTGGTGTTAAAACGTTTTAACTTCCAACTAATTTGTAAATTATTTTTTAATATATTCTAATTATTTCTCTAAGATTCCAGTAGTTATGTACAGGAATCAGCATTTATAACTTTACAGAATGTGAGCTACCATTTGAATTTTAAACCAGCTTTTGATTATCAAGACAGTTTCAAACTAAATGAAAAAATAGACTCTAGCAGACATTGTCATATAGGTTGCAAGTTCCTACGTGTTTTAAAATGTATGAATTGTGACATGATCCAGGGAACTTTGAAACCACATCAATTATTTTGCATCTGGCATTGCACACCACCTGCATAATGAGAGAGCAGAGGGCTTGATGATTTTTGAAACTTGTTTCGGTGAATAGTCACATGAGTGCACTGTATTGTTCTCCAGACAGATAGAAAGCCAGCAATGTCCCAGGATTCAAAAATGACTTGTATTGAATCTTGGCTTATATTTTGCTTTGTTTGTTTGTTTTGTTACTTTGGCATATTCTGATACATCAAAAAGCTGAGTATTTTTTCTAAAGAGCAACTTAAATTGTATACAGCTACATCCTTCTTTCTACTTACAGCTAGGCCACCCCAGGGGAATTGAAAGCAGAATGTGATATATACTGTTTAAAAGGGCACATTTTAATATCTGTCGTTTCATTGTTTATTAGGTTTCAAAAAGATTCTGTAGCCAAATAAGTTAATGTATCCAAACATTTTGATGTTCTCCAAACTCTTTATTTGCATCAGAGAAGTGTTTCTAGAAATTTGCCCCATTATAGAAGACCTTTTTAAGAAAAAAAAACAAGGGCCAGAGCTGGCACAGTGAAGTTAATATTCCTATTAGCAAATGGTGATTCACACGCTGCCAATAACGCAAGCTCTTAACAGTAGAGTATCAAAACTCTGCATCACTAAATACACTGTACGTAACTTAAAGAAACGTTTGTGCATCACTTCATAGTTCAAAAATCATCAAAAATAATACAATACTGATTGACAAAGACTACTTTTGAATAAATTCATTGCAGCCTTCATTTTTCACTGCTAAGTACTTTGTGTGGTCATTTACACCAGTGTGAGGCAGCTGTTACAACCTGACACCTTGCAGCCTTTTAACACCTGTGTGAAAGCGTAATAACCTTTATGTCAGTGTAAATACTACATGCAGGCCAGAAGACATTTGATCCTTAACATTTGAAGCAGAACTTTTACCTCTCTCAAACCAGATGGGTGCCCTCAGATGAGTCAACTGGAGACAATGACCAAAAAGGACGATGCTGCAACTGCTAAGAGGGATGGGTAAGGCTTCATTGTGTGAGGGATCTGTGTCATCTCATGGTTGTTGTAGCTCTGCTAGAGCTACGGACAATTGCCTACCCTGAGATCTTTTGTCTTGAGTGTTTTCCTAGAATATTTGTACATCTAAGCTCTTAAAAATATTGTTTTAATTATGTTACTGCCATGTTACAGGAGACAATAAACTTAACTTCCTCTGGCATCATCTTCTGAAAAAGCCTTGGCCCTCCAATGGGGAAGTGAATGACCATTTCAGTGGAGGTGTACATACAAATGCAATTTTTAAAAGTAAGTAAAAAGAGTAGACTCACAGATTCATGTGGGTTTGAAGTATTCTCCAGAGGTCATCTACTCTAGCCTTTGCCCTGAGCAGGTCTAGTAATACCAGGTTGCCCAGTCAAGTATTGAGTATCTCCAAGGAAGGAGTTTGTACAATCCCTCTAGGCAAGGTTCTCTAGAGTTTGACCAGCTTCATGTTAAAAAAAGAAATTCTTATATTGAATCAGAATTTCCCATGTTCCGTATTTTTCTCATTGCCTTTCATTTCTCCACTATGCACCTCCATCTTCTCTGTGCTGTCCCAATAGGAGGCTGTAGGCAGCAGCAAGATCTCTTGTCAATCATCTCTTTGTAGGACTAAACCAACCTAATTCCCTCAGCCTCTCCTCATACATCCTCTGCTCCTGCCCCCTGAACACCTTGATGGTCTTTGCTGGACTAGCATCAGTACTGAAATATTTACCTTTGCTGGGAAGCCCCAGAAGGTCACAGAATCCAGATGTGGCATCACAGATGTCACACAGAGGGGAAGGATCACTTCCCTGAAACTACAGACTATACTCTTGCTAATATAGGACACGGCAGGCCACCTTTGATGCAAGGAGTCAGTGCTGATCCATGATCACCTTGTCGATGACAAGGATCTCCAGCCCTTTTTCTTCAGACACATTTTCCAGCCAGCCTGCCCCCAGCTGGTAATGGTGCATGGAGTTATTCTTTCCCAGGTGCATGGCTTGGCCTTTGCCTATGCTGAATTTCATGAGGGTCCTGTCTGTCCATTTCTCCAAACTGGCAGTGTCCCTCTGAATGGCAACCCAGCCCTCCAGCACATCGACCACTCACCATAATTTGGTAGCATCCACAAACTTGTTGAAAGTCTGCTTTGATTTGATATGTCTGAAAACATTTTAAAGAAGAAGTCATCTGCAGGGGAGAGTGAGGCGCAGAGGTGTGCATTTATCAAAGGTCGGTAGGCCAGTGGTCAAATCCGGACTAAACTCTAGCTGCCCTTGAAGTGAACATCAGGGTTGTCTGGCAAGGTCCTTATTGGGGTTAATGAGGTGTACACACATGTCTAAGGAGACCCTCACTTGATGCAGAAGGAATTTTCTGTTGAAGCAACTTCTGATCTTTCTGACAGATAAAGATAGTGGGATATATTTCCAAAGACCATTCTCCACTTTCCGGCATTGTTATGTAAAAGTAATACATGGATTTCTTGGTAGGAATCGTTCTTTTTCTGACCAACAAAAATCTGTCAGTTTTCCAAATAGAAAGAGTTTCTTCTTCCTTAACTAGCTCGCTCTTTTTTCCCCTGCTAATATAAAGTAGGTATATTATAACTGAATCAAGTGAATCGGCAGTTCTGCAAGATATTCTGTATTTTAGAAGGAGATCTATTTTTTATTTTCTTTATTCTATATTTTCAAGGAGAATCCTTTCTCCTTGCCTGAAAAAAGTGTTGCTTACTTTCTGCACTCAAAATGAATTTTTACAGCCAACTTACAAACCTTGAAAGTAAGATGTTAGTAGAAGTACTGGCTGACCTTTAACTGGAAGCAGAACAAATTGCTTATCTGTAATAGTCAAAAAGATTTAAAGCTCCTCAGATACACATGCAAGTGATTTATTTTTGATATGTACTAATTAGACATGAATTGAATAGATTTCAATTGATTGGACAGACTTTTTGTTTTAATTATCACATACAATAACAATTTGTTTAACATCAGATGGTATCCAGTCTTTTGAATAGGATGTGACATCTTCCAAAAGATGTAGATTTCTAATGACTTTTTATTGTCACTACACTTGCTGTCTTTCTCTTTAATGCTTCTCTGTGGCCTGATTCTCTTCTCCCCATTATCATTTTCATTTGTTTGAGAAAAGAAGCCAAAATTTTATTAACAAGAAATTCAAAATAAGTTAAGTGAACCCCTTGAGTTCAAGGTTCAAGATTCAGATCCAATATAAGAACTTCCCTAGGATCAGGGATGTATAGATTTGGGGGTTGTGAATAGGATTCGTCTCTATTTTGGGGGACAAATCATTTAGAGGACAGTTGGTGTAATTCAGCATATCTGTGCTGTTCTTAGTAGTGTTCTGGTGGCTTATCTCAAATGGAATGACTCTTGAAAGTCTCACATGTAGGCTGATGGACCAACGTCACAGCACCCAACTTTCATCTGGCTGGCTCTGGGAAGAGAGTTCAGATGAACTAAATTGCTAATGATTGTAACCCTAAGATATCTGTATGCATTGACCCCTTCTTCTGGTCCAAGTCCTTCACACTCCCTTCCATAATCAATGAGAGAAATAACCATTACAGAAACAGGGATATTTTAGACTGTGACTCATCTGGCCTATTTTAGATCCATAATTTATAATTAAAATTGCACCCAGTAACCCATAAAGGGAATTTAGATTATTAGTTTATTCAGAGATTTCTATAATCCCTCTGTCCTTGATCAGGGAAATTTCAAATTTTGCTTTATGTGCCTATAAGTTATTTGCAGTATTGACTTCGGCCATTTATATTCAGCTGACTATCAACAACCACATTTTCAGAGGTATTTCAATCCATCAAAGTAGTGTTAGGTTCCCATTGTGATGTTCAGGCACTTAATTAAAGGTAAATTAACACCTAACTTTCTGAGATGCTCTTGAAAGTGGTATCATGCCTGCATTGCCAGGCACAAAAATACATTTGAAAATTGAGCCCTAAGTTTCCAATTTACTTTTGAAAGTAAGGTGTCTGATACAAAATTTTATTCTGACTTCTAGTATTTCCCTTTTTTTTTCATTTAAATATTTTACATACCACTTACCACTAAAGCAGTTAGAGAGTCACAAAGACAGTGGCTGTGGGCAGTTATGTACATAATCCCAATTTTATGCAACTGATTACAGAATGAAACAGGATAACAATATATCCTTCCTTAGTTTCAGCCACTCTCACAGCCTACTGTGAAGGGTACAAGATGTGCACAGTGACAAGTCAACAATTGTGTAACATGGTAGAGTACTCCAAGACTCAGTGTTAGATCTGGCCTTCATTTAGTGTTCAAAATGAAATATAACTCACTTCCTGTCATTGACTTGTTGTCATTGACATCGATAATTTTAATAATACCCTCTGGTAAACTTTGATTCAGTATTTATTAAAACAAATCTATTAAGTTGAGGTTTTGAGATATTGTGCTGAGACAGATCTGATTTCTACAAAATCCATTAAACTAGTTAAATCATTATATGTAATTATTAAATATAATCATTATAATAGAGAATGACCCACTTGGCTGTCTTAAATTCCTAAGAACAGCCTACGACAAAATAACTTTAAATTGCACGCACTGGTCAATTTTCTGTTTCCTAAGCCAAATAACCTTTCCTTAATTCTGTAATGAGCATTCAGATAAATTGTTCTTATATAGCTCTATTCATTTATCTCTGGGACGTGGGGGAGATAACTTGCAGCTTTCAAATGTGAAATACTTGCACTCTAAAACACATTTTAAAAGCCTTAGTCTATTTAAAAAAAAAAATAAATTCCTTTGTTTAAATTGTTTTTAGTGTAGGAAAAAGTCTATATAGCCAGGGTGGCATCTGAAATATTCTGCAAAACACAGTGGCAATGGTTTTCTACAGGAAATATAAGTTGCTATTTCTTGGTTTAGAAGATGAGCGAGAGTGGTATTAAAAGGGCAGAACTATTGGTATGATTTCTGGCAGCAGGTGCAATTTGCTGTGATTGCAGACATTACAGTCATTTCAAAGCTGGGCCCAATTTTACTTTGCTTTATACTAAATGAACACAGGGAGCTCCTTACCTTGATCCTTCCTAGATGTTTCTGTTCTTTTGGCTTAGAAAATTTTCTGGACAGCTCATTTTTGAATTGTGAAGAATAAAGGCAAAAAAACTAGGAAAGGCAAAAGAAAAACACAAAATAGCCAGTGTGGTGGTGGGACCTTTTTCTACCTATTGATGTCTCTTTGCCTTGTTCCTTTCCTAGCTCTGCCTGCCTTTACTGGAGGTGTCATTCATACGCTCTGAATTTGCTTGAACTCTGACAAAAACTTGCCATCTTCTGAAGCATTTTCACTGGACAAGTCCCCCAGTAAGAGCAGAGCCTCTTGAGCCGTGTGAGTGGGTTCTTGTGAATATGCTTCTCTTGACATGGCCTAATGAATAGCTATTGAAGCTTAGAATAGACTTTTCCTCCTGCGTCATCATGGTAATTGGACTGTGGTAGTAATCATGCTGCAGATCTTTTAGTACAGTGCAAATGTGATTGCTGAAAGCTTTTGAATCAAAAATACTTTGGGTTGCTTGGAAATTCTTGGTCTTATAATTCCTAGGCTCCAGGGGTTTTGGAATAGAGATTTGTTCTCGCTCCACTAGAGAAAGAAGATATTCTGTGAAATTCTCCTCTATCTTTGAAGCATATGGAAGAAAAACATCTCATGGAGTTGTGTTATTTCAATGACTTTTACCGTGAAAGAGGAATTTCCTTTTTTATTCTTTTTTTTTCCTTTAAAAGAAATGAAGGAGTCAGGTGCAACTTCAGACTGTCAAATATTAGTATTTAAAATGAAGCTACAAAGTCAGCTCTTTCAAAGCAACTTTAATCATCTCCCCTACATATGTGGATATACTTCCCATTACAATCAGTGTGAGTTTTAATTTAAGACAAAATAGATATAATTAACTTAAAAAATAAGAATTAGGACCAGAAATGTTTTTCTACCAGAGGCTTAAGAACAAATATCTATTGTGGTAGAAAAGATGGGAGAAATATTAAAAAATAATTAATAATGTATCATTAATTGGTTATCCAGCAGATTAAGAATTGGATACCAGTCTCCTTAATAAGTGTCCTGACTATTTTTCTGGCTTCTATTTTGGTATGATCTCTTTCCAGCTCTTTCTCTCCCTTCCTCTCTTCTGCCCTCCCTCCCTTTGTTTGACCATATTGGATTTGAGGAAGAAAAAAGGTGTTTTGAATCTAATACTTATTGAAAGTTTGTATTTTCATGCATAGTCAGTCTCTGATTACAAATGCTTTGTCAAAAGCTATACTTTAAATATAATAAGGCCCTAATCTTGCTATGTCATTATTCATGTTAAAAGGAAGTTTTAAGCATTGGAAACAACAGAAATTGCCCACTATCAACAACACCATCAGACTAGGGACTCTGCTGACTTCTTTTCAAAACTTATTTTCAAAATATTTACAGTATTCTTAGGGCAAAGAAGGGATTTGCAGAAAAACTTGCATTTATAAGAATATACAAATAATCAACCCCTTCTGTAACCACATGAGAAAAGTTATTTTTGAAGATACTGTCTGAAATGCTGGTTCTCAACAGAGGGCTAGATGATACCAGCAGGTCCAGGAGCAAGGATTTTCCAATTTTGCCCATCAATACCCTATCTGCCTAGGGAAGAAAATGAATAGAAAATGCTGCAGAGTTGAATGTGCCCATGGGACCACACTGTACTGTGAAGTGTATTGCAAAAGACCGTTTTGATGCATAAATGGAAAGATTAGAAGATGTGGGGAAAGTTATTTTCCTATAAAGGGCAAAGTGGGGCAGATATCCCAAAACCAATGAAGCTGTGCTATGGGGACATGTGTATTACTGGTTCTAATCTAAAATATAAACAGGAATTCCTCTGAAAGTTTGATAAATGTCATCCTGAGAAGTTGTGGGCACGCTATGAATAAGAGCCTTTGTGAAGGTATTAAACAGGAGTCTTTTGGTCTTAGGTTGCAATAGGTTCAAACTGATGAGAATTTATCTGTGTCTTTACAAGCAAACACATTCAGTTTAACCATGTACTATTCGTAAGTGGTTTGCAGTTTGCACAGATATTTTAAAACCGTTTTAACTACCAAGTAGTACATGACTTACTCCTTGCACAGGGTTGTATTTCTCATCCTAGGCTCTAAGCAACTTGCCCTGGTTTCCTGAATTAACCACAAGGTCATCTTTTCTCTTGACCACAAAATTATTTTTCCGGTCTCATATGGGTATTTCAGGTCTTGTTCAATTATGGTTTAGATGTGTGCTTACTGAAGAAAGCAGCTGGAGCAGTTTGATATTTTACTTCCCATCAGCCAGAGAATAACACCTCATCAACTCTGGCAGGAGAAAAGAAGTATGAACCTTCCTCATCTGCTTTAGAAGGAAGCCCAGAACTTAGCTTAAGCTAAGGTCCTGTGAACTTTTATTGTATGCTACTGGTCTTTACACTGAAGCAGCTTAAGTGTGTTCAGACACTGCAACCTACAGCCGGAGGTAGGGGTCTGTAGGAAAAATTCCTTAAACTACTACAGCCATTTGTGAAGCAAATGTATGCCTAATCCCTATACCAGGGCACACATCCCTGCATTTATGCAGATTGTAGGTAGTCTAAATAAGTGTCTGCTTTTCCTTTCCTCTCCCCTGTCCTGTTTGACCACAGAGGAGCAGCCTGCATTCAGCTCTTGCTGGTTGGCCTAAATGGAAGACAGAGAGAATGGACGTGAAGTCTTGTAACTCTCTGCCAAAGTCTGTAGATGTGGTGGAAACTGTTCATACCTCCTCCTAACGTCCTTCCAAAGCCATAGAGCAAACAAGGGCACACAGTGCAGGTTCTGTGCGTCAGTTGCAGAATCCAGCCTTAATAGCTGTAAAGCTTTCCATGCGTAAATGGTGCCAAACAGAGTAAAATATTAATGTGTGTTACTGTGAATAATCCAGAAATGTCATCCTGTAACCTAAGAAAGTGGTTTTTCCGTTGTTTCCTGGCCTTCTGTAGCATCGGAACAATTGCTGTGCTGCGCAAAACAGATGAAGTGTTGCTTTGTGGTCTCTGACTCCAGGTTTTCTGCCTCATGGCACAAAACTTTCAGGGTGCATTGCTATGCAAAATATTTCTATGATTAAACGCCCTTTATTACATAGTCATTACTGATGTCATATGATCTTCAAAAAATAACTGTGTTATGTTGTCTATGACTTCTCAAGTTGAAAGGTTCTCTGGGGTGTGTTCATTCCCCGTAGTGCTACCACTTTCAGCCTGAGAAATGTTGTAAAATTGGAATTTTAAAAAGGATTCCTGAGATATTTTAGCAGCACTTGATTTTAAAAAGTAACGTTACCCAGATTCAGAAAATGGGTCTCCTTTCAGGTGACTCAGGTTGGAACACACAATCACAGACCATTCTTAGTGTTGTTAGTCAAACCATGGCTATACTGCTCAAAGCCAGCTACCAAAGGGGTCAAAGCCACCCTTCTCTCAGGTGCTGGAGGCAGTGTGTGAGTGAAAGCTTCTCCCTGCCCCCATGTAATAATGAAACAAGGACTTCTGGTTATTACAGCTCTCATGTATGTGGAATGCAGTGTCACCTGTTACGCCACATACTGCCACATAAGAAAGATAGGATGTCACTATGACTATTTATGGCCTTCTCAGTAAAAATCTATATTCAAACTTGTCTGTTTCTTTAGAAAAGGTGCATTGCCTCTGACTTGTCAGATGCTGTCCAAGTTCCTCTATTTCTGAGCTAACAGTCAATGTCCTTAGAGAAGAGCTGCTCTTCTGCAGCACAAGGACTCGAAAGGAGGATTGTGATCATGTTCCCTTCTTCAGAGCAGTAAATGGTGGGTAAAAAAGAAGAGGGGTAGAAAGGAGGGAGAGGACTTTAGACCAGCTGTGGCTTTAGGCTGAGGACCATGGTATGGAAAAGTCTGCTGTAAAGTATCTGGAAAATGGCATGTGGATGGGTGTTTGAAGCAAAATCAGAATGTGTCCTACCCTTAGGCCTCCCTACCTGTTCACTCAGAAAATAATTCCTACCCCTGGCATCCAGTCCTTTCTCCTTGGAGGTGATGTCTCCCCTCACAGTGGCAAGCAAGGAATCTTTACTTGTGATTGCCACTGGACTTTCTAGCCCTTCATCGCTCCCACACTAAGTAATCTCCTTCATGGTTTGATCATACGTGTCTTCATTTCCCACTCTTTCTCTTTTCTTTTCTTTCTTTGTCCCACAGGTTAGCAGTCCCTGCAGAGGGCAAGGGACCTTCTGAAGCTGCTTAATTTGCAAAGCAGCTGCAATCACACTTCTGCTTCCTTGTGCAAGAGAAAAGGGTTTCTATTCCTTCACTGGTGTTGTTCCCATGACTTCAGGAGGATCCTCGGCAGAAGTGAGGAAGGAAGGTCAGTAGGTAAAGCTGGCCAGAAATTTTCCAAAAGAACTTGGAAGTCTTTCTTGTTCATCAATGAGAGGTCAATGGAAATTAGGAAGTTTCAAAATCTGTCTCATTTCCTGCCAGCTCACCTTCGTCATTGTTCATCATCCATGGGGCTGGCTGACAGGGAAGCAAGAGCCTGGTAGCATTGCCTGTCCAGCATGGGGGCTTTCAGTTCTGCACAAACCTAGGGTGAGAAATAACCCCCATTCTCCATCATAACTTAAAAATCAAAAATATTTCTTAAAAAAAATGCAGCTTGTCTTTCTTTTACAGGATTTAAAAATCCTTTTCCTGATAAACTATAGTCTCATCTGCAGATTTGCAGCTACTTTGAGACTTAAAATCATCCCCTATTTTCATTGCCTTTTTCTCTGTGTCCCAAATACTGCCTTGTCCTCCACAGGTTTCTCATTAAATCAAAGGAAGGACAGCATTTCTCTCTTTGTTCCCTACTCCTCAGTGCCAGTAAAAGCAACTGCAAGCCTCCTTCCACCCCCTGGATTCTCAGCAGGCAGTTGCAACAAGCATTAGGTGCACACACGTGCTGTGCCCATGACGTGCATTCAAAGTATTTTTAGAATTTTGTTAATAGCGACTCAGATAAAGCAATTGCATTCCGGTGTTTATTTAGTTACGGAAAAATGGGGTCAATTCCATTTTCAGATCACTAAAGGTTTAAAGACTTCATTTTACACCAAAAAGGTAACAAGATATTTTAGGTTATATTGACTATTTATATCTGTTTATTTCATTAGTACTGATAGCATGGCTTTGTAAACAGTGTGGCTTCATCACTCGGATATAAAGCTTGAGCTCAGATTATTTTTAAAGTATATTAATACTCTAGAGACAAATCAGATCAAAGAAAATTCTTCTTGCAAACTATCTGGTTTTGGTATCTTGTTGTGCTTCAAAAACTTCTTGCAAATAAGGTTATATTGTGTTAAAACTTTCAACCAAAAGTTGGTACAAGATCTGAGAATATTCAGACATTAATCCACATTGCTTATGTACCTTAAACAGTTCTCAGATATCCAGGCTACCTTGCCTCCAGGATACCCATTCTTGACAAAATAAAATGTGACCAGATGCCCTGCCAAATGCATACATTTTAGCAGCAAATAAACAAGTTCCCAGTGGTTCTCTTGCAGTCAGAAAGCTGCTTGTTTTCTTCTAACAGCTGAATAAATACATTCCTGGTACTATAATACCTTCAGCAAGAAAATGATTATGCAGAAAGTCAAGACCCAGACATACCCCTCCTGCTGTTGGTTACCTGAAAGCAGGTGGGATATGGCCCAGTTATGTCTCAATGTCCTGGTTTGAGGTAAAACAGAACCAATTTTGTTCAGTAACTTTGCTTCTTAGCTGGGCCTCTTCTAACTACTGAAATTAACAGCATGTTGTGCAGACAATGATCACTTTCTCAGAGTGATAAGACCAATGTGTACAGCTGATGCCCAGGCATGGTATGCAGACACACTCTTGCTTATATTTATTGCTATACCACCCAAGGCCAACCAACTTTGTTGTTTGCCCCGTTGGAGGGTCGGAAGCGGAAAAGCATAGTGGGGTCCCACCTGCAGGGAGGAGCGGACAGGACAGGTGACCCAAAACTAACCAGCAGGGTATTCCATCCCATCTGCCTCATGCTCAGTATAAAAGCTGAGGGATCAAAGGGTCAGCTCTCTTTCTTCAGTGGCCAACATCTGAGGAGGATTCTGTTCATCTGCCTTTGATCCCAATCCTGAATGCAGATCCGGAATCCAGTTCCCATCCATCACTGAGTCCAGTCTGGGACTGCCCCAAGTGCCAGCTGGTGTCGTGATTGTCATCTTGGGAGCTTGATATGGTTTTGTATATATTTCATTTTTTTTAATGTTATTATTACTATTTCATTAAAGTAGTTTAGTTCCTTCTAATCTCATAAGTGTCTTTTTCCTCCTCTGCCTCTCTCTTTGAAAGGGGTAGAGGGGAGCATCTGTCGGTCCCATCTGGGGTCCCCCACATCCCCAGTAGCCGATTTGACCTAAACCATGACATTCACTAATTTTATAAGATCCTATAGATGAGCCAAGAAAAAAACGCTTTCATGGGGAGCGATAATTGGGATATTTCCCTTTCAGTTATAATGTATTATAGGTGACTAATTTAATGGGACTGAACTGGAAACAGAAAATAAAATTCAGTATATGAGAAGCTTATAGAAAATAACAAAGACTTTTAAAGATGGAGTTCTGAGACAGAATTTCTTTTTTTGATCTCTAAGAGCGTCATACTTCCTCAAAATAAACTTTTTGTTGTCATTTCTCTGTTGCCCGGGGTTGGACCTTTGCCTTTGCTAATTTTCCAAAGTGTATCATTACCTTTATTCCTTAATAGCTCTATAATCAGTCCTACTATTACTGCTGCAGTACTAGACTTCGTTTTCTGAACAAAATAATAAGGAATGTAATCTCTCATCTTTACAGGAATTCTGTGTGTAGAGACCACTCTCTTCTGCATGTAATAACAGACCCGTGCAAAGTGTACATTGCAAATTTTAGTTCTTTTATAATGCAGCTACCCAGATTTACAGTTCATTCTTTAGAGGCATAGCTGAGAGCTGGTCCGGGTAGACAAATGTACAGTCCTTCTTCCAGCACTACAGCTGACAACAGTTCATTCATAATTCCTTTGCTGTACCTGGGCTAGTAAGACCTTGCTGAAATCACAAAGCTCTGGTAATGGGATATCCTTTGGCCTTCAGTTAATCAAGATCCAGCGCTTTCTTGCAAAGCCCTTTTCTGGGGTGGTCATGCTGGACCTGAGAAGGTAAAGGGAAGTTTCTTAACTGCTTATCTAGAGATCTGGGTTACTGATTTTTTTTCTTGTTTTGTTATGCCTACAGTGTGTGACAGCCACAAGTGAAACCCCCCTGCTAAATAAGTGTTACCAAGCCCCGGTGAGTCACATTTTCTTCTCACACATTGAGTGGGAGAGTATGCTTGACGGAAAGTGCTGTGTTGATGCTGGGGACTGTCAAGCATGGCCAGACTCTGAGGGCCACATCGTGGACAAAGATTTGTTCACCAAACAGCAGATGTCTAGAGACTTTCTAAACAATACTGTTACAATTAACTGTCCTTACACGGGACTTCTTTCACACATTTCTGTTTGTCTTACTGTGGCTTCCTTTTCCCGTTTTTCTTAGCATTTCCCAGAAAGAAGCACTGTGACCCTCCAGCCATTTGCTGTCACTCCTGTTGACTAGAGTAAATGTGCCTGATCGAGGCTCAGTGAAATCAGTCTTAGTCAAACCTAAAATACCTAAGGTGGATCCATCCCACTTTACCCAAGACATCTAATAGTAAGATATTTAAATTTTAGCTAGCTGTTGAGAAACAAGCAGCAGCACCAAATGGTAATGCATCTCATCCTAAAGTGTGTGTCTGTAAATTATTGGGAAAAATGGCCTTCAAGAAGTGTCTGTTTCCGTCCATTGACCAGAGAGGAAGCCAAGGTTTAGGCTTAGGCAGTTGATTGATGGATGCATAAAGTTGAGTACAATGAATCACGCTGGTTGTGGTTACACCCAGACTACCTAGTTTTATAAGCCATTGCCTAAAAAGTAAGCACCTGCCCTCAGCATGGTGAGTCAGCCAGCCTAAGATAGGAATGGGGAAGCTAGTCGTCCTATATATAGACGTATATATAGGCATAGTGTGAAAACTTGGCACCTCTGAAGAGTGATTCATAAGTCTAAGTGCATTTTCCTGCCTCCATTAATCATGGGCCTTAAATGCCTCTGTAGACTGTCTCAGTGCACATTAAGCCAGGAGGTGCCCTGAAGCCAGCCAGTGTGAAAATCTAGTTGATGCTGCCCAGATCGACATTGCTAAGCCTTCTTTTGAAGAAAAAGCATCATTTTGCATGGTAGTCTCATGAAAGGAAATGAAAGTACCAAGTTCTAGGCTTTTTCAATTTAAGCAAGTTTAAACACACAGATCCAGTGTCATAGTCCCTTAACTGTCACTCACAAATAGCAAGAGTGTCCTTATCAGTAAGTGATAGAGCCATGCGCCCTCTTGCCCTTTTGCTTTCTCTCCTGGCTGGAAAATTATACACTTCAAGAGGAAGGGTAGATAGTTGTGCAGTCTCAGTCTTCTCCACAGACTTTCCATTTAGGACAATGGACCTAGAAATGTTGTGACCAAAAAGTATATATTGGTTGATTTGTCAAGGTTTGGCAAGTGATCAAAACCACTCACGGAGACATGGTCTGAGTTTGGCATGTAGGTCTTACGTTTCAAGAAGAAATTGCATGAAACGTGCAACAAAGACCCTTGAAACTGTGCTTTCCCCTCAAAATGGAGGATTTGCAAGCATCTTTGTCTGGTGTTCTTACACCACCTTATAGTGCATAAAACTGGAATGATAAATAAAAACAAGTGAAGAAATCTGTTCTGATAAGTTCTTAGGGACAGATGATAGCATCAGGAAACCAGTACTTCAGAGAATTTGGCACATAATATAATGAAACATTTGATTCTTAATTCTGCTTTGTTTCGTCTGTTGGACATTAGGGAACAAGGTAAATAGACATATAAAGGCTATTCAGACATCTTATATGCCAGCAAAACAGACTGCAATGCAGCTCTACATGCATATATTTAAAAATAAGCTTCCTATATTGTGGGTATAGCATACCACATAGTGGATCCATTATCAGACAGACTTACCTTGAAAAAATATCAGTTTATTTAATGAGGTATTAGAAGTGAATGACTGAGAAATAATAGGCCTGTAACAAGCATAGATGACAATTAACTTGTGCAGCATTACTGGAATGTGCAAATTATGCTAGACTTACCAAAAAATGTGAACTCTTTGAAATATCTGAGTGGCACATCACCTTCCTATAACTTGTTCTCATACATGCAAATGTGTCTTTCACGTGGCAGGCTAATGGATGGCATCAGTTTCCCCTTAAATAACTTGATGATCTTGAACACGACAGTTCACCTGCCACAGTGTGAGTATAAAGCAAACAAGGTCAGGATGGAAATTATGAATCATTGGTTCCATCATTTGCAAGCCGACTCAAGTTGAAAACTAAATGCATTTAGCATTGACTCAGACTGGAGCTTCCTGACTCTGTGTGTGTACATGCAGAGAGAGGAAATCCTATTTAAAAGTAAACCTTCTAAAAAGCAGATTAGTCTCAGCAAGATTTCCTGTGACAGAAAGGTGGAAGTAGCTCTCTCTCAATTTTATTATTACACTTATTTGTGGAAGGATTGCAGTGCCTTTGAGTGAAAGATAAAAGGTGATCTCAGGTTTAACAACTGAATTGTTCATTGGGCTTCATGGGGTTTTTTCATGTTCAGGTGGGTGAATGGAAAGTGTGTCTCAGCACAACAAAAGGGGGTGTCATTTTTAAGTGCTTCTTCACATTCAAGGAACAAAATGTTAAGTACATTTCTTCATTGCTTACTAAAAATAAATGTAGTGGGGCACTTTTTAACAAACAATGTTCCCCTTACTGAAAGATGTCTATAGATAATAATATCAAACTCTAATACGTTTTAGGTAAACCCTTAGAGTTCATCTTACTCCTTTTGGAAGTGATAATATGGAAGCATATATCAACCTCATTCACAAGACAAAAAATGAAAATAATAAAATTAAAATTAAACAATAGGAGGACGTGTGCTAAAATATTTGGGTCCAATCCAGTATATCATGTACTCAATAGGAAAGGTATTATTGTAGTACTGCATAATATATTTGTAACATTGTCATGAATTATTGCCCAAATCCTGCAAACACTTGCATTAACCAGCAACTTCGCATGAGTCAGCAGTCCTTTTCAGATAAATAATCATATTTATAGTTGTAGGATCTAGGTCAGAATTCATGGCTGTCTGGTGTATCTGTAGATCTCCAGGGTTGCCAGTGCAACTCAGCAAGCATAAAAACCTTTGATGTATTCAGGTGTTTTTTGAAGAGGGGCCTATTTAAACTACTAGAACTGTCCTGTATGTATATAATCTGTTACAGTTAGTAGATAAATATGTCCAATGTTTCCCAATGAGCTGGAAACATAAATTTTATTGTCTTTCAGTACAATATAGACACCAGCAAATCTAAATCTCATTTGAAACAGCTTTTCACTGTCCTGAATTGCTTAGGGTAAGATTCATCTCTTCTTGCTTTAGCCACACACAAGTTAAGCAAAACATCTGAGACTGTTGCCTAGGCTCCCTTTATCATCTACAGGGAGAGACAGGCAATCTCCAAAGAGCAATGCCTCCCTCTTGTTTTAGATATCTATTTTAGGATGAGATAAATCACACTCTAGAGGTGCTTGTCTCTCTCCATTGATGATAAAAAGAGCCTAGAGAGTTAGCTTAGATGCCTAACTATTGGACTGCAAAAGATACTCAGACAAGTAAGACACTCCCTTGGACACTCAGGAGCACTACCTTTGTATTTTAAAATCTCTTTCCTTAATACCATATGACTTCATTTTAAAGAAACATCAAAAAAAACCCAACATCAGCCAGAAGCTGAGTTGTGGTAGATAGGTGTTCATCTATTAAAAGATTAAACAAACAAACAAACAAAAACAACCAACAAAAAAAAAATGGCTTTAGAGTTCTTGAGTTTTGAAAGAGAATGGTTTTGAGCCAGTGTGATGCAGCTACCCAAAAATAGTATGTTCCTAAGATGTATTGAGAAATAAAACATCAAAAGAGACTAGGAAGTGTTAATGTTGTTGTGCAAGAGACCGAGGAGATGATTCTGATCATCCGAGTTCAAGAAAGATGAACTCACCCTGGAAGAGTTAGAGAAGGACTGCCAGGATAATAAGGGAGTAGAGGGTCTGTCTGGCAGGAGTTTAGACTAAGAAAACAAAAGTTGAGAGTTGTGTTTGTTGTATGGGGGCAAGCAGAGTTTCAAAAGAGCTATTTTAAGCTAAAGAACAATGCTGGCATTACAAAAGCCTAGTATAAGTTGTGCATGAATAAATTGCTCTGGAAATTAAAGCAGTCAGAACAATGATGTTTTAAAACAGCCTTCCAATCAAAATAGAGGCAGAAATCTTAGCTGCTTTTTAGATGAAATGTGGGGCTTTAATGCATGGGATAATAAGACATGGTGCCTACAACAGCAGAGGAGCTGACTCCATGTCCTGGCACAGACAGCTATCCAGAAGTCAGTGGTACCAAATCCTGCAGACAGCTCCAAGAATAAGAATATAACCAGAAGATCCTTCCTAAGCATCTGTTTCCAGTGAAGGCTTTCAGACTATACCACAAGACAAAAACATGATAAAGGGAAATCTTATTAACCGTCCAACTTAATTTTCCTATTGAATCCAAAAGGCTCATGCTGAGCCCTGAAAGCGTTAGAAAATTAGAATCACTTCCTAACCATCAAAGAAGTGAGATCCTGAAGGAATGCTGTTTAACCCCTAGTTTGAAGTTGAAGGCTGCTACCTTTATGATTTTCTTGTATTGCATGGGCGCTTGTGATAGCAGGGCTTGAGTGTCATCACCCATGATGTCTCTTCAGGCCTGTGGTCCCCGGCTATTAGAATAACAGAGCTGAGTATGGTAGGACTCAATACCGAAATGATAGTTGGGGCATTTTTTTTGCCACCTCTGTGAGAAGCCATGAACTAGGAGTGATCTTCTGATCACGTCTTTGTGGGACATCATCTCCAGTTTAGGAGACAGAAATCTTTAGTTTCTAACCTCTCTTAGGCTCAGGGTGTACCTGATCAGAACAGCCTGTTCATTCACATGTCTTGAGCCATGGGTGTGTATGTTGTGGGGACAAGCCTAAATCAGACTCCATATTTCCAAATACTGAGGCACAACCATGTAACCACGACTGAAAACATTCAGTTCAGGATCTCCAATTATTATGTACAGTTCAGGGTCTTCCTTCTCTTACTGCTTGTGACCTCTTATTTGTTAGTATAAGCAAACAATGCTCTGCAAAGTGGAAAAAGCCATCACTTGTCACCACACTCCAGAAACATCCTAAAAGAAAGGACTGGAACAATGCAGTTGGTTTTGTTTAATTTTTTCCCACAGATCTTTGTCGCAACCCTGAGGCAAAAATTGCTGTGTCATAGCTATGGGTACTGCATGTGACAGACATACACTGAAGTCTGAACACGGTTAAAAGGTCTGATTTAAAATCTGGGAGGGATGTGATATTGGGAATAGACTTCAATAATCAGTAGTAACTCCAATCTAATTTCTTGTTTACTGTGTCTACCATGGAAGATTGGGCATAAGATGATTATTTTTGAGTCCTTTTCCTTGACTGGGCTGAAGTTAGTTGCTCATTGCACTCAGAAAGCTTGAAGGCTTTTAATTCTCTTGAATATTGCCAGATTTGTACTCATGCAGATACAACTCAAGGGCCGAGGTCACAGCTACTCCCCTGAGAGGAGACCATCTCTACATGCATCAGCAAATTGTTCAGATACTTGTCAGCCTTTGACTAATATTTCAGCGATACTCTGGGGATCCCATGTCACTTTCCTCCCTTCAGGGAAGCAGCAGTCAGGCTGACTAGTTGTAAAAGCAGGTGCACTTCAGTCTAACATGTTAACATCTAAGCACAGAAGCTGAACCAATTCATATCAGTCTGTTAAAAGTTTACTGTCTACTTAGTACCAATAAAAGAATGGTTCTCTTTTTTTTATATCAGTACAGTTTATTCTTTTTGATGGGAAGAGAAATATTTTGTATCAGCATAATTTTTCCATAACAGCATCCTGCTAGCCTTTACACTATTAATAGGTAGTACTTCTGCCCAGTAAGGTTGTAGCAGGACAGTATTGGTAAGCAGACCAAATTTTAGTAATATATAGTCTGGAAGCAGAGAAAAAAGAGAAAAAAAAAAGGCGTTTTAATCCTTTCCTTGAAGATTGCATATACCTACAACAGACTCAATAGGGATCACAGATTCTAGGTGGCAAAGACTGGAATGAAGCTTGTCCTTGCATTGCGGATTTCAAAGCAGTACAGGGTCTTAAACATAGGTCCTTCAACAGAACACACTGATGATGAAGCTAAATCTTTGAACGCTTGAAGAATTTGGCCTTTGGGGCCTGTACCGGATGTGATTTAGTAAGGATCTGTGGCTGTTTTCAGCTTGATTTTCTCAGGAAACAAAAACATTCAGTTACCATTTTGACTATCAGTTCACCACTCTCCTGAAGCCCAAATATTTTCTTGCCATCAATCCAGGACAGCCACAACCCTGCCAGCCTTTTTCCCATTCAGATTTCGGGGAAGAAATTCTTGCAACAGTGAAGGGTTTAGCTGCAGCCGGGTATGTGCTTAGAGAATAAGAGACACAAACTTGGGAAACCAGGTTTCACTCACTGCTTTGCTTGTTCTCCCTTGTCCTTCCAAAGAAAAGGAACTAACAAGTTTTTCCAAAACCTTGATGACTTTTTTGTTTGCTTAGCCTTGGATAGCCTACACTTATTCTCTTCCTTGAATTTTCTGGCAGAGATGGATTAGGTATTTTTACATATAAACACTAGGGAGAGATAGGTTGGATGAGTTTACATGCCTAGTGGAAAAACTTCCACTGAAGTAAACAAGTGGGGTTTGCTCTAAGGTGGTTTTGGAGATAAACTGTACAAGGAGGAGAGCTTGGAATGGAGTACATGCAGCTGTTCCAAATTTCTTTTCGAGTACAGAGAGCTGTTGTCCCCAGGAGCCATCTTGTTATTAAAAGTCAGACCAGGTAAAGCAGAGAACAATTACATTATGTTGTTTATTTTTTTATGTTAAATGAGTTAGGACATCAAGTACAGAATCATCTCTGCAAAAGGCATGAAACCATATCTTGAGGTCTTGTAGGAATTGCAGTGTTAGCGGCCTCCTGTCAGCAAGGTTTTAATAACAATGAAGATAATAGCTGCTGCTTATCTCATGTTTTTCATCTGTATGGCTTGAAGCATGTTACAAAGGAAATATTATTATCCCCCTTTTATAAAGGGAGTATCTGAAGCATTAGTGAGATCAATGACTTGTTTAAGGTCATACACAGAAAGGCTTTTGAAATGGTCACAAATGCTACTGTTAATATTTCGGTAAGTTTAAGAAAATGTCTTTTCTTTGAATAATCTGGATTTTTCAATGTGCCACTGGTGGAAATTATTTTATATATGTCACCGTCCCTTTGCTGAAATGGAAGGTGTCCCTGTCCATGTCAGGGGGGTTGGAACTAGAAGATCTTTAAGGTCTCTTCCAACCAACTTCTATGATTCTATGAAGTAAATCAGATTGCCAGTCTGTCAGATTTTTGCTAAGAAAATATTAGTGACACAGAATTAAGGGAATTTAGAAAATTCACAACGGACTCTGGAACATTATTCACATTATCTAGTCTGTTGCTCTGCTGGCACAAGTACATCCAATGAAGTCACTGGCACCCGAGAAATAATGGGTATCACAGTCTTTTTCGTTAAATGTAAAGAATGTCTTTTAATTTCAAACAGTAACAGTTAAGACAGAAAAGCAGCAATTCCAGGTCTAGAAACCATAGCTAAGATACTAATTAATATGTCCTGTTGATGAGAAGCAGCTTTCTTCTCTCCCTTATGATCTCTGCCTTTTTGTTTCAGCTCGTTTTATGTTGGCAGTCTGGCTCCTCCTACTTGCAAAACCCTTTCGTGTAAAACCAGTTCCCAGGCCACATGGGACTTTTGTATTTTCTGTGAGAGTGGTGTTTTCTGCTCAGAAAATACAAGTGTGAAATGTCATCTATGGAAATTAAGGAGTCAAAATTTATGGCAGTGCCTAGAGTCTTTTAAGGAGAGAACTAACTAAGAAACATCTAAAATTTAGACATTTAATTAAAGCTGGTTGTATAGCCTCCTTGTGTAGTAAATTGAGGGAAAGACACTTCCAGAAAGTATCCTAAAATAAGTATTTATGATTGGTGGGATGTTCTCTTTCCAATTCCATCTTATATAAGGGACATAGGTAACTAACAAGGAAAAAATGCCCGAGGTTTAGATGGTTAAAATCAGGTGATATGAATTTCATCCTTTGTGGTAAATCCTTCACTGCAGCCAAGAAAACAGCTTTAACCTGATATTCTTGCAAGTCTATAACTAAGAAAGCTCCAGAAAATACCTGGGTTTAAGAGCCCAAGAGAAGGCCTTTATTCCTTCTGTGTAAATACAGAGATATACCTTTTCACGTATTTTCCCTTTCAGTGCATCGAATGTAATCTGGCCAACGTATGAGAGGAAAAAAAACATATCATCCTGAAGCAGCCATTTAACACCATTTCACACCCATGTAAACGGCTGGTTTTGGGGGACAAACACCAGATTGGAATGTGCTAAGAAACTGAGTAATTGTCTTGGTGACCAAAAGAGAATGAAAATCAGGAAGCCTTCAACTTTGCTTTGAGTGCAGCAGCACTACCAGCTACTCAGTGAGTCAGTTACCAAACAACAAGTCCCTGAAGGAACAGAAAGCTACAAAGTCTGTACGTGATGATAATCCTGATGTGATGAAGCAAGCAGCATCCAAGAGAGGTGTTTCAGCCTCCTTGAGAGAGAGATAAATTGTCATTCGTCACCTCAAACTGGGAAGAATGGAGAATAACAAATGCTGTAAACTCAAGAATACAGCTGAAAATTAGATGGTAACTGTCTGAGGAGTCATTTTCTGGAATAGTTTCTCAATAGATCTAGTGAGAGGAGATCAGTATTTCTTATTTTCCAGTTAAGTTTGATCAGGTTTAGTATTAATTGTGGACACAGCTTGGTAACTGTTGAAAACCTTATTACCTCAGGCTCTTAAGACAGAAATCAGCAGAAGTCACATGGACAGTAAGATGCTGCAATGTTTCACTGGAGTAAAAATAAATCTTTAACAATAAGTTTGGAAAGCTCCTACAGCAATTGCATCATTCTTCCATAAGGAGATACCACATGGAATTATGTAAATTATAGTCTTCAGGACGTTAAACAGGATTCAGCTGACTTCCCTGGAGATGCATTCACTTCACAAGTGAGAGCACAGTGGACTGTTGGGTATACAAATGATATGAAAGAGAAGATTTGGGATTTGGGGAATTTTCCACGCCAATTCTGTAGAAAAAATCTCTTTTCATGTAAGCAGAGGCTTATAAATATGGAGTGCAGACTAGCCTCCCTGGTCAATGGCAAACTGAAGTAGCGTGGAAAACTTGGTTAATAGTGATGACAATAATTATACTTTTATCAATAGAGATGATAGAACCAATCTATTACAAACTCTTTTTTTTGCAAGTTTATTGAACTAAGGGAGAAATAAGGTGAAGAAATTACTTTTTTGTTCACATATTTAAGCTAAAAACAACACAAAATTCTTGGAAAGCAAAAGTGTGTTGTAGTTGGCAAACTAGGTTATAGTAAGCATGTTTCAAGTGATTGGAATTTTTAAATATTTGGCTACAAGTTGTAAGAACACAGTGGAGAAAGCATGGGGATGCAGCAAAATATTTGTGGATATTGGGAACTGGGTAACTTAGCTCAGGAGATGATGATCATAGGAGGTCTGTAGCAGGTCAAAGAAGTACCCCAGAAAACTTTCCATGATACCTTCTTGTCATGTATAGAAAACTAATTACGTTTTGTTTGGGAAGTGTATGTTGTGGGGCATGTGCATCACAATTTCTAAAACTTATACAATATTATTTCCTATATAAAAGTTCTGGTACTCAACATTGGTTTATTTTGTCTGCTGTTAAGATGGACAAAGATTATTTGTTTCCTGGACCTACAAATAGGTGATTGCCTACAGAGTGATGATCATGTTCTGGTTATATTCAATAGGTAATTAAACAGAGGGCAGTCCTAATCAGCTGCATACACAGTTCTTCTAAACAACAATTTCCCAAAGCTGAGGGTAAGTATGAGTAATATTGAGTAGGAGGGAAATGCAAACAAAAAGTGAGATAACTTGAAGAGATCACTAGCAGCCAAAAAGCCACTACTCCACAGCCAAGAAGGAAAAATTTGACCAAGAGCCCACCATATTTTGGCGATGGTATTACAGGCCTACTGGTGAAATGGAATGGGTAATGTTAATAACAATTCAGAAATGCAGTTTTCAGAAAAAACTAGTTTGTGTCAGAAGATTTTTGAACACTCTATTTTCCACTAGCGACCAGGGAGGTTATTAAGCAAAGGTTTGTTAGGACCACACCTTTAAAAACCAATAAGCCGACATTACTTTTACCCCAGAGTCATAGACGAGAGATCTCAGACAACTAGCCTCCTGGTGCTCCAATATAGTTTTGCTTCCTAAGAAAACAGTGCTTATGTGATCATGCTGTCTGCCTATTGAGCTGTCTGTCTGCTGTCTGCTCGCACTCTTCATTTTTTCCAAAAAAAATTCTGAACCCACTCGCCAATTTCAACTACATTTGAGAGAGTGGTAAAAGATTCAAATATAAATAAATTCCTAAAACTTTCCAGAAGAGAAGTGCTATATGGGAGTTTTAGTTTTAAACTTGTTCAGAAAAAAAAACCCAAACAACTGTCCACATGGTCATTTGCAAGGTAGTGTGTATCAGGAAAGTTATGCAGGTAAATTTTCCTGTGTTTGCAAGTCTTTAGAAATGTAGCAACACCCAATGCTCAGATAGGCTCAGTATTTAATAGTGTGCCAAACAATCACTTTTTTTTTAATTTGAACAACACAGTATCACTGATTTTTAGGCAATAGCTACACTATTATTCAAGTCCTGTTCTTGTGGGTGTTATTTCCTTGTACAGGGGCAAGACAGCATCTTATCTGTAAAGAAAACAGGTATCTTGGATCTCTGGATGCCCAGCTTGGTAGGGAAAAAAAGACATCTGCCTCATACAGCAATCAAAAAGCAGCTTTAACTCATCAGTCCTCATTTTGGCTGGGCTGGATGGGGCTTTGAGCAACCTGGTCTAGTGGGAGGTGTCCCTGCCCATGGAAGTGGGGTTGGAACTAGATGATCTTTAAGGTCCCTTCCAACCTAAACTATTCTATGATTCTATGAAGCTATGATTTTCTGTTGGAGACAGTGACTTCCATTTCCCAGTGAAATCCAGGTTAGCAGGAGTCGGAACTGGAGAACCACTGCTGCAAACAGAAAGAAAAGTCCATTTCAGCCTTGTGCAAGGAAACAATTCCTTGACCTGCATAAATTCAGTATCATAAAAGGAATTAATTCCTCCATTCCTCCTCCCTTATTAAACACTTCCCGCATTTTGAGCCAACAGAAACCAGTGTTTCTGCTATCCTGAACCCAGAAGAAAGCGAGACCCTTGCCTGCTCTGGGTGTTGCGCATCACTAGTCAGTGGTGCACATTTCTGCAGTCTACTCAGTTGCTTCATCCACACCTGCGAATGAGACAGCCAAAGTTTAAATGACAGAGACCAAGATACACTTTTGCATTATGGTCTTGGGTTTAGTTGATCCAAACTTTCATTGTTTCTCATCCATGTGTAAATGATGTAGAAGCAGCAGATTTCTCAAATGCATGTCAAGAAAATGCAGTTTATGCTGTATGTCATCAGTTCGCAGTGGGCAGGGTGACGAGCGGGCAGCCCAGGAAAGGAAGCACAGAGCCCTGCATGGTATGGGAAGCTGTACAGTTTTACTGAGAGAACAATTTGATGAAGAAAACAAACTTTAAGTGTCAACACCTTCAGAGCAATAGACCAAAACAAATTTCTCTCACAAAAGAAGTCTTCAAAAAGCTTTTTTAAAGTATTCTCATATAGAAATTTTTCTGTAACTTTTTATTAACAAGAACTTGAAGATCAAAATGTATGGCTATTGTGAAACACTACAAAAAGTTCAGCAGCTGTAGTTCTGCCCTGAATTTGCAGTGTCAGAAATTACTTACACACATATCCATTTTTCATTCATAGCCTCTCTTCTAGAAAGAGTGTGCTACAGTACTTTACTGCAGGATTGCTGAAATGTAATTTCATCGTCCTCTCCCATGAAATCATCCGTGGATTTCATCATCAGAACAGATTTGCACTCTCCGATCTCCAGAGGGGTGGGCCTGCTGTCACACAACGTTCAGTTCTTTGTCTGAGGAAGCAGGCATTGCTCCATGTATGCGCCATGTGTATGTTCTTGCAATCTAGGATGCCAGCAGGAAATCTGGGCTGTATGAGGACAAACAAATATGAGTCACAGCAGCCAGAACTTAATGCCACTCCATTTCACACTCCGAAGGTGATGGCTCCAGCAACAGCCTGTTCTTAATACGAGGGGGCATCGGTTCAGGAAAAACACAGCAACCTGCTGAAAAGCTGGGGAGGGAGGAGGGTTTGAGGGTTTTTTTGCTTTGTTTTGGTATTTTTTACTGCAGCCAGTTATCACCCGAGTTACCTCTGATTAATGTTAAACCTGCTTAACTTGTAAGCACAGAAAAAGGGGGAAAGTTAGCAAGTTAGGCACTCAGCTTTCGATGAATTTAAAACCTGTTTCCCCACATAGTTCATGAAGTGGTGCTCTCCCTCCAGCCTTTCACAATACACGGTGTTACCACCAAGCAGGAATAGCAGCTTAATTTGAGAGAGAAGTGCGGAAAAGAAACTTGTTTGCTGAGGTCCATAGCATTTACAAAGGCAGCAGAAATTTCAGGCTGTACAATTTGGAGACTCTGAGATCAGAATCAGGCCCTGGCGGTATTTTTTAGGATCTATACAAGTTATTAGGAGTTTGTAGTGCTGTGCTACTTCAGGTCCTTAAAGAAGGTCTTTTCAAATGGGTATCTATTGTATCTACATCAAAGACCCTGGAAACTCAGTTCAGGTTCTTTCTCTTAACACTCCTGCCAAGTCTGCTTCACATATAATCACAATTCCAGGTGTGGGTAAGCCTCTTTCTTGCCGATCTTTCAGCTGAAATACTGCATTTGACTGAGTCCCATATTTCAAATTATTTCCCTGGCTCTTTGGTGGGAGGCTCCCCTCATCACTGTACCCTGCACATCATGCTCCTGGGTAGCTCCTGTCCAAATTGTCATGCCTCCAGACAATTTTCCCTTCTCTTGTTCTTTTCTATTAGTTGTTTTGCCTTATTTTACTATTTATTTGTCGCTTTTTTTTTTTAATTTATTTGAGTTTTTATCTCAATGCAGTCACTACCTGGGGTGTTGAAAATCCATTTGTCAACGATTTGAACACAGCTATGTTCTCTACCATGTTTGCTGATAACAGTCTCTGCTCTCTGACTTTGTGAGGAAAGGTACCAAAAGTTGCTTTTGTTGCTAGCATAGAGAACTTTGGGCTACAGTGTGCATCCTCCCATAAGGATATGAATTTTGTTCATACTCCTCTTTGGAAGCAGACAAATGGACCATGAATTCCCTTTAGAGAAACAGGAATGCAGGAGGGATTTCCAAGAATGGTAGACTTGGCAAGCATCATATGTAAATCCAGACAATTTCTGTGTCCAACACATTCTTGTTAGATCCTAGAGCTGGCCACATTTTATTTTTACTGCTAAATTACCAAGAGAAATCTTATTTTATGGTACAGTCACTCAATCTGTATGGTTTTCACATTTTCCTCCCTTTCAAAATCTCTTTCATTTCCAGAAATAGCCACATCAATGATTAATTCTGCCTTCAAGTTTTCTTAAATCAGCCGATGTCATGCTGGGCTTTCTCTACCTGTACAGCTGTTGAGTCATACAGAATTTATACACTATTATTCTGAAGTGTTTCTTAATGTTATGTCCCCATACCTCTTCACCACATTCCAGTTTATGCTTTTTCAGCATCCCCCAGTGCAGATTTTCAGGTACCTGATAATGTAACTTGTCAGGAAGCCTGCAAAGATTGACCATTGAGTTACAATATGTTGCCTTATTTTTGATGCCCCATTATGTAAAAGGACCGATGGCAGGAATTTTCTCAGGAAGAATGTCTTGGGCAAGAATGAGGGATGCATTGCCAGCTAAGCTTCAGATTCTGCTTTGCTAACATCATAGTCTTTCCAAAATAAGGCATGCTAGGATAAGATTGCTATTTTGTGCAAAAAGAGTTTTTTCTTAATTTCCCTATTTACACATGACATTATGTCAGGACAGAGACATTCAGTTACCTACTGCAGTCATAACTAAAATAGGCAGTCACAACAAAAAAGTTAACCTGGAAATTCAATAAGAATACAGCTCTAAATGTGTAATTTAATAATCAAAACTAGATTCTGCTACCCAAAACATTATACATGATTGTGGCTGAGAAGATAAAGTACAAGTTGCTTTCCAATAAACAAGGGCACTACAAAATGAGTGATCTAATATGTCTGCTATTGCAAAAGTGCAGGCCAAACATTTGATGCTCACAATCATTATCTTAAAAAATGACATATTAGCTTTGGGCTGAATTCTCCCTTATCAGTGTTCAGCGGAAAGAAGTAAGGAGAGAAAGTGAAAAACATCATTAGGATGGGATGAAAGGACACTCAAGGACGACATATCTTACATGTCCCTTCTTAGACCTTATTTGTTTGTCCAAACTAGTCTGTTTGTACTATTTCAATATAAAAAAAGGATGGTAATGCCAGCTGAACTATCTCCTGGGAAGGAAGTCTCGAAAAGTGCAGTAGCTGTTGCTTTCTTACTATGCAGAATGACAGCAGGAAGGGTAGTATATAATATTTACTTGTTTACTTTGTGTTGCTAATAAGTACACAGAGCATCCTGCTGCCACCATGAAGGCCAGGCTCCAAAACTGAGTTCAGGCAACACCTTAATTGTCTCAAAAGAAAAAAGAGATTGGCTGAGTGTGAAAAAACAGGAAGGTGACAAAAGCTAGTAAAGGTAGGATACACTGTTTAAAGCTTTTTCCAGTTCCTTGACTGTCTCATATTCTTAACAAATGCTTTCAAATTATTTAGGTAATGTTACTTTTTTTTCCTTTTAACACTGAATGTTAATTTATGGGTCTATTAATGATGTTTTAGAAACCATCAAACCAGATACTTTTTTTTTTATTTCATAATTGCTTAAATACCCAATCTCAAAAACACAATCTATTGGGCTAATGTGTGCTCACTGGAGTGAAATGAAATGTCTTAAATCTCTGCACCTCATCTTCTTTCTTGAGAAATGTTAAAAAAGAAACTGTATTACTTTAAGGTGGAGTCTGTGCATCTTAAAGGTTACCTTTCTTAAAAATAAATAAATGTATAAATACTTAAATAAATATTAATTAGCTCTTCCCTTCCCTTGCCAAAGAAACTCAAACTCCAGGCAAAGCTCACTTTATAAAGTAGAAATGCGGGTACACGTGGCCATTTTACCTACCTTACAGGAGGATTTGGATTCACATGCAGGTACAGCTTTGCAAATAACTTTTGTTTTCAATGCACTGGCAGAATTTCAGCTTTCTGAAAAATCAGAAAGGAAAATTAGTTTTCAGTTGTTCTAAAAGGTATATTTTTTGTTATCAGTGTTTTCTTGACGTATTCAAAAGCAAACAAAGACAGGTTTTCTTCTACCCGACATTTTCAGTGAAGGAGGTTTAGTTCTCCTAAAAGCATTTTAATATCATTTTAAATATAAATTTAGAATTAGCAAAACAGAATGGTTTCAAGATGCCTGTACTCATCAGTTTAGTTTACTTGAACATGTTTTTAACAAAAAAAAAAAAAAACATGAAGAAGTCTAGTCCCTTAAAATTACTGGGTTTTATTACCAAACAGATAGGACATCTGTCTGTAAATTTGTTCTCTTTGATTGTTAGCACTCCAGATGAAAAAAATAAAATTAATTATTCTGATCACTTTCATCAAGCTCTTTGGCAAATAGTGATTAAAATTGCATATATAGGAGATATCCATTATTACTACAGCCAACCAATGTACATGCAATGTCAAGTGCTCAGAATGAAAACCTCTTTCAATACACATGCCTATTGGAAATTGTTGGTCAAAATGTGAATTTTGTGAAAAATATGGGTTTGTGATAATTGAGACTTTCCCAAGAAATATCCCTAATTTATTAAATTCTGGTTTTCTTTCTAGTTTGGCTTGGTTTAGCTTGGCTTGGCTTCAGACCGGAGGTAGACTTTGGTTTCTTTTTGGTGAAAACTGACCATCAGTGTTCTCTTTGCTCAAAAAGGATTCCCAAAAATAATTCTTCCCCAAAATAAAGAAAACCTCAAATTCAAACTCTTTTCAACAGTAGCCACCCACTCATCTTTCTTCTCTCCAGCCTCACTAGGACATCTTTATCAAAAGAAAATTCAAGTTCCTGAATCATTCCACTAGTTGTTGATGATCAGTTGTTGAAGTAGGAAAATATCCTTTTACAGCATTAAGTATATGCTTAACATTCAGTTACATTCCATCTAATGAAATTTAATCACATGCTTGAATTATGTGGTCTGAGTAATCAGGCCTATCCACTTAAGCTTTACAGCACTATTAGCCCTCAACGTGCCAGTTTTGGTGTAAACTGACTATGATAGTGCTTGTAACTCTGAAAACATCATTCAAGAGAAATCACTAAAATCCAACCACATACCTGGCAGGTAGTAACAGCTTTCAGTCGCTATTCTAATAGGTTGTTTGTTATTTGGACCATTGCCTTCATGAGGCTGCTGCTTTGTTCAGTCTTATTTTCTTTATTCAACATGCAAGTGCCACCGGTTGCTGGTAAGAACAATTGCTTTTGATATATTGTTGTCAAAATTACTAATTCAGACAAGACATAATCACATTGCAGTTAGAAAGGTGTTGACTGGTTTAAGCAGTGACTAAATGACCACCAGAGGGAGACTGTACAGATTAAAAAATAAAATATTCAATTCTGTTTATTAGAATGGCTGAAAGGTCAGACATTCCGTTATTTGGTTTTGGCCTAATTCATTTATTCTTTCCTAAGCTTTAACCTGTGTAAATTCTCTTAATTTAACGTTTCTTAAAATGGAGCAACAGAAGAAGACCAAATCCCAAAGGAAACTGAGCCCCAAGCAGACAGAAAAAATTTAGAGTATAAAGTAAATTATTGTTCCTCAGGGGTCAGAACTGGGTCCAGTCCCGTTCAGTGTATTCATCAGTGACCTAAATGAAGGGATAGAGTGTACCATCAGCAAGTTTGCTGATGACACAAAACTGGGAAGGGTGGCTGACATGCCGGAAGGCTGTGCCGCCATACAGCATGACCTGGACAGGCTGGAGAGTTGGGCAGAGAGGAACCTAATGAAATTCAGCAAGGACAAGTGTAGGGTACTGCACCTGGGGAGGAATAACTCTATGCATCAGTACAGGTTAGGGGCTGACCTGGAGAGCAGCTGTGTGGAAAGGGATCTGGGAGTCCTGGTGGACAACAGGATGACCATGAGCCAGCAATGTGCCCTGGTGGCCAAGAAGGCCAATGGCATCCTGGGGTGCATCAAGAAGAGTGTGGCCAGCGGGTCAAGGGAGGTCATCCTCCCCCTCTACTCTGCCCTGGTGAGGCTGCGTCCGGAGCATTGTGTCCAGTTCTGGGGTCCCCAGTTCAAGAAGGAGAGGGAACTGCTGGAAAGGGTCCAGCAAAGAGCTACAAAGATGATTAGGGGACAGGAGCATCTTTCTTATGAGGAAAGGCTGAGGGACTTGGGGCTTTTTAGTCTGGGGAAAAGAAGATTGAAGGGGGATCTTAACAATACTTATAAATACTTAAAAAGAGGGTGCCGGGTATATGGGACCAGTCTTTTTTCAGTGGTGCCCCATGATAGAACAAGAGGTAATGGGCACAAACTTGACCATAGGAAGCTCCATCTTAACATGAGGAGGAACTTCTTGACTTTGAGGGTGGCGGAGCACTGGAACAGGCTGCTCAGAGAGGTTGTGGAGTCTCCCACTCCAGAGACATTCAAAACCTGCCTGGACGCTGTCCTGTGCAACCTGCTGTAGGTGCACCTACTCCAGCAGGGGGATTGAACTAGATGATCTCCAGAGGTCCCTTCCAACCCTGACCATTCTGTGATTCTGTGATTGTACACCCAATGGGTCAGGATAATCTAGAAATACAATTAAATTAATAACTATTGTCTTTAGCAGTCCTAGCACTTGAGCTAGAGCTTCTTTCCTCTTTGGATCGCCCCCTCAGCTGAGTCACAGTGAAATTCTGTACCCTTTTCTGCAAATTAGACTGTTTTGGCTGGAACTAACTGGACACATATGTTGCCACCTGCTGCACATTCTTTAGTCTGAAGTTTTACAACAGCTTGGTTTATGTCTTTGAACAATTTGTTCATTAGAGAAGGTAGAAGCAGGGGAAGGGCAGTGCATCCTTGATAGAGTTTTCCAGGAGTCCTATCTGATTTGGTTTGGTTTATTCCTCTGGTTAGGAATTTAATATTAGGTTGCTCCTAAATGGTACCTGAGTATCTGAAGAGTACAGAGGTTTATGGGTCAGACTTCTGTGTTTTCATTTCTGAATACATTTGTTGAGTCAGTGCTGGAAAGAGGTCCCTCCACATGGTGATATTTTATTCAGATTTGTAAATCAGACTGTAAATGTGCATATGCAGATATTTTCGCATTCGTTTGAATACTCATCTAGGTGTACAAATGGGTTTGTAATTGCACACTATTGTACATGCATTAAATGCAAATTTAGAAAGAGTAGTTGAACATTTGGCTTCTTTCATTTGCTGGAGAGATCACTTCCAGTACCTTGGATGGAATAGCAATGGTCCCTTTTTTCTCTTTAACATATTTTGTCACTTGTCACCCTTCCTGTTATCTTTCTCACACACACGCGCACCCCCAGACCTCGTCCGTTCAAGCCAAGCAGCAACAATCATAGTCAGATTAAGAATATTATATAGCCATGATGGCACCCATGTGAAATTTCATTCAGCTTAATAGAACAATTTCTCATACATGGCTTCAGTCAGCATCAGCCACAGTCAAGGAAGCCCGATCCACAATGTCTCCGTGAACAGAGGCTATCAGTTTGGTTTGCTATGGTTGTGTGCTCACACTATTCACCACCCACAAAGATGCCTCTCGAGTACGTAATGTATTTTGTATGCCAAAAAGCTGTAGGGTTTTCTAGCATCCATGATTATTTTTTTAACCTCCATGATTATTTATAAGGAAAGTTTATATCATAGTCTCATGCTCCGTTATTAGCTCTACTGTTAAAATGACTCATTCATCCACTCACAGTGTTATCCATCACAAAAAAAAGAAACGCGGAGAGCTCAGCAAAAAGTTCACAAATGAACCATGCTCTTAAAATGGTTAATCCATAGTTTTCAGTAGATACTTATGAATAATAAATGCACATGTAGGAGGTAATCAGTCTGGACTTGTACGGGATAGGAATAGGTGATGGCCTGCTTGTAAAAATGTATACCCTTAATGTTACATTAAGGAAAGTAGATTGCAGGTCTTTGGTTCTCATCTCTGATGATTGAATTATACATGAGCTTATCTAGACAGTTCTAAACCAAATTTTTATTTGTAAATATTCATTAAGCTTGTTCACTTACGTAAGCTTGAAACCCCAGCTTTTAATGACTGCTATTTTGAAACAGTTTGATCAGTTTGTTTTGCAGTCCCTCCCAGCGTCACAGGAGAGCGGCTGCTGCGCTCGCAATTGTCCGTGCCTAACAAAGTTAAACCTTGGCAACACCAGGCAGTCACAAAACGTTCATCCCTTCAGAGAGTGTCCAGGCTGCAAACTGTGCTGTGGGCCACTGCGAGGCATGTTGTGACAAGGGGGGGCCCAAGTGCCTGGCGCTGAACACGAACTTTGGTCTCACACCTCTTGGGGCATCCTTTGGGAAGGGTAGGTGGAGGGGGAGAAGTAATTGGATAGCCTGGAGCGTGCTTGGGTGGAGGAAGAAGGTCAGGGAGATGTGAGGGAAGGCGGGGTTGGTGACAGCGCCCAAAGCCAAGTAGAGGCGGTCAAATAGGTGACAGGGAACCCCAACAACATTCTTCATCCTACTGCGCAGGGTATTTCCAGAGGTCTAACTAAACAAAGTTTGTGTAAGAAGGGAGGAGTGGGGAAAAGAGGCTATAAAGAAAGAAGCCTAAAATCACAAACATCAAAGACATTCCGCATACTTGTTGTTTTGGCAATATTAAGTAATTTAGAAAGTACCTTCTCCTTACTAACAAGCAGGGAAAATGCAAATAAACGAAGACAAATCAGATTCCAGCTAAAGATGCTGGTTTCCTGACTGTGTTGTTTTGTGGGTTTTTTTTAACACAGTTGAACACTACTGAATAGTAGAATAAAAATTAAAATAATATTTATATATCATAATTTATGCTAGCAGCTGTCTGCATCATGTGGGAGATCTGTCTATCATCCATTCTCCAAAAAGTAAAAATATTTATAGCAATTGAATGTAATAATTTCAAGATGTTATATTTGATTCCCGAGCTTGAACTTCTACAGAAATCAATGGACTTTTAGATCCATTTATGTTGATGCTTACTATGTCAACAACCCTTGAAGATTTCATCCTATTTATATTATTGACTAATCTAGTTTCACCAATGTAAGACATAACACTAAAAAAAAAATAAGAGACAAAACCAATTTTTAAAATCAGTATGCTTTATTAAATCATCAGGAAAACAAATATCTTTTCAAATATCATTGGAGACTGCTGGAATAATTTCCCATCATCAGGCTAATGGCCAGGTCACCTCAATTTTCAGACAAAAATGTTGCAAAATCTTCTGAAAAAGCAAAAACTTGTAGTCACCACTGAGAAAACGCTTATTATTAAACATTAATACCCCTCTGGGAAACACTTCATGGTCTCACCTTATTAAGTGGGAAAGAAAGGCACATTTAGAATCACTGGTGTCAGGCACCAGTTGAAACAAAGTTAAAAGAAATAAGTTCTTTGAATTATCCTTCTGCCTAACCTGAGGATCTCGCAGGCATGCTGCATTTCTGAGCTGCTAGGGATTTAACAACTGTAAATGCTGTAAAGGTTTTGCTTCAAGACCAGACAAACATGAACCCCCTCTTCGGAAAAAAAAAAAAAAAAATTAACAAAGAATATCAATTAAAAAAATGGAGTCTGTTCTGGGAAACTTAAATTACAAATCCCTAGAGCTCTGAAATGAAGAATAAGGAAATTGCTTTCTCCCTTTGGGCATGACCTTTTCCTTTGAATGGATTCCACAGAATAAAAAGAGGAATCATCTTTTATTTAAACAGGAAGCAACTGGAGGCAGTTTGGGGCTCTTGGGAATATTTAAACACATGCTGAGAAAGAAATTGAAAGCCATGACTATTTCAAGGACAGAACTTCAGCGATCTATGCCTCTAATGTGATACCCAGCCCTCCTGACACCAAGAGCAAAAATAGCATTTATCCTTTTATCGATACACAGCATTAGCAATGCAACTGCCTGTGATAATGGCTGAAATTAGGGACAGAGCTGTTTTCGGGGCCTTCTGGAAGGAGTGGACACTGCTGGTAGGTCCATTAGAAGTTACATTAGAGTAATTTAATTCCTCCAGCCCAGCTCCATTCACAGCTCCTCCTTTCTTCCAAGTTACAGTCTGTTGAATCAATAGCCATTAGAGCAAATCAGCCTCAGTGGGAAAACGCCCTTGTAAAACTGTAGCCTGCCTCATTGTGACCATTGCAGATCCCCGCTTAAGCAAGAAATTCAGATTTGAATTCTCAGACGAGATGTACTCTATTTTCAAAGCAAAACCAGAGCCTGCAAGCAACGCCGTGGAGCTGTGATATCCACAAACTCCAACAAACCGAGGTCTAAATCACTTATGACTTCCTTCTGTGTCGCTTTGCATTTGCTTCCATAAGAGCAAATGCAGTCCCCAAAATGCTGAACTTTTCAGAAATATGAGGAGATTTAAGAGACTCTTACAGGCTATTTAAAAAAAGAGCCATTTCCCTCTCTTCCTCCACCCTGTATCTCCTGTCTTATGTTTGCAGCTAAATGTCTCTCTGAGGTTTTTCATTTGTTTTAATGACTGAGTATTAGGCTACGACTTTTTGTCGCCTTCCAGCAGAGCTGACCCCCTTTATGCCATGCTACTCACTTTCATTAGCATCACCATACAGAAGGATAGTAGGGTCTAAATCCACTTTCCTTCACTCAGTGTGTTCCAGTGGTCAGAAAAGGATGCCCAGCGACATCCCAGAACCTTGCATGTGTGCAACAGGCGCAGGGAACTGTCAGGCTCAGGGGTGGATAATCTTCTTCCGAGAGGCAAGAGAAAGAGAGTCTTCTGAGGTGACCTAGGCACCGTACTCCCTACGGTATGGGACAGGACTTTGTGAAAAATCTGAATGTACTCTAAGCCACAAATGAATTAAAAGGCACTGCCTAAAAATTACTTTGGAAAATTAACATATTTAGCTGCATTATTTCAAAATAGATTTTGGCCCTAAAAAAAATGTTTTCTATCACAGCCAAGATAACAGTATAAACTGTATGAATATATTTCTGCATGCGCTTACTATATGGAACTCAATGCATATATTAATCATGACTGAAAATGAGTTTTCTTTTTGTGGCTTTTCTTGCCTCTTCTTTTTTATCAGCTCTAATGTACTATGGTATTTTATTTTTTTTTTCTCACTAATTAACTCAGAGAAGAGCCAAAGTCGTGTGGCTTAATGTACAGTAATGAGTATGACATGATTTTCAAGCTGTAATATGAAACACTGAAAATGTGTTATTCATGTAGGGAAAAACATTACATACCTATTTATAAATCTCCTGAAATGATGAATCTTTCAATGCTGCTACCTATAAACAGCTCAGGGGTATAAAGTACACTGGCAATTTGATGACATAATATCACATTATATTTTGACTTTATTTAATCCACATGCATTCTGTAATTCGCAACAGCTCATATTGTATTACTTTATGGCATGCCCTGAATATAATAAATCTGCAAAGTTTTGCAGATAAACCACAATAGTCACAAACAATTTTCTCTTATTTACTTTTCATTAAAATTATTAATCTACCTCTAATGTCTATATTTTAGTCTTAAAGTAACAGAATAAAGGATAGGATCCTAACCACACTTTAATCACACAGTTTAGACTTTTTTTCTTGCTAAGAGTGCTTTAAGCACAAGTAAAAGCTGAGCATGAGACAGATGACAATGGATGGAAAGTATGAAAGCTTTGGTTTAATATGGCTCAAGGCTGAGAGGAATAATTGATGACAGGGAAATAAAAATTGATGGAGACTTTGCTATTTTAAACAAGGATATGAATGGCAATAAGAAACAGAGGAGATGAGCTGGAACAAGCTCAGATTAAGAAGTGCCAGGTTGGTATGCTTTTTTGAAGCATTATGGTAAAACGTAGAGAGCTGTTCTTCCTTTCTATGTATAGTGATATCTTATTAAACTCGAGCTGATTATTGGAAATTTTCTAGTTCTGAAGGAAATGCACCAGGATGATAACATGAGATTCACACAGAACAACTGGGAGGTTGCAAAAAGCCATCTCACAAAACCCATTTCTTGTCCTTTCTATACACAGAATCCCTGATCCTGCAGAGACTTACATGTTGGTTTTAGACTCTACACACAGGAGCAGGCTTATTAGATTCTGAGTACTTAAAGGTGGTCAAAGTAAACATTTCTGGTACTGATAAATGTGTGTCAACTGGGTTGCAGACAATTTTTTGGGGGCGTTGAAACATGTTTTTCTTTTAAAGTTTCCAAAGCAAGGTTCACTTCTTTTGCTCTCTGTTCAAAAACGAACTCTGATACAAGAAAGCCTTGACAATTAATTAATTGCAGCAGTGGATGGCCTCTCATTTATTTAAATTAACTTCAAACCAGGAACATGCTGTGCTTCCAGGTAAAATGTTACTATTTTTTTCTTAACTTAAGCCCTGATTTCGGCAGAAGGGACAAAAAATTTCCTTCAGGCCAACTTGCATGTTTTCTGAAAATACATGTAAGTTGTACATAATAGCTTTGCAAACTTAGGTAACTGATTGTTTTAGAGGCTCCAGGTTTCTGAGACCAAATCACAGCAAAAGTTTCTCCTGATTACAACTGAGGCTGCTATTTTTTAAACTATTCTAAGATAGTTGAAAAAATGGCAAAACCTTTATCATAAGTGAAACTTCCATTTTATAGCAACTGATTTGTTCAGAATGAAATATAAATGTGAACTGTCCTAAATGCATAACAGTCAATATTAAAAATTCTTGTGATACCAACTTCTCTCGTCTCCCACCCCTGCACCGGAATGTGGTTAAACCAAAATGATCCAATTATCCCCCGAAGCGCTGGCAGAGCAGTGTGAGAGGAGGAATAAATGCACAGGATGAGATCCTCAGCTGAGGTAAATCCAGGGATTCAACACATCCCTGCTGATTTACTCCAGACAAAGAGCCAGCCTGCTATTTTTAGCTTTTATGTTTTACTGGAATTTTTCAGCATTTGAGCTCCTTTCCAGCGGAGCGTCAGTTCTCCCATCCACAGGCAGAGCACGGATGGGGCCACCAGCTCTGCTCCCACACAGCCTCAAGCTGCTTCTGCCGCTCTTCCAACCACCCATCCTTCCAGCTTGCTGACAAACCTCTCTAAACTACAATAAGGTGACTGCCCACACATGTGCTGGCTGATTCGCTTCGCGCAGACCCAACATACCACCTCCACAATCACAGCAGCCTGTTTCAGTGATTAGAAGTGTGAAAGAACAGCAACGAGCAGGGCTCACGCACCAAAGCCTCTCTGTTTCAGTGATGGAGGTAGAGTGGGCTTTATACAGAGCTTCTTGTTCTCCTCCCTGCGATACATCGCTTCTTCAGGGACTTCCTTATCAGAAGGTTAATAAACCACAGTTACAATAAAAGTTGCACCTCCTCCCACACAATGTATGGTACGCTGCCACCAGAAAGGCTGCTTCAGGAGTTTGTTATACAGACAAGTAATACTTTAGTTATGTTGAGTGATTTTGCTGGAAGTTTCAGCACTCAGGGATGACTCAGGTTGCCCAGAGAGGTGATAGATGCCCCATCCCTGGAAACATTCAAGGTCAGGTTGAACGGGGCTCTGAGCAACCTGATCTAGTTGGAGATGTCCCTGCTTATTGCAGTCGCAGGGGTGGGGTTGGAGTAGATGTCCTTTAAAGGTCCCTTCCAGACCAAACTATTCTATGATTCTATGACTCTATGACACTGCTGCATGAAGGTTTTGATTGTTTCATTTATATATGGAGGAGAGCTGGGGAAGGACTTTTTACTAGGGCATGTAGTGACAGGACGAGGGGGAATGGCTTGAAAATGGAAGAGGGCAGGTTTAGATTGAACATTAGGAAGAAGTTTTTCACTTTGAGGGTGGTAAGGCACTGGAACAGGTTGCCCCGAGAGGTTGTTGAGGCCCCATCCCTGGAGGTGTTCAAGGCCAGGCTGGACGTGGCCTTGGGCAACCTGGTCTGGTGGGAGGTGTCCCTGCCTGTGGCAGGGGGGTTGGAACTCGATGATCTTCAAGGTCCTTTCCAACCTAAACCATTCTATATTTTTTAAACATCCACACGTTCTGCCTCTGACCAGCTTCCCATAGCTTTCCACCTGTGTGAGTATAACAGTCAACTCTGTAGATGTCTGTCAACCTGGAGTGCCGTTGCCTCAATGTTAGGGCTGTTTGTTTCTGGGAAAGTGCTAAATTTATTTCTGCAGCAGTGTGAAGGGCTAGTCAATAGTCTTTCAGAAGAACACTATAGAACAGGTGTCCTTACAGGGCAAAATGCTTAATTAATTAATACCTATAACTCTTTTGAGACGCACTAAACACTTTAAAAGAACTTGGGATGGTTAACCAAAACTGCAGGCTCCACAGAGAAGCTGAAGTCGATGAAACATAGTGGAAATATCCTAACACCCAAATTATATGGATGTAATAAGAACCTAGAGATGTAGAGTAGGCTAAGTGGGAGTTAGAAAGCTGCTATCAGCTTAAGTTATGCATCCAGGTGTTTCTCAAAACACTGGTTTGCCCTTATTTTTATTTATTTGTTGTGTCAGGTGGTTTCCAACATCTTCAAAATTCAATAATCAAGTGGCTAAAGCTGTTATTTAGTATGTTGGTCTTTGTATGTAGTTTGTTTCAGTTTCAGATTTACACCTCCATCTGGATTTAATTGTTTTTCATACTCAGGGAAACATTGATTTACAGAATGGCATATTTTTCATATTCTTTTGGTTGTGAACTTCACAAACAATGCTGTGGATCCCTGCCTTGGGGCAATGAGTCATCAGAAGTGGCTGGAGGAGTGAAATGATTACTTTGAAAAGTGTATTTTTAACTACAGGAGGAAATAACTTTCATTATCATCAGATTGGCAAAGTACTTGAAGGTAATAGCTCCATCAGGCAATTTTTTTCCTAGTCCTTATGTCAGAAAATAAAAAAAAAATCCACCTCTTTTTCCAAAACACTCTTCACAGCAGTGGAAAGTTAGATGGAAGGGCAAGATGCAGTGCAGACACTGTCAAAATAAAATAAGTGTTGAAGAAAATAATAGGTGAATAAAAAGAGTAGGAAAGAAAAAAATCCCTCAGGATACATTCATTTCAAATGGTGCTTTTTTAAAGATCCTTTTGGACCACAAACACAGAGAAACTCTTTTAAAACATTCTAATTCATGCCAAAAAAAGAAATAGTTTGAAAAGATTTCTGATAAAGCCTGTAGACCTATGATTCTAGGTAATAAACTGTCTTTAGTTATGTGTGTAGTCAAGAAAGGAAACATTTTTACTGTTGTATTTGCTTTAAGATCTAGAAATACCTAAACAAGGACTACCTTTGTGCTGTTTTCCTCTGCAGTCTCTCACTTCCAACACCAGTGACCATGGCCGTCTGTGGCCATGAACTTCATTCTATTCTGAATCAATTTCTGTATTCAGGCAGTCCGTCAAGCAGCAAAAGAGCCCAACATTAATGTATCACTGGCTGCACAATAATAACAGGACCTGTTTATCCAACAGCTAGAATCCAGTATATTCTATTTACTCTTGTCTTTATATAGAGAGTATGTGCAAGTTACATTTCAAGCTCGTCAATGGCCAATACAGAACATTCACATATCCGATACACACAAATCAGTCTCAAGTGATGCGTTTGTCAGATACATCATTGAAATATTTGGAGCTAGATGGAGAACCAGGTGATCTTTTGAATCAAGTAGCTTACATATGTATCTGTAATCCATCTTGAATGAGTTTAACTACAGGCTTTTGTTAACTTGTCAACATAAATACAAGACAGCATTATGCATTCTTACTCGATGTAGTTTAGCAGCCCTGCAGTAGACAACGGTTCCTCTCCTAATTTTCATGGGTAATTTTTATGACAGTTAGTCCCAAGCCTCTACTTGTAGGCAGCCTTCTCAGAGAAACTGGAACAAGAGTTGCCAGTACCAGAACAGGCCAAATCCTCTATATTAATTACAGATTCATTGCTCTATTCAGCAGCCACCATCTGCCAAGATCTGGCCAGAATTGGGGTGGTCCCCAGGCAGGATTTGCCAAAGTAGTGACAAAAAGCTGAATTAGGCTTCCTTCAGCTTCTGAATGGAAAAATTCCTGCTTACTATAAACTTCAAAACACTTCCTCTGACCCTTTCTATGTGGATAAGGATGTAGCCTTGGGAAGTTTCACAGTGTTGGGTATTGGTCTAACTGGCTGCATCCACATCTCGTCTAAGATGTTTGATCTAAGAAGAAGCCTTACATTTCTGTAAGTCCGGTTCTGTTTAATATCTTTATCAATGATCTCGATGAGGAGATCGAGTGCACCCTCAGTAAGTTTGAAAATTACACCAAGTTGGGTGGGAGTATTGATCTGCTTGAGGGTACGAAAGCTCTACAGAGGGATCTGGACAGGATGGATCAATGGGCTGAGGCCAATGGTATGAGGTTCAACAAGGCCAAGTGCTGGGTCCTGCACTTGGGTCACAACAATGCCATGCAGCGCTACAGGCTTGGGGAAGAGTGGCTGGAAAGCTGCCCCACAGAAAAGGACCTGGGGGTGTTGGCCGACAGCTGGCTGAATATGAGCCAGCAGTGTGCCCAGGTGTCCAAGAAGGCCAGTGGCATCCTGGCCTGTATCAGGAATAGTGTGGTTAGCAGGACTAGGGAGGTGATTGTCCCCCTGTACTCGGCACTGGTGAGGCCCCACCTCAAATACAGTGTTCAGTTTTGGGCTCCTCACTACAAGAGAGACATTGAGGTGCTGGAAGGGCAACAAAGCTGGTGAGGGGTCTGGTGAACAAGTCTTGTGATGAACAACTGAGGGAACTGGGGTTGTTTAGCCTGTAGAAAAGGAGACTGAGGGGAGACCTTTTTGCTCTCTACAACTATCTGAAAGGAGGTTGTAGAGAGGTGGGGGTCAACCTCTTCTCCCTAGTAACAGACAATAGGACAAGAGGAAATGGCCTCAAGTTACGCCAGAGGAGGTTTAGATTGGATATTAGGAAAAAGTTCTTCACAGTAAGGGTTGTCAAGCATTGGAACAGACTGCCCAGGGAAGTGGTAGAGTTGCCATCCCTGGAGGTATTTAAAAGACAGGTAGACATGCTGCCTAGGGACATGGTTTGGTAGTGGTTTTGGCAGTGTTAGGTTTACAGTTGGACTCAATGATCTTAAAGGTCCCTTCCAACCTAGTGGATTCTGTGATGCTATGATTCTATATATTTCTGTTCACTTTAACGTGTCTAACTGAGGTTCGAAAGGGTTGCTCATCTGAGGTAGTCACACTTTAATCTCCAAAAAACTTTCCCTGCTTTTGATTGCTATAAAAACAGAAATTTAATATGGATTAATACTCAATACTCGTTTATATGCATGCTATTCCCTATAGAAACCCATGCCTCTAATATGCTGTTCACACTATGTAAGGAAATATTTCTAGATTTTCCAGAATATTTCATTTTCATGATGTTTTAACTTAATTACACTGATATAATGAACCAGGCCCATTTACAGCCACTGCACAGACCAGTATACATCAAACTTCCCACCCAAGCAGACGGTTTTAAAGCCTTTGATTTGTTGCGTGGTTACTAGTGAAATGAATCAATACCTACTAATAACATTTACAGCAGGAGAAATAATATGACTCAAGTGTGTTTTAGCTTCAGCAGACCTAATTGTTTTCTCTGTTCAGTACTCCCACCCAGTATCTCAGGGCTGACAACTTTTTTGTTGCTCTGTGAATATCAGTAGTCAGAGCTCTGCGTGTGTTATTTATTGAGCACAGCGACTGTTGTTGCTGTGGCAGAAAATGTGTCCTGCAAATTCTATGGGGCAGAACTGCAGGTGGACAGAGTCTTCCTTTGAGGGTGTTGAACAGCACCTGCCTAGTAAGACAGAGAAAGTAGATCCTTGCAAGAGGAAGACTGACACATTTAGGATCTTATATTTAAGCAGATGTGTCATGTACTGGATTCGCTTCTCTGTCTCTTTTAAGCTCATCATCTGAGTGACAGAAAATATATTTTGTAAATATATATTTAACTATCTAAAGGGCAAATAGCAAGGCTACAAAATATTAGTATGCAATGTTTGTTGTATGACTTTTCAGTTCTGAGACAACTGTACAGTTAATACTCCCAGCATAGATTCTGGTTGACTGGTTCCTGGTGACAACCTTTTGACCCGTTTTCCTGTTTTGTCTTTAAACCAGATAAACTACCTTAACTTTACCAAACAAGCACCCTGTTGATCACTAGGCTGTCACTCAGCTGCCCTTTTTCATTCTTCTCAGAAAATCAAATATTGTTTTTGCTTTCCTTGTCACCCCTTGGGGGACTCGTATCATCTCTTCCCCCTCTTACCAAAGGCAGACACCTGAGAGCAATGTGAGCTCTTGCCTTGACCTTCTGGGCAACCTTGGCCTGCCCTAGGACGTTCCATGTTGATTCAGCCTGTGTTTTTTTGTTTGCCAGGCTGCCTATTCCTAGGGCCATGCTGGGCAGCTTACAAGTGATCTTTCCTCTCTCCTGGGCAATGCGTCTTCCAGTTTGATTCTTTTCAGGGCAGCTGCTGTCCTTACATCCAGCTGTTACTGTGTTGATCAAGTTTTGGTACATTAGACAAGAGAAATCAATATCTAGCAGAATCAGGAGAGTCTTGCTGACTGTTTTTCATCTGGAGGATGCAATTATTTTGTTTTCTTGCATTGTTTAAAATGTCCTTTAAAACAAAGCTGGTTGACAGTCAGGTTAATTTCACCTTTAAAAACTATTGTTTCATTTTTTGTAAATCAGTACATCTGGTCTATATATAGGTTGGAGCTTTTTTTTTTTTTTAAAGAAAAGGTCCTTTCTTTTCACTCTTTCTCTCTTTTTAAAAATTATTTTGCTAATCACAGAATGATTCATTTACCTGCTCACTCAAACTGTCTCTTGGCTTCCCCTTCTATTCCCCATGGGCAAATGCATGACAGAAGAAATAGATCTTGTGCTGGACTACAGTTCAGCTCTGGTGAGACAAATGTCCCCATGGGACAAAGCGCTGTTATGTTTCACTCTTCGCCTTCTGCACTTTGCCTACAGAAATAAGCTGTAGAGATAGGTGTCACACCACTTAACACTAAACACCGAACGCATTCTCTTTCCTCATGCTTCTTCCCAAGAGGTGGGAGTACAGCGATGACCAGGGCAGGGGAGACACATTCATGCATGGTTGGGTCTTTTTGTACAACACTTATTCTGAGACATGAGGTATTTTTTACAAATCTGAAAAATTAATTACACTACCTTCTACCTCCGTCTTCCAGAAAAATGGAATAACAGTTCCCACAAGATGTTCCTGACAGAAGTTGCTGTTGCTAATTTCTTTTGGATTGCAATTTTTTTTCCTTAATTTATTCCACCGCATACTGGCTGTTCCCACCAAGCTCGCTTCATGGACTTTTAGGCCATGAGGCTGTGGAGGTAGAAACTGTGTTTCCTTTCATCACTTTGCTCAGTCAGAAAATGGCAAATAGGAGTCTTGACTGTGTCTGGATGGGTGTTTGCTAGTTTCATTTCCTCTGCCCAATGATCTGCCAATATTTCACTGCTTTTTCTGCACTATATATTCATTATAATATTATACAACATTTACAGTTCATCATGTCTGTTTTTGTAATTACATTATTATACCATTAGTATATATAAACTGAGGTTTTTTGTTTATCTTTGGGTAATCTACCTCAAAGGATTAATTTCCTCTGTGCCGATTGATAGGAAATTATGATTTTTAAAGCTTGGGAAAATAACTAATTTTGAATAAAAGAAAATAAAACCGCCAATTTTCTCAGTTAAAGCCATATTTCTGAACCATTTTAAAATGGAATAGAATGTGCTTGAAATGTGAAGCTGATCAGAATAGTGTAGAGATATGCATTTTTTTCCTGAGCACAAAAAATTGGTTTTGATTTAATGTTTCAAGCTTTTGAAAATTGGTAACACTGACTATGTAAAGACTTATGCTCCCTTTGAGTGTGTCTATTTAAGTCAGTGGAATTTGTCCACAGATTTCAACAGTCTTTGTGTTGCAAGCAGACTTATTCAGGTGAGATTAATTGGGTCCTGGGTGAGGGGTTTCAAAGTGGGTGATTTTAAAATCATATTACAAAACAATAATGAAGTGGGGGTATTTCAAATGAAACCATGATGTGAAAAATAAAATAGCTGATTTACTTATTCACTCCACATTGAACAAATTACTTTTGCATAATTTTAAAGAGTCAGTAAAAAAAAAAAATCACTTAAATTAGGTCCAGATTTAATGAACATAATGAACTTCCAAACTTGAATAAACATGGTATTTTCCTTATGCTTAAAGCTATACTATAATCTTATCTGCCTAATAATAAATCAAGATCTATTCAACAATGTTTTCTGAGGTCACAGTGGAGCCACGTAGGTATATGAAAGGTCAAATATTAACCTCAAGTTTTTCCATGAAACACTAACCTGGAATAGTCTGTGCTTTTCCACCAAGCAGAGATCCTTGTCAACAGTATTTCCTTCATTTACTTGTGTTGAAAATAAAAGCTATAATATACTTCCTTTGACAAAACTTATACAGTGAAGATATCTGCACCTGAGCTAAGTGCACAGACCACCTGTATGGCCAATGGGGAGAACTGCCAACTGCTGAGCGCATCTCATCTCACTTACAGTAAGGGTGTATTACAGATAAGATCAGCTACATGCCAGAAAATTTCTCTTTCTGTCCGCTGTCTGCAGAACAGATCTGAATCCCCAGCTCAGATATCTGTACTGCATATATGTGAAGTTGAGTTGAACCCTACCATTTCATTGTCACCTTAATTCAAAAAGTAATGTTAGGACCCTTTAGATCACTGTTCCCTTTTAAGTTTTAGCGTTTGTTACAGATCTCTTTATTTTGCATTCTTCACTTATGACTTAGCCTTTGCCTCATAATGTCCTTTTTTAGTTTCCTTCTATCATTACTGAATTCTGGCTGCATTAGTAACACAAATTCTTAGAAAAACTTTGGAGAACAGTTAGTAGGAAAGATATTATAAATTACATTTTGGTTTACTGCTATGAGTTGACTTTTATAAATATTTACACAAAAAAATGCCAATTTACAAAATATAAAAATAAGGTAATACTTTCTGAAGTAACAAAAAATATTAAACATTCTCGGTAAGAATGGATGGAACCGTATCAAAAATATAGGAAAAACCCCAGAATGTATTGATTTCATAATGAACTGCTGAATGACTTGTCCCCTTTCTTACTATAACTGGCAACAGATACCTACTGTTCTACAACTGCAGCAACACAATAGTAATTTTTTCAGGGTCTTCACTATCTAAAGGTTGATTGACTCTTCAAGCTGTGCCCACTCATTAATTCTGGCTCTGAAACATGCCAGTAAATACAAATTCCTGGTCAAAACATTTGTCTTGACTAGTCACTTATTCACTTCAAGGGAAATTATTTTTAAACACTAAGTTCCAAAGAAGTGTACCCTGAACGTGAGCAGACTTCAGAAGAGGAATTAAAGTTTTCTACCTGAAAGGTTCATTGACATATGCACAGTTATATCAACGGCGTAAGTTTGTTCCAAAGTTCCACCTACCTAACCCTGTTCTGAAAAACAGTTTCTGAACTGCTTTGAGGGTGAACTAAGACAGCCTGTCCAGTGTTATTATTGCTGGCAAAATTTAAGCCTTGCTTTTTTGCTGAGAGGAACGAGTGCTAAAAGCAATGACCATGCTCAAGTCTATTCCTTAATAGGAGAGGATTCCTGAACTGGAATTTTGGATAGTAGAAATCCAGTGTTCAACAAGTTTCAGACCCAGTGTGATGTAAAGAAAAGTGGATGCTGTTTCTGGATGTCTATATGTACATTAATTTTACAGTCTTATAACAGGTACTTCCAGAAATATGGTCAAAGTCTTTACCATGCTAAATTTCTGACATAGCTTGAGAATATCTTGCATGTCAGACCTTTTTTCCCCTAAATGAGACAGAGGCACTTTTCATTGACAAGCTATTTTGGCGCAGACTTCAAATAATGAAACACTTGTGGAGAAATCTGATCGATAGATTAATTGAGATAATTTTCCTAGGTTCTCTTGGTGCCCACTTCCAAGGGAGAGGTTTTTAAAACTTTGAAGACTTCCTTGTTAGATGTAATGATATGCTAACACAATATAAACCACCCATATCCAATTAGCAGTGCATTCATTCCAACGGACTTTTACGTGAGCCATGTAACTTTAATAAAAGATACTGTCATTTCTCTACTGTGGTTTATTGTGGTTATACATTTGGATATGGGAACTTCACAATTTAACATGCATTTTCAAGCTATCAGGAAGTAAAGTTAAGGACATCATGTATTTACTCAAAGTGTTCAGTATAAACGTCAGACATTCAAGAGGAGAAGACCAAGGGTCAGTTCCTGAGGTATGATCATAGAATGGTTTAGGTTGGAAAGGACCTGGAAGATCATCAGTTCCAACCCCCCTGCCATAGGCAGGGACACCTCCCACTAGACCAGGTTGCCCAAAGCCACGTCCAGCCTGGCCTTGAACACCTCCAGGGATGGGGCCTCAACAACCTCTCTGGGCAACCTGTTCCAGTGCCTCACCACCCTCAAAGTGAAAAACTTCTTCCTAATGTTCATTCTAAACCTGCCCTCTTCCAGTTTGAAGCCATTCCCCCTCACCCTATCACTACATGCCCTAGTAAAAAGTCCTTCCCCAGCTCTCCTGTAGGCCCCCTTTAGGTACTGGAAGGCCGCAATAAGATCTCCCCAGAGCCTTCTCTTCTCCAGGCTGAACAGCCCCAACTCTTTCAGCCTCTCCTCATAGGAGAGGTGCTC
>VUYV01000351.1:433269-606116 GCA_008711295.1 Anarhynchus alexandrinus | reverse complement strand
TGTCAAACGCTTTGCACAAGTCCAAGTAGATGACATCAGTTGATCTTCCCTTGTCCACCGCCGCTGTGACCCCTTCGTAGAAGGCCATCAAATTTGTCAGGCATGATCTGCCCTTGGTGAAGCCACGCTGGCTATCACCAATAACCTCCACGTTTGCTATGTGCCTCAGCAGAGTTTCCAGGAGGATCTGGTCCATGATCTTGCCAGGCACAGAGGTGAGACTGACTGGCCTGTAGTTCCCCGGGTCTTCCTTATTTCCCTTTTTGAAAATAGGGGTTATGTTTCCCTTTTTCCAGTTGGCAGGAACCTCGCCAGACCGCCACAACTTCTCAAATATGATGGCTACTGGCTTAGTGACTTCATCTGCCAGTTCCCTCAGGACCCGTGGATGTATCTCATCAGGTCCCATGGACTTGTGCACCTTCAGGTTCCTCAGGTGGTCTCACACTTGATCTTCACCTACCGTGGGTGATTCTCCATTTTCCCAATCCTCGCCTTTGCATTCTGCGTCATGGGCAGTGCGGCTGCAGTCCTTGCCAGTGAAGACTGAGGCAAAAAAGTCATTGAGTACCTCAGCCCCGTCTCTGTCCCATGAGATGGGTGGGAATCTTCCTGTACTCACCAAAGCCATAGCAGCACTTGCTTATGTGAGTCAAAGGATATTCTGTGTCCTAACCAAGAATGTCAAATGCACTGAAAATCACCCACTGAAAATCGTTTTGATCGTATCTTCACAGTAGCTTTACTTTCTCTTGCTTCTTCTCTTTTTGTCAGTGTGACCAAGGAACCACTTCATTATACTTTTTTAACATATATTTTTATATTTATACTTTATTTGTATTTCTATACTTATACATTATTATATGTTTTAGTTTCTGTTGTGAGATATAAAAAAATCTTAACATAAAATTTCCCACTCTTTCAATTACTTTTCTTTTTTTTTTTCAATTACTCCATGATACAGATTTGTTGCTGATCAATTCTTGTTTCTATTCTATTAGACTCTTAGTTTCTAGTATGCTTATGATGGTCATTCATCCTGGTTAACATCAGAGTCAATGAATTAATTACCTTGTACGGGTCTCATAAATTTAATAGTAATAAACAGTAGCTGAAGGTAGTATTCTATTTGAAACACATCTAGGTCTGTTAGCTAATGTCTAGTAGATGTCCCAAAGGAGTCCTTTCTTAAGGTCCTGACACCCTCTCCCTACTAAAGGAATCTGTGCTTAAGTTAACATCTTCTCAATGTTTCTTAGATTTTGGGCCAAGCCCAAACCATTTGCCACACAATATCTCAGTGTCAGCATCACTCTGAAGTTCTTCCCACTGCTCCAAGACTGGAAGTTGTATTTCCTAATAATTTCAGGATCAAACACAAAGCTGTTACAATTATTAAAGAATCAGAAGTGTCCAATTCTAAGCATTCAAAAGGACCTTTTCTGTGGCACATACAGACACTTAGGAACCTCAGAAAACAGGGACATCAGTGCACAGCAATTGAGCAATACAAATGCAGGGCAAGCACATCTGAAATTCTATCTGCAGGTCTCAGTTTCACAACCCTTTTGAATGCAATGATGTTGCACAAGTATAATGCAAGGCAGAATGTAGTCTTCTGCAATGAATAGTCAAGAGCCAAGGAATGCCTTCTGGTCCATGTATAATGACAGTTTTTGCTAGCCTCCAAGATCATCAAAGGCACTGTGTGAAGAGCCTCATAATTGTTTTATTATACTGCTTTTAAGGGTGGGATTCACTTCAATCATTTTAGGAAACTGTTTCTGACAACAGTATCTAAAGAGATCTTTACTGCAATACTTCTGATTATGAAATTATTCTAGGAATTCAGGAAGTAAATGAGGATGTTCCTTCTCCACTGTATAGGAGAAACCAGATAAAGTCAGTTCAACTCCCTAGAAATCAGTGTTAAAGCAGCCAAAAGTTTGGCCCCGGATGCTATAATGCCTGGAAAGGACACAGAAATTTTCCACTTTTCTGCATTAAGGGTGACTCATTTTTCTTTGTTTTAGCAGCAATGCTAAAACAAAGAATAGAGAAGGTGTATGCCAGAGGCGAGGGGGAAAAGGAGAACTTGAATCATTTTGAATTGTTGAAGAGCTCAGTTTAATATGAAAAAAAATTATTTCAACAATCTGCAAATGAATGAGCCATAGAGGAGGGAAAGCCATACTTTTTGTATTAAATCAGTTCATTCATTTAACAGTTGGATGTGTTGATAGCTGAATTACCATCTGCCATATAACCAGATGTTTTCCATCCATGTTTTAATGAACCTTATTTTTCTAATCAACTTTGTACAGAGTAAAAATCTGTTTTTAAGAAGCGCTGCATTTTCCTTACACTGCACTACTTTGGCCTGTCAAAATTACAGACTATCTTATCAAATTAAAGTGTTTATACGACTCTGCTTCCATTTATGGTGTGAAATGCACCCTTGCTTAACCAAGGATTCTCTCCCATCCTTTTAAAAATGAAGTAGTGACACTACAGGCTTTCCTAGAGCCAGGCTGTGGCAATCCATCCGCAATTTGAGTAAGAGCATGCAGATATTGAAATAATTACCTCCCACTATTACCCATGGGCTCTCAAGTAATTACCTGTTTCCATTAGCATTTTATTTGATTCGCTAATTACCTTCAGAAATGCTGGTTGGATGTCCACTACCTGAAAGGATTACATTGAAATTAACAAACAAAGATTTCACTAAAGCTGTCAGCATGAAATTATAAGGTAATGTGATGTATATGAATAGTAGAGCAGTAAAATCCTCTGTAAAAGTCCTTTAATTTTAATGTGTTCAAAGTCACAAAAAGTGGCACGGGTTTACAAACAGGAGAGAAAAGAGAGCGACATCTGCTCTCACATCCATGCTGATCATGCAAGCAGTTTACTGTGGAGGAATATCTATGTCATTTGCGTCTGGTTCATCACACGAAGGGTTATATCAGCACACTGGAACAGAGGTTATTGAAGGATTAACCTCTGAAATGTAGATGGTTTCTTTTTTATTGTATAATATATGTACTATACTATGGACTGTTATATTACTATTTTGATTGATTGATATGAAGAATCTAAAGGTGTTATTTTGGCAAAATGCTTTGTTTAATTCGTATTTAATATCTGTATGTTTACGTGTATACTGCTTTTGTTAACAAGCAATAGAAAAGTATTTCTTTTTAAATGCCTCATAGAAGAGAACCCATTATAGATTTTCACCATGGAAATATTTTTGCATAAGCAGGCTCAATATAGTTCATCTGGTTTTTTGATCTTAGAATCATAGAATCATAGAATGGTTTAGGTTGGAAAGGACTTTGAAGATCATTGAGTTCCAACCCCCCTGCCATAGGCAGGGACACCTCCCACTAGACCAGGTTGCCCAAGGCCACGTCCAGCCTGGCCTTGAACACCTCCAGGGATGGGGACTCAACAACCTCTCTGGGCAACCTGTTCCAGTGCCTCACCACCCTCAAAGTGAAAAACTTCTTCCTAATGTTCAATCTAAACCTGCCCTCTTCCAGTTTGAAGCCATTCCCCCTCATCCTATCACTACATGCCCTAGTAAAAAGTCCTTCCCCAGCTCTCCTGTAGGCCCCCTTTAGGTACTGGAAGGCCGCAATAAGATCTCCCCGGAACCTTCTCTTCCCCAGGCTGAACAACTATCTTGTTATAGTCATATTTCTACTTGCACTTATGCCCCATTTTTGTTGCCTGCAAATTGAATCTCCCAATATTAAGCTGCAGGCACATGTTTATACATAGTTATTAATACATAGGTAAGATACTGGGCCTCCTGATGGACTCCAGCAGCTTGTTATTTCTCAGAACATTTTCTGTGTGAGCACCTCTCAGACCCTCCTTTTGGGAAGTGCTGAACATTGAGACCCACCAACAAAAGCTGTGCACATTTTCTCTGCAAAAACGGAAAGGTGATGTGAAGTAGGTAAAAAGATTGGCAAGTCTAATTTGACTTTGGTGAAAGATGTTGGCTATACTGTCATGAACACACATAGAACTAACACAAATCTCTAAAAGATCAGAAAATTCATTAGAATGTTCTTGAAAATACTTTTGGGCTTTTCTGTTGTTTTTTTTTCTTTTTTTTCCTCCAGACTTCCCAAAAGGCAGTTAAGAAAAACAAGTTCTTTTTCTCAGTGATGTGAAAGAACTGAATTAATTCACTGAAAAGAGCTGCCTCCTGATTTAGATCATCGATTTGAATTCGGAGTTGCCATCTCCTTTTCAGATGAAAACCTCTATACTATAGTATACTTTGGAATGAGCCTCTGCCCCCTTAAATAATTCAGTATTAATGAGAATAGAAAAAGAGTTTACTGATCAGTGGTTATGTCATCATCTGGATAAGGAGATACAAATACCACACTAAGATTTGGTTATAAATAAATCTTTATGACAAACAGAAAGCATCAAATAGAAGATTGAGAGCCTAAATTTTTAACAGTCACTGAGGTGGTGAATTAGAGAACTTACTGCCAACACCTGAGATCCCGGCTGAAACCGACTGAATGAATTAGAGAGAGGGTAAACAGGACTCCAAGGGTGGTTTTTTTTTCTCTTCGGTGAATACCATAACTTTACAGTGTAAGGGAAACATCATTTACTCTTTGATCTTGTGAACCCTGCCCTTGTAAATCTAACTAAAAGCAGTTTAAGTCTCGAAAGTAAAACAAAACATATCATTTGGCTCAAAAAAAAAGTGGTTTTAAGTTGAAATGAACTTTTTGTCTTACTAAAGAGGTATGAATATTTCTCTTTGACATCCCACTCTCAGTTCTATTTTATTTTTCAGGTCAAGCACCAAAATGAACCAATATTCACAAAGCTCTTTGACCAACATCCTTTCACAAACAGCCTATTTCTGTAGAATATTTGGAGTAAGGTGCCAAAACAGGTTTTTAGATCAGCAAGCTGCCTGCGCATCTGCTTAGTCTCATGTAGTCCTATGCTCAGGGAAACAGGTTTCCCATCAATTTACAGGAGAGAGCTTAGCGTTGTCTTGGGCCATCATGTCCTTGCCAAGATCCATCACAATTCTGCTGATAACTTGCCCCACTGGCCCTTTTTTTAGCACCAGTGGCCCTTCCTCATCTAATGTCAGCCATGTTAATTTAGTTAAACTGTAGGCATCCAGCCTGCGCTTTAGTCAGTGGAAAGAAACAGACATCTCCATACTGAGATTCACACTGATGAATCTTGTTCCCTGATAGTAGTACACTCATGTTTTGCGACTGGTCAGCTCACCCACTGGAAGTCTCTCCCTCATTGACTGTAAAAGTAACCAAGTAAGCAGCTAAGGCTTGGCATTTAACTTTTAGACAAACAAATTTAAATAAAAGTGCTCTGGCAATCTTGGCTACATGAACAGTGTTCTCATTCTGCAAGGGAAATATTAACGTGCCCCTTATTGCTCAACCACTTCTTTTTGCTGAAAGGTGACCCACAAAAGATGACCCACAAAAGTTGACCCATAAACAGTGCTGCCGGTCTCGGGTACCTAATAGAAGCTGGCCTCAGTGGATTATGTCTGTGTGTCTGAAAAAATGAATCTTCCTTGCTGATAAATATGATGAAATTATCTCACAGAAACAAGTCCCTTCTGCCCAAATTGTTTTTTCGCCAAATATGTAAAACCAGGTATGTGAATCACACCTTGAATCTAAATGTACAGGTGCAATTGCTGAAACTGTTACATATGCTCTGAAAAGAAAGACTTTTTTTGTGGTATCATCTGGCAGATTATCAGGATGGGGTTGGATCCCTCTGGAACATTCCTGGTTCTGTTAAATCAATGACAGTGTTGTCTGCCACTTCAGATGACCTAGGATTTCATTCCTTCTGAACATTCTTTTTCAAAATTTTACCAGACAGCAAATTGCCAACAATAGTCTTTACCAGTAAAAATTATCTGAAAGTATTATTGAAAAGCACCATAAACCAAAGACAATGCAAAGACAATTCTAGAGAAGGTAGAAAATGGTTGTCAGCGCCCTGTTGTATTTGAAAGTAGTTTACAGTGTCTATAATAAAAGATTATCAATAATCTGTTTTCACTGATTTTTTCTCACTGACATGTGGATTGCAGCCTTTTCATTTCATTGACTGTAACATATCCACACTTGGAAGTATACTTACCTGTACAATATCACCACATCCCTGGGCCCATTCTTGATCAAAAAGGTCATTCCAAAGAAAGCAGTCAGCAAAACCAACATAAAATTTCAGATGTGACCATGTTGCTGTTATCCCTTCCTTGTGTAGCAGCATTTTTCCGTCTCCATTTTGATTCCTATGTGCCCTTTTCATCTTCTCTTTGCAGGACACCTTTTTAGACATCTAGGGTAAAACTCGTCTCACTGCAGTTTTGAAAAGTGATAATGCTATTTGAGACACCTGGGTTCAGGGGAAGGTTTCCAGGGCCCTTGGTAATAGGGTCATATTCATTGCAGAGAAAAAAACATCAGAACATAGCCAGATGTTTTCCAGAAGCAAAAGAATAAGGTCTGGGTCGAATAGTGGCAATTACATTGCATGCTATGCTTCTGGTCTTCTAGAACAGGAAATACATTTTAGAGATAGAAACTGCCGTTTCCAGAGTTTTGACATTTTTCTCTTTCTCTGTTTTGTATTGCTGTTGCTGCTTTGCTCTTTACCATTCTGTGTAATCTTAGAAGAGGTTTTATGAAGAATCTCTGAAATATAAAATCAAATGGCACATGCTCTGCTTTTAGCAGACAGGAGGGCTCTGTACTTAAACTGTATGCATTATGAACCCTGCTTTTAGTGTTTGAAAACTAGGAGATTACCTAACCTTATCCTACTTATGCAGCAACCCAAAACCAAACCGTAGGTAATACCATCTTATGCCAACAAAGCAAAATTTCTCATGTCCTGGTCCTTGCATGTTCTTCAGGCATGATCTCAGGTAATGATGTCAAAAAGTATAATCTTCTTGTTCATACACAGTAGTCAGGATGTCAACATAGAAGACATACAAAGGTCGGTTGGGTAATTACACTGAACCAATAGCCTTTCACTTAAAAAGGATGCCTAAGAATGGTGTAGGTAGTGTTGAAATTAAATTGTGTTCCAGCAAGTCTTCAGGAAAATAAAAATTTAGTTTACTTAGTTGCATTTTTACCCCAGCCCGAATTTCTACTCCGCATGGGCCAGCTTTGAAGGACTCCTCCTTATTACTATGTTTTTAACCAATTTATTATGAGAAGATGCTCATAATTATATGGCACGTTTTCTCCATACGCTGTTAAAAAGTTTAGCTAATTTTGTTGATGTATGTGCTAGTGACCAGGGATGACAGAAGTAGCAAAAAAAAAAGTTTCTAGACTAATCAAGCAAAAAGGCAGAGCTATTCCTCTTGTATCAGAATAAAGCTCCCTGCTGGAATGTCAGTAAGCCGGTAAGGGTACTGTTTACCACTATGTAAATAATAAAATATTTTATAGTAAGGATAAAGTATTTTGACCCCTCTGTCTCACAGAGCAGGACTGTTCTGTGTAGCCTGTTTTTGAAGTTGAGCCTAACTCTGCCATGTCCCCGCTGAGCTGAGGTAGAGCCAAACGTGTCAGTTTTAACACAGGTGTTATAATGTTATAGTATTCACACAATTAAGTACTTCATTTTGTTCCAATGAAAATAATTTAATTACAAATACAGTAGTTTGCAAACAGAAAAAAAAATCTTCATTTAGGAAATCCTTTCATGTTGTACATGTTGGTCAAGCAGCTTTCTCTTATTGGCAGTTTCTTCTAACGTAGGAATTTATTATTTCCCAGCTACCTCATCTCTCCTGTGGTGTATCTCTACACAGTCAAGTTGGAAGCTCCACATTTAATATGCTACTTCATCATTTAGAAAACACAAGTAGCTTTTGTTATGCAGATATGACCAGATGTTCATAATTGTCCCTTCCAGTCACAAGTCTATGAGAGACCATTTTACATCTTCCCAAGGATACCTTGCCCTCCCTCCCCCACTCCCAAATTAATGTTCCATGAGATCTCATGCATCCTACAAACCAAGATGTTTCTTGTGCCATCTGTGGGAAACAGCCATTCGCATTATTTTAGTTCTCCAGTGCTTGGCCTGCAGCATGGTCTGCGGAGCACCTGTGAACCTGTTTTGAGCTACCAAACCAACATGGAAATGGGACAGTGTCCTTTCTACCCTTCTATCTAGAATGGCTGTTTTCAACATAGTCTCCCTTGTAAAATTTCTCTTCCCTGGCTATACTTTAGATTGAAAACCAGCAGACAGATATTACCCCATAGTCTGTATGTACTTACACATCACAGAAATCAGAGTTTGCCATTCTGTGCTGCACAGCACCAGAGGGACTTTTGAAGTTGAAGAACTGTGAGATCAAATGAGCAAATGAAACTGATTTACCCTTCTATGGATGCAAAGGAGTTAACACAAGAATGGAAAGTAGAGTTTGGAGCATTCCAAGTAGCTTGACCCAGATTTCATACCCATTTTCGAACATCTGCTTCTGTTTAACTAGAACCCAGCACCAAATCTAAGTGAGAAAAACCAAAGACAGAAAAACGTCCCTTCATGCAGTGCTGCTGGATTTTTATCAGTATTCACTATATACATAAATCTCATTCATATGTATCAGTCAAGCAAAAATCTAGGATCTCATTTTCTATTTTCTGATGGAAATCTTGAGTCCTTTAATATAAATTGATGCTGTTAGTTCATTTCTTTTGCATCAAGTTTTCCTATACTTTGCTATATTTGACAGTCCAAAGTGAAGTGAATGATTAGTTGAAAATAATATTCCATCACTGGTAATACAGACTAATAATGCTGGAAATAGCTTTCTGCAAAAGCAAGTGGAGATTAGCTGTAGATGGTGCTGGCCAGATTGTTTGAAGTGATCTGCCTGATTTTGGTGTAAATCAATATATATTCAGGGCACTAAGACCCAAGCTGATAGAAGGCTTTAAAAAAACTAGTTCAAAGGTTTAATGGAAATTTAAGGGTGTAAATCTCCATACAATAAACATCTCACTTCTTGCCAGAAAGATTTCTTGATTCTGGTTCTTTTCATAACAGTGACTATCCCAGGAAAGTTGACCACTTCTGTTCCAATTTCATATTTAAGTCCACTGGTGGGATTAAATGCATCACAATATTCCTTGGAAATGATGACTTTCTCTCAAAAACATGGCTGGAATTTGTGAGTTGTAGCAAAGGAAGAAATAACAGAGGAATGCATCACTAGGACCAGAATCCACCACAGTTCACTGTAGCCATGGAGTAGTACAGTAATAGATAGCTCTAGGGCATGAGACCTGCAGGAAAAATGTAATTATTGTAATTTTTATGAACAGTGAGATCATTTCAATGCATAGCAGTCGGTGGGCCAGGATTTCAGGTAAAATGGTGTGAAAGGCCTGGTTTTATTTCCAGTAAATTTCATTGTATTATATTTGTATTCGTACTTAGAATGGTGTGATAATTAAATCCTACTTGAGACAGACTGTGAGATACAAATTTCAGCCTTGTTTCAGACGTGCTGAAGATAATATTGGGGGGGCAGTTGTAAAAATTACTTGAAGAAAACTTACTCAAATGGTGTGAATGCAACACAATTCTTTTGTGTAATGCTGACTGTTGGCACTGACAACTGCTGAGGGTCCAGGCAGGATGCATGCAATAGCCCTGTCTATCACGGAGATAACTGATAGCCTGACAAGTAAATAAATTAACAATAATGACATTACAGAGGATCTGAGTTTCCTAGTTCTGAGTGAGGTAAGTTGTACCGGTATCTGTTTTCTGATTATGGGAGATGTCTGGATGACCTAAGAGCAGTTTTGGCAAAGTAACACTCTGTGGTAAATACTTAGTGAAGTCACTAAGCCTAGATTCAACCAAAGGATAGCAGCATCCACCATAATGACATCCCCCGGCATGATATGGATTAATTCCATCCCCTTTTTATGGTTTTCTTAAGTGCATGGTCTATTTAAATTGCAAATTTTTAGAAGAAGCCTGACTTGATATTTACCTGTAAATACTGCAGGTGCCACACAAGAGATACAGTGGCACTGATGAGGATGACAATGACAGATTGTCCATTAGGACAGAGATGTAAACCACTTGGCCCAGTGGTAGGATGATACTCAGAATTCTCAAAAGTTCATTACATTGTTTCAGACAATCTCCAGAGGGCACATTGTTTTGTAACTTAGCCAATACTATTTCCATTATTTCACAGAGCCTGCAATAAATGTAAAATACATTATTACTTCACTTTACTGACCTAGCATTGCCTGAAAGAAGCCTGCCGATTTATGTTAATTTATTATGGTTGTTTCATGGCTTGAAGAAAGCTCTTTTCCACTACAGATTACAAATAAAAACAGAACAGCTTTTTTGTCAGTGACCCTAAACTGTAGGTGAGAGATTTTGGGGCCAATTTATCGAGATATCTAAAATTAATGAAGAAGGGCAAGTAATTGTGACATGTAGTAACTTGACTTTAAAAAAGAAAAACAAATGCATTCATTGTGCCAGAAGTTAAAATAGCATCATTTTCAAAGCTGTAGAATGCAACCTCTGTTTGATCCTCAGATAACAGCAAAAGTGCATTTTGTTGGCCTTATCTAACGCAGCATCTTATTCTCACATAAATCATAGGAAATATCAATAACTAACACAATAGAAACTATATATGAAAGAAAAAGCAGCATTGTTGCTAATATTGTTTGCTAAGAACAAAAACCTCGGCACTTTTTTGTGTTCAAGAATATAGTACCACTTACTGGACAATATCAATAGACTAATGCTTAGTTTAGAACAGCTAGTTCTTTGCATTCTATTTTGGTAATGTATGAAAAGTTAATCCGTCAAAGAGACATTTCTAACAACTGAATTATAAATTAATTCTATTTAAATATCATTTTTACTTCAAGGGTCTTTACTATAATTGCTCATTTCAATTCACAATTACATCATCCTTAACTTTCTTCTCAATTTCTACATCAAAGCAGTAGAAAAAAGAACATGTATTCTACTTTCATAAAATTCAGGGAAAGAGGCCTTTGTATCTACTAATTTATGGAAAATGTAGTAGACCTTCAAGGCAGTCAATCAACACAATTATTTTTCCTCCCAATGGAATAAAATCTAGAATGGCATTTTTCTGTGATTATGGCAAGAGTGCTTCCTACTTGGATTGACGCATTTAATCAAAGTAGCTAAGTTGGAAGCAATCTGACCAAAACTTACAGGGACTATGACCAATGGAAACAAACATGTACCTTGGGGACCTGCTATGTCTTAGGTGCATTTCTGTGTTGCTGGAAAAGGGAGGCAAGAATGGCTGAGTTGCACCTGAGAAATTATGGATATTGAATCCAACTTTAAAATTGACTTCATGGCCAATAATATACAGAAAAAAATAGGTAGAAACCATTCAAGTAATCAGTGAGAACATCATGTATTTTAGCCCAACCACATTTCACCTCTAATAGAAAAAATACTTTCTAGAGGAAAGGGATGTTTGGATTACATTATTTTATACTTCAAGGTAGACTAAGGAGCAGAGGAGGTAAAATTTGGAGAACATACTTTGTCTTTGGCAGGAGTCATAGTGATTCCAATGGGCATCTGAAAGAGAGGTCCACAAGGAGAATGCACTCTACTATGTTCACCTGGTCTTTTGTCTCGAGGAAAAAGACCCTGGGCAATGAACCAGAGATTAATTAGTCAAGACACTCTTTCTTTAACTGAAGGTAATGCACTGGGTTTTTTAAAATAAATTGTAACTATCAGTAAGGATTTTTTTATTGAAAAGTATGAATGGAAAAGGAAAGATAAAGGTAAGGAGAGGCAGCAGCAGTCACATGGGTGCTGAAATCAAGCCTGGATGAGTCGGTAAGTTCAAGATCTTTCACAGATCATTGAGTCTGATGATGAAATCTCTGTGTAAAGCTTTATGACCTGCAAAATAAGTAGTCCAGACACTGCAGAAGCTGTCCTGTGTGTCAGGGATAAGCAGGTATGCAGAGTAGAGTTAAAAACAAAGTGTAAGAGCTTTTGTGTTCTATCCACTCATAATGCCTAGGGTGGCTTGAGTAGTCCATCCTGCTGACAACACCATGCAGATGAAATGATTTCTTTAGGATTCCCCCTCTCCCCCTCCAGCTATACAGGATGGGACAACCCAGAAGGAATTAATTCTTTACATTTTTATTCCCATCTTTTTTTTTGCCTAATTATTTTGAAAATTAGAAGTGAGAGAGAATCATGTGTCTACATTAAAAAAAAAAAAGCAATACAGTTGCTACAATATATTTGCTATAGAAACTTCTTCCCTGTGAAAACGGAATAGATTCTTCTATTTCAGAAAGCAACTATGTGCATTAAGCAAAACACTTAATTACTCAAGCTAAAACAATAACTTCTGCAATTACCTCAATGGAAGCATTACTGTCTAATACTGGAAAAAGTGTTCTAATCATTCCTATGTTTTACAATAGCACTCAGTGCATTCTGAAATCCCACTGGAGTCTGCCTCAAATCACAGCACACAGAGGATGCAGCAAGGAATATGCAAAATGTGGAACGTAGCCAAATAAAGCTCAGTAGCTTCCCTCAAAAGGAGTAAGAATTTATTGAGATTTACCCTCCACTTGCAGTACTAATGATTCCACTCAAAAAATCCACCACATTACTGCCTTTTGCAAGAGTGTTGCATAGACATTAAGTAATTGAGAAATATGTTCTTCTACAAAAACTTTCTAACTCTTGTTTTTAAATGTCCTCTGAACTAGTCGATACCTTGAAACAACATTTTGTGTGTAAATCTGAACTTTTCTAGAAGCATAAAAAGAAGAGAGATCTTGATCTTGGGATTAAAATTATTATTTTGAAAATTCATAATAGTTTTTTCATAGAGGTTAGTTGTGGAAAGAAATGCTAACAGAAATATTTTTTGTCCAACTTAGGCAGAGTTATTAATATGACGCACGGTACATTGCTACAGATGTAAAAGCTATCAAATGGTCTGGGAAAGTTTTTCTTTAAATATGGCTTTGCAGATGTTCAATCACTTGGCATTTGCAAGCAGAATAAATATGATGCCTATAGTATATATTCCCATTGGCCGTCTGTGACCCAGGTTAGCTTTTTCCTTAAAGAAAACATAAAGCATTGATGCACTATTCTTTTCCTTTGCTATGAAATTTAATAAAATAATGACAAAAACATTTGCTACTGTATAACCAACAGCAACATTTTAGGTCTCAAGCAGTGTAAGGTCACAGTTGAAAACTCGTTACAGAAAGTTTTCCTATTTTCTTTCTCCTACAAGCTACAATTTGGAAAACCCGTTGGTAATTCAAAGGGAAGGTACATCTCCATGCTGGAAGAAAACTATGAAATGAAAGGTGTTTTTATAATGAATACTCAGAAATACCTACCATCCTATGTAAATTTGATTTGTTGTCTATTGTGCATTCCAAAAAAGGTCAATTTTATTTCATAATAATTGCTACAATAGAAAAAATCCAAGGTCAATACCTGCATCATTCTGAGATCACTCTTGGATGTCATTTTCAAATAGCTAATCCTTGTCAAATACTCATTCAGTGATATCTGAGATACAGCATGGGGATTTTTTTTCCATATTTGCAGTATGAAAGAAGCATAGTTCTTATGAAGGTTTACAGTGGTAGCTAGTAATATATGACATGAGAAGAACTTATCAACACATGGTGTCATGCAAGGACAGTTATTCTGTAACAGCTCTTCTTTAGCAGTTCTATGACTTTTTACAGAGGGTAAGAGCCTCTTACTCTGCTTAGTTCCATCTGTGTTTCACAGTGAGAAGAAGGGTGAGCTTTTAAGATCACACTATACCTTTATATGAATTAACTTCTGTTTGTAGATAACTACCATCACTGCAAGGTGATTAATAAAACAAGTGCCTAGTTGGAAGGTCAGGTGTTGATTTTGGACACAACCGCTCACTATCCTGTGAGAAATCCAGGAGAATCAGCAAGAATTCTATTTTTTAGAAAGATAAATTTATTTAATGATTTCTTCTTTGCTGCAAAGTAGATGTGACTGTGTTTTAAGATCAGAAGCATATCTGGGTGAGTAACTCAGCATAACTTGAAAGCCGAAGAGAGCAGGGAAATGCTGCTGTGTGGATGAAATAACTCCCAACTTTTCCTTTGGAAATGTAAATGATAAGTTCTGCTCATTCTAACCCAGTTTTACTACAGATACAGCTCTGCTGTTTATTATAGAATTGCATCAGTGACAGGTAGACAATATGGGATGTTGTAGGAAATTTGTTCTATGACGTGAAGGGATATCAGGTGTTTAGTTTTATTTCATCATTTTGTTCCCTGGCAACTGCATTAAAAAAAATATTTTTCCAGTGAATTATGGAAATGCACAACCCATCCGTACTTCATAAACATCAGAAAGAATCCTAGAGTATGTTGTGATCTAGTTTCCTCATTTTCACAGCAATAAACAGGGGGTAAAATCTAGTCTACCATTCTTCCATGAAGAAAATTCACCAAATTCACGTTAAGTAAATGGCACAGTATAAAATAGGCTGTTTTTTCCTCAACACATTTGCCTGTCTTCCATAGAAAGTCTGTGCCTGGTAAACCAGTGTAAAAGTCCTAGGCTGAGCACCATGTTTCCATTAAATTTGATGGATTGGAGATCCAAGAATCCGAAATCCAAATCAGCTGCAGATGAATTTGACCTGTGAAGAAACATATGGTTAATAAACAAGACTTTTAGGTCATGTAAATCTACATCATTTGGATAAGAATGGTCTTACTTAATAGTACCTTGAGATCTAGTTCATAATTGAAAAATCAATAAAATGTCACAAAAAAATTCTGCAACCCTAATTACTTTCAATAAACAGAAAAAGACACCATACCTTCCTTGATCTATTTTTCCTTTAAGGAATACACTATTTTCTATCCATCCTACTGCTCATTTCTCCATATTTTTTCCTTTTCTTGAGAAAAATCACAGGTCATTTGTCTTGTCAAAGTCTGTGCTTTATAACTGCCACATATATTTTCCAGTTAAAATCAGTAGACCAAAATCAAGAAAGCAAAATACGGCATTTCCCTATGCTGCAGACTGAATATGAATATGTAATAAGACATCTATCATTAACCGCAGATGGAAATAAGTATGTGAGGAAATTCACCTGTTGTTTCTTTATGTTGAATCTATTTGGGTTTTATATAGCAAGTTCTGCAAGGCCTAGGCACATAAGTCCAGCAAAGGAAATTGATGTCATTGATTTGTTTGAAAGCCATTAATTGAGCCATTTACTCACTTATGCAACTATATTTTCTTCCCCATATGACATTACAGCCCTACCCTACAACTTAGCTTTATTCCTTTAAAGGAACAAGCTAGATTTAATTCTTTCTGAACTTAAAAAGCACTTTCTTTAGGTCATTGTTTACACTGTTCCTGCACAATGAGGTTTCTGTGTAGTTCTAAAATAAAACCAAGAAATAATAATTAAGAGAATGTTAAGGTTAATATAAGAAACATCTTTAATTGAAATTCTCTCTTGTACTGCTTTCTGAAAATTGATAGAAGCATCATATTTCCATCACCTCTTTCAAGTTCCATCACCCTCCAAACTATGTAGAAGTTGACTTAAACTCTCTGCTTCTCTCCACTGTGATTTCTAGTGGCTTTTCAAAGCAGAACCCAGCAATAGTTTTTTGGTGTAATGGCTTTTGTGTGTGTGTGTTCAGTGACACTGAAACACTCCACAGAAGCATATCAGTTTCAGTGAAACTTGTACAGATCAAAGTTAGTGAGGAATTTTATTTGTAACACTCTGAAGCCCAGTCAATAGTATGAAAGACAAAGGTTCAAGTCCTGTTCATCTTGGTGTAAAGCAGGAACTTGAAATATGATGTCCCACACTCTGCTTAATTGCCCTAAATTTTAGTCTCTGGGCTACTCTGGAGTTAGTCAAATTTCAGGCTGAGGGGATATCCTAATTTCAGCTGGGAAAAGAGTTAATTTCTCTTTCTAGTGATTGATGTGAAAGGAATGTCAATAATACCTATTGGGTTTAGTCGTTGCTAAGTGACATTTATAGTATTCAAGGACTTTTCTTTCAGCTTCCCATAGAAGAATAGACAGAACGGTGGAATGGCCAATGAAATATTCCATACCATAGACATCATGCTTAGTATATAAATGACAGTTAGCCACGGGGCAGGAATCAGCAATCACTGCTCATGACAGTGCCAATTCACCAGTTGGTGAGAGTGCTTGGTGGTATTATTATGATTATTAGTGTTTTTTTTTTTCCTTTTCTGATATTGTTCTAGTAAACTGTCTTTATCTCAACCCACAAGGTTTTTTTAACTTTCCCCTCCTTTTCTCCCTCTTCTCTCTTGTGGGTGGAATGGGAGGTGAGAGAACAGGTCTGTGTTGGGGGTTAAACCATGACGGGGGAGGTGATGGGAAGGGAGGGAATTGTTTTCTTTTTCCACAGCACTAAAAGATCTTGGGTTTTGCAGTGTAATAAGGAAAGAGATCATCATCACTTCTCAGAATCCTAACAATACTACTGTTAATTATGTGGGAAGCTATGTGAACTCAGTGATGAGGATAAAAAGATAATTTGCAGTAGGTATCTGGTCATTGCCTTAATGTGACCCATGGATTGAATAGAGCAGAAGCCCTATGGGGGAAAGAATCACATAGGATGATCAGACATCTGTTCTTTGTTATGTGCCCCAGTCTCCAAAGGGGAAATAACCCTCCATTTCCTGTACATATTACAGACACTTGCTAGACAATAAAAGAACGTGAAGTACCATCCTGGCCTGTGGAAGACATTTATTCCAGTAGTGATAGGCTTGTTCGCTCTGCTTCCCTCTGCTTTTCATCCATTCCCTTGACGATACCCCTTCCTCCATATGTGTCACTCTTCTAACACTCATCTCTGTCTTCCCTCATCTCTCTTCCTAGTCTTTTTTACTGTGCCCACCTTTGATGGCAATGATATTCTCAAGGAAATAAGCTAGCAAGTTTTAGGTTTTCACTCCTGAAACTATGTGAACTGCAATTTTTAAAAGCCTTGACTGGTTGATCATATCTAAGCAATTTTCAGGGACACGTCAGAAGGCAAATTTCTGAAATTAGCTTGGTCACATCCTTCCTCCCTTCCAGACAGGTTCCAAGTCCCTGTTTAATTGCACATTAAGGTGGTAGAGCTTCACAAATAAGAAGCTGTAAAGTTATCTTTAGATGGGCAAGACAAAGTATTTTCAGAAAGAGTAGAGCTGATTTAGGTGGGAATGATAAAAATTTTCAATCTGAATACAAGGTTTCTACCACATAATGAGTATTTTTCAGTTTTAAGAATCACAAAACCACTCTTCATACTGGAAAATTTGGGGTAATATTAACTACCAGCACAGTTAGAAGGTACTGATACATATTAAATCAAAGCCAAACGTGAACACAATGCACTCTCTTTAGTGGGATAAGTTCAGCTTGCACATCTTAGCAGAACCATTCAGATATGCGAGATTAAATCAAGTCATGTGCAGCATCTCCATAAAAATAATCAGGGTAAAACAGTCTAAGAACAGTGTGACTGATCTGACTTTGCCATTAGATCTGGGAGAATACCTTCAGAAACACAGGTCAAAGTCTAAATTCAAAAGAAGGCAGAACATCACATTGAAATAATGAATGATGTGCAGGGCAATGATCAGACAAAGGTGATACATGCTATTACTCTTGTGAAGAAAATAGTGCGTGAGATACAGAATGCAGGATAAAGGAGGATGGTATAAAATTGTTTGTAGCCACTAGAAATTAGTACAAAATATTTCTCCCTGAAAAACTTCCTTATTATATGAATGCAAGTTGGGAAATCAGTTTTGCTAAATTATTCATTTTGATTAAAGAATCTCAGCTATCTTCGCAGTGCACCTGTTCCTCGTCAGGCCAGGGGTTATTACCATGGGGTTGCTCTTTATCCACACAGGTGTGCTACACTAGGCTGTAAATTTACTGCTGTAAATTAACATCACATTCAACTAAACAGGGTTGTACTCATTTGCACCTGATGAAGGCTTTGCCTGGTGACATATATTAATACTGGGGACAAAAGCAGAAAAATAAAATCAAAGTTCACAAAAAGGGGAAAATATATACATTTCTATTCTGTTAAGTTTCTTTTTACTTACACTTTCTGAACTACTAGAAGAAAAATGCAAGCTAGAATCCGAATAAAATGATACACAATATATCTTGTCATCAGAAGAATGAATGTTAAATTGACAAGCAGGTAAATACTGAAGGCAAAAGTTTATGGAAAATGTATACTTTCCCAGCAGTTCAGGAGTCCTAAGGCAATCATAACCACAAGTGACATGAATAAGAATGGTGTCTATTTACGTCTAATCTGCAATGCCTGGGGAGAAGGAGTTGGAATTTTAAGAAGTATCAGCAAAAACCAGGGCTCAAAAACTGTGTTGAACCCAAACTGAACCTATTTGTCAATTTGAAAAATTCCATGAGCCAGAAATGTTAGATGGGAAGCTAGTGACCCTAACTACTTTTAACAGCACTGGGTATGAAATAACTGTATCGTGTAACCAAGCAAGAAGTGTATTATGAGACTGAAACATACAGCTGTGTTCAGCATTCTTGTAAAAATAGCTGGACGATATCACACATGCCAAGCAAAATTATTATTCTTCAGCTCATATGTGAATTCCAGCTGAAAAGAGGCAGCAGGGTTGGGTTGCACTTAAAAATCGAAGAGGGCGCAAACTAGCATTTTGTCTCTGATTTTACCCTACAGGTAGTGACACCGGAGAGAAGGAATAAAACTGAGTCTTATCTTATTTTTACTACAAAATGTGTGGGTTTTGCAGTGCCCTTCATCTGAAGATCTCAAAATTTGTATGAACAGTAAGCCTGATTCCTCTTTACTTTATTCTTGGCTGTTAATTGATATTAATACGAAAATATATAAAACATTCTACTATGATTCTTTGGACAATAATTTATATTGGGTTTGTGTAGCTGTTGATAACTTCATAACTCCCAAAGAAGTAAATGGAAACCAGTACTAAGCTCTTTGAATTCCTTTATTACCTCTTCCTGTCCTAAGTGAGAAGTTACCATGATTATATTCAGCGTATCCAGGTCTCCTAAGCACCTTACCTTTTACTGTGTGCCATCACTGATTCGTCAATAACACCAATTTCCTGGGACCGAGGAGCCTTCTCCCTTACACACAGAATATCTTCATAATCCTTTTTCACCAAACTGTTGACATTGCTACTTCTCCTGTACATTCCCTATAAGATTATCTTAAGATTCAAACATGGACTCTTATTATTTTCTCTTTACAAGTTACCTCTTGACATCTGAGTAGCCACTTCAGGATTTTCTTAGCAAATGGGGGGTAGCATGGCTTTAATTTAGCCTTCTTATTTGCTCACTGTTAAGTTGAATGAATATGTATTTGACAAGCACACGTTAGAGAGATACTGCAGCTCAGGTGATCTGCAAATTCTTGACATGGTGATTTGCTCAGATGGGCAAATGGACCCTTAGCCCATTCAGGAGTTACATGATATTTCAAATAAAGCTTTCTTTGCTACTCTGGTAGAGTAAGGAAACCAATGTCCAAGGGAGAATCAGACTCTCCTTAATCATATGTGTAGAGGTGTCATGCAGCTGTTTTAACATTTGCTAACTATGTGACCTTGAAAGCATAATTGTTGGCCTTTCTTATCCCACCGTGTTTGAGGTGTCTTTTTTCCTTTTGCTTATTGTGCAGTGCCTGCAATTAGTCTTTAAGCTCTTTACACCAAGGAGTCTCTTGTGCAGTTTTATTTGCTGTTTAATACCCATTAAGATGGATTTGTTCTTCCTTTGCCAAAGTTGTCCAAGCCACTCTATAAATATTTGAAAATAAACATGCCACTCTCTGGGTTTCATTGTTTGTTTGGGACTATTGGAACAGTTATCCAGGATGCTGTCTTAACTGACATTGAAAAACATCAACAAATCTTGTGGGCTTTATGGAATACTTACATGATACCTAAATCACCTTGCCACTTAATCTACTTGGGATGAAGGATGTGTTTTTTGATTGACTATTCTCAGCTGATTGACTTTCCCTCAATTTGTTTTTTTTCAAAGCTTTCCTACACTAGCAATAAGCCTCTGATATCTAAGCCACAGAGGAGATATTTTGTTTATGCATATTCATAGGTGATTAAAGGAAATTGTACTTGTTTATTTTGCCCATCTGAATTGTAATATTATCCATGTTGATTCCTGCCTTAGAAAAAGCTGCTTAAAACTCATGTGAAAAAAGGGCAGGAATTCCCTGTGGAACTGTTCATGGTTAATTCTATTTTGAAATAAATCTTATGCACAAAAGGCCAGTTTTATTTGATGCCATAAGAATAAAGATTCATACTTGCTATTATTTTACTGAAATGATTTTGTAATGCAAATTGAGCAGCTTTAGTATTCAATTATTTTTGTGCTAATATAAATGGTAGGATTAACATAGCTGTACTATAGCTTCAGCAGTTGGTATTATAAAAATTCAGCCAATTTCAACAGCTGCAGCTAAACGGTATCCTGTGGTCCAAATACTGAAATCGAGGTACTGGTAATAGAAATGCTTCTTTTGGACACAATTGTGATAATTAGAATAATGCATAATTTCTGAGTCACTGTCATGAATAAACAATAAAAGAAAAAAAATAGAATAAACACAGAACAGATAGAAGCCTTTCTAATTGCTGTGTTCTCACTGCAGTGGTGGATCAGGTAGAATAGACCACAGGCAAAGAGATTCATCTGCATCATTATGATGCCCATAGAGCTGCAGGTACTTGAGCTATTCTGGCATCACCTTGTGATGAGGAAATAGAATAGGTCGAATAGAAATCAGCCAGAGTTCAATCCCATACAGAACTGGTCCCATGGCTGCTGTCCTTGTGCCTAAGCACAAAATAGATGACCTGGATCATCCACAAGCTGTATTATTTTGGTTTATTTTATTTTCTTTTATTTTATTCTTAATGCTGGGGGGGAAACAAGGGAGAAGGATACATAAATTTTTATTTGAACACAGTGTCTCTAAATAAACACAGACTGCAGAGCATCTCAGCTAGAAAGGTCGAGAAGCACCCAGAATTAATGTGGCAGCTACTGAGGTTGCTCCTTATCTCTTTCTGAGGCTGTCTGGGAAAAGTCCATGGCCGAAAAAAATGCTCCTCATTTTCCCATTTGCCTGGGAATGTCTGATTCCAGTCTGATTGGACTGGAATTAGTGGGAAACAGAAGTCAATGAAAAAAAAGGTGCTCGTTATAAAAATAAACCCTGAGTAGTCATTAACTAGATAACGTAGCCCTGTGAGGGGCTGGATCACAATCCTTTCCCCACTACTGATGTAGATGCATGCTATTTAATGAAATAGCAGATTATCAAATCATATTTTATGGATACATGCTGAAGCTGAGAGGGAAGCAATAGCTGCCCTTATAGCCTTGACAGTCCTATAACGTTTGGATTTAGCTATTAACTCCTATGTTAACCTGAGATAATGCCTCAATTAAAGAGCTAACAGAGCCAGGTCAGAACGAGATTGGCTAAAGATCACACTATGACTCCTCCTAAGCCACCAACCCAGCATGTGGCACTTGGAGTGTCTCATTCCTTGCGTCTGCTCTGAGGATCCTCACTCCCTACAGGAAAATGCAGAATTACAATTTTTCTGTATGGTTCTGCCTCATGTTTTTCACCTGTCTTCCCACTTGCAAATGAACACACACACAAGTCAAAAGAGGTTTTTGTAGTTCAAAACAAGAAAAATCTCCATCGTGTAATTTGAGTGTTGACAGCACAGTACATAAAACTTATATTGATTATCAAAACTTGTGCATAATTAGTTGCATACTATAATTTGTAACCACGTGGCTGCTCTTGCTGTTTTAATAAATTACTGAACACATTGCCACCAAATTTGACAAAACATAAACTCTTTTTGTTTTAATTTTATACAGAATTTTGACTAGACTAAAATACAAAGAGTAATGTGATCTTTTCCATTATACTTTCAACATGATTCCTGTAATATGGAAACTGTTAAGAGCCTGCAAATTCATTCAAAATGAATTTGATTTCATATTATTTCGTTTAAATGATTTTTCAGCATAAACTATCTAATTAAGCAGCTTTGGGTCTTTCATTTGCTATGTAAAACCCTTGGTAAAACATGTTCCCTACACTTGTCACTTGCTGTGGTACTGGCCCATCTCCGTTTGTCAATGAGGACTGGGAAGTTTTTGTATAGACATGATACATGCTGCCAAGTCATGTAAATGTAATCAAAGTTCTGGTGAGGTTACTGGAATGGCATAAGTAACCGAGGCATGGACTAATGAGGCAATAACAATAACAGAAGCTGGAAAAGGGGTTATCTCAGCATTGTTGGCATCAAAGATGGAAAGTAGGGACCAGATTCTATGTATGCACCATCCTGGACTTTCTCCATTTATCTAGAGAAGCCAGTGAGCTGAGGTTTTGGCTGCTTTGCATTATTGAAAGGAATTTGATGTGTCATCTTGTTTTGCTGCAAAGTTAGAACTCTGTCATGGAACAAAAAATTTTGTCCTTGTTGATGATAAATGCATAGCACAGTTTTCTACTTTCCAGGGAGGTCATCAGGTCTGCGGCCCATCATTACCACTGCTTCCTATGGTCAGAGAATGATGCATAAACGGGATGAGGCAGCTGCCAGTCCAACTGTTGAGCTCAATACCACTCTGCTTTCATACTTTGAATACACAACTGAGTTGCCTCATTGGCTCAGACTGATGGACTACTTTAACTAGAGGCTCTTGTCATTACATGAGAAAGCATACACCTGTCAAATTGTTAGTCTGCATCAAATTAGGGCCTACATTGCAACTATCCAACAGCCTCCAAATCTAAATTACAACCACCATCTCAGTTTTTACTCTCAGGGAGGAAAACTGCCCAATATAGGGATAGTTTCAGAGTCGGTGTTGGAGGATGCTCAAGAGATGTGATTATTTGGATAGCAGCTTTTGCCATCATGCTTCGTGCCCTTTAGTCAATTTATGACATGAAACTTTGAACAAAGTTGTGGATCTGTCAGGTCACTGTAAGAACAGTTTTACTGCATAGCCATGAAACATGGACACCAAAGAAGCCTGAAACTTGAAGGTTTCACATTTTTCTGATTGTCCTCAGCAGCAATCCAATCTCAAGAATCAAAATAAGGTCAGTGATCAAGACACTGATACTTACAAAGATCCACTACTGCAATCCAGTTCCATTTTGACAGCATTTTGGGTAGAAGCAGGTTACAGGGGTGGAAACAGCAGAATTATAAACCGTGTTTACAAAGAAAAGCCACTGCGTAGTTAGTGGTTGTATGCTTCAAAACCTTAGGTGGCATGGCAACATCACAGTGACAGCCTTCATCTAACAACCAGACAGCTTATTTTAATAATTCAGCCAAAATGTGGTCTAGCTGGCATTCGGTCTTCATTGAGGCTCCCTCACTTTGGGATTTTTCTCCTTAGTAGGAGGCAATTGGATCAAACGACAAACTCTGCCCAACTGTGTCCTTCTTTGCCTGTGAATTTAGCACTGGCTATGACCTGCAGTGAGATTTATGTATTACCATGACAAAAGGGCTATAACCAATTAAATTAGATGCTTATACTTCCTCTTATTAATTTCCTAAACTGGCAGTGCTTCCAGTCCTCTTGATTTATTGCCCACATTCCCGAGACACAGCCCCAATCTACTACTGTTACTAAACACCCCTCTCGGAGAAGGGAAATGCTTAGTTCAGGATAGGGCCCTGCTGCACAAAGGTGAGAGGAAGAGCTCCTTTCACTGCATCATGCCAAAATGGGAAGATTTGGTGAAACAGCCTTCATCTGCCAACAGAGAAGAGACTCTGTTGCAATGCCGCGTCTTTGCCCTATGTCAACATTCCTTGCAGGAATGGGAATATCGAAGTAAGGTCCTCTACCTTTCAAATGATCCCATTTAACTGTCTATAGGTCATTGCTAAATACATTACACTTTACCTGAAGATGCACTATACTTTGTATAATTTAGAAGTATAAAAAATGGATTCAAGCAGCAAGCACATTCTGAGGCGAGAGTCTGAGACTGGGACTGCAGATCACCTTAGAGTCCACTACACAGCTCAGAAATTGCTCCTGAGCCCAGGATGTTCCCCCTGACACTACCCTCACAAAACTGTAGAATGTGTTCCTATCTCAAGCCATAAATTTGGGCTTCTTCCGTTACAGGCAAAAGAACACAATTAGCCTAGTTTTTAATGACAAATGACAAGTCCTGTTCAGGCTATGAATTAAATTACAGGTGGAGGTTGCAGATTGTATACATGCAGTTGACCTTGGTTCACTTTATAATGAGGTTTAGAAGTCTTGAATTTTGATGAAACATATCATCTAAGATTTGGATTTTACTCTGCTTCTCAATAGCATCTAACTATTCCCTTTTTTTTTTGAGTTTTCCATATAGAAAATGGGATTAGCAAGGGTTCTAAATATGAAGATGCCAACCAGTTGAAAGAGTTGGTTTATATGCAAAATGTTGGTTTATAATGTGATGAGACATTTGAGTCTGAACTTCATATTTGGATTCTTCCCTCATGCAGGGAAGCTGTAAGCATTTAGACAGTAAAATTCCTGTAGAGACATTTTACATTTCCGTCTGGCTCTGAATTTTGTAACGGTACAAGTGAGCTGTCATGTGGGAGTGTTTTGGCTGAGTGTTTTTAACCTGGTTGCCTTGTGAGGAGTGCAGATGGCTGCTTAGATAGGAGTCATACAGGTCTCACTGTGGTCAGCCTTGTGTATGAGAAAAAGTGAAGCCCGAGCTGCCCCAGAAGAAACAGTGACAGGGATCATGGGCCACTCAGGAAGACCATTTCCTCAGTGAGCTGCTCCATCCTACAGGACTAGTCAAGGGAGAGATAAATATAAGCTGCCTCTGTCTTGTGCTTCTTTTGCTTTACAGTGAATAAAGAGCTTAGCACTACCCAGCAGCATCTAATGGAGGCCACTTAACAACTCAGCTCTCACAGCCAACCACAAGCCTCTCAAAATCTGGTCCATTGCATACACATCTGCCTCTTGTGTCCATAATTACATCACATACACCCAGGTTTCATAGATTTCTAGCACAAATGTGTAAGCAGATCAAAATGGGGGAATTACCATGCAAATAAATGATTCTTGCGGGGAAAAGCGTTATGAACCCTGCTCAGCATACTGCACCTGCAGGCAAAGAGCATTCTACCTGCTCTCCAGTGCCAACAGTAATTGCGGGTTTAGTAAGAGATGGAGGAATTCAATGGACAGCACTCATGTGACTGAATAAAATTTTGAGCATGTGAAGCTATAGAAATATGTGTGTTTACAGTCTCGGAGTCTGTGTTATCCATTCGTTCATTTCAAGGCAAAATAGGAAAAATAATTATCCTTTCAGCAGAAAAATACTAGAGCTGTAAAAATTTCCATTGATTAATCCAGAAATTACCCAAGAACTTGAAGCATTTGTTCACCATAACCTGTAATTTTGCTGACGGGCTACAGCGAGGCTCTCAGAGCCAAAAGGGTTCAGCTGAGGTGACACAGTAAATGCAGAAACATGCTGCACCGAAGCTGCGTAGAATTTCAACTCACATCATCAGCTTCAAGGATAATAACTGTGAACTCCAGGGCAAACTTCCCTTATAGAGAACTAATGAGTTTTTGCAATACCTCAGAGCATCGTGTACCTGCTGTTGAGCTCTGAGTTAAACAAGCAGGAAGGAAAGTAACTGTCATTGCTCCTGCCTTTTTCCAGTCTTGTGGTTATATGCTACTCTATGGCAAGTCATTTCACTTCCAGATAACTCTTCACAATTCCAGATCAAATTGTTCCTCTCCACAAATCTAAAAAAAAAAAAAAAAAATTCAGTTGAGACACTGTAAACATTTTAATGTTTTATATGCCATATATTCCTACTAGTTCATTTCAAATTCATTATGTTTGTTATAAGAATGGACAAAATATTCAAGAGAATTATTTACTATCAAACTAGTTTTATCAGAACCAGAAAAATAAATAAAACCACATAGCTCTCAGTAATGATGGATTGAAATCTTTTTATATTGTTTCTTTTTCATTGTGAATTGCATATCATAACTAATTAGTAAAGTCAGTAAATCTTACCTCATATGCCAAAATAAGATTAATTGAAATTATGAAACACAACCTTTTGACATAACTGCATTAGTGATTTAACAAAAATGAATTCCTATTCTGTGGGAAACAGCAAAACTTTGACATTTTTCGAAAAAGAAATCTGAACCCCACACTCCGTAATTACGTACCTTAAGGGCTGTTATGGGACATGAGATGTCTATGATGTCAGGTTTCTGATACTAAACAAAAACATAAACAACCTGATCTGTACTTTCCAACTTTGCATGGGTGAAAATATACATGCAAATTGCAATTGCCACAGCCTTGGGTTGATATTTTTCACATACAAATAAAACATATTAAGCAAGCTGCCTCACGACCGCAGTCCCCATGCAAGCAGTTCCTTCCTGCTCGTGTCAGGTACGTCCAGTGAGGGTTTTACCTTCCCAGGATGCTAACCCGTGCCATTTAGTCTGGGGATATAGAGCTATTAGCTCTCCCCAGGGAGCCTGGGAGAGGGCCCCTTTCTCCAGACCCACGGCCGTGCGAAACCTGCGTGAATCCCACGGCTGTAGCTATTGCTATCCACCTCAGCACTGCAGTAGGTCTCACCGCTTTCTCCCCTTCCTTTCAGGCTGCCTGCAGACCTCACCTGCCCCTGCTGCAGGCAGCGTCAGCAGCTCCCGCTGGAACCTGCTGAGTCTTGCAAAGTGCAGGCAGGATAAACAGAGGCTGCACGAACTGCCAAGCTGGTTCTCCGAGCAAGGATGTGAAGCGCCTAATTCACGATAATGCATAGGACACGTCCAAGTTTTTTCCTTGCAAATCTCATCCAGACTGCTACGATGAGACACCTAAGCACCTTGGACAACTTAAGTTGTATCTACACTGCTAAAGCCATTTGCTCCACACAGTGATGCCTGGTGCCAGTGCCTGGTGGCTCAGGGTGACTTGTGCCCACATGGCCTCTCTGGATCAGACCAGCCGTTTGACCAGGGTCTTCTATGCATCTCACATTGCACCTCTAGATACAGACCAGCAACCTAAACCATCCTAAAGCCCATTCTCTGGTCCTGAAGGCTGGCTACATTCTTAATTTTCAAATATTTTCTGCTGTGAAAGAGTGTGGCAGCGCACAGACCACGTATGGGGAACAGAGCCTGGCTGTGTTTCTGAACTTTGCTTAAGAGTAGTTTAGGATAGTGCTAGACGTTCTAAACAAAATTGTGTAGGGGACTGTTCTACTACTTCAACACTCAAGAGGATCAAGGCACAAAACTTGGACTCATCCCCTCATTGTTGGTGCAATATTTAGACTAATCCCTGTGTTACTTAGTTTACTAACAGAAAAGTAAACCTATAGCCCTGAGACAGAATTACTAATTTGTTTTCTTACATTTAATTTCAAAATGCCTGCAGTAATGCAAGTGCTGTGTCATAATTAACCAGAGTGGGGTTTATATACTGTGATAACACCGTGCCTGTCTTGGGATGGGGCTAGAGAACTCATGAGGGTGGCCACAGGTATGCTGTGGTTCTGCAGGAGTACTGATGTGCTGGAGGAGGGGTGAAAACGTGTGAGCAAGCAAACCTGATGCACAGGTGGTATGAACTACCCATCAGAAACAGCCTCTGGACTGAAATCATATGTGGGTTTCATCACAGAGTAAATATTTTGTTCACTCCCCAAAGAGAATCGAAGTGAACTAAGAAACATGCAACAAGGATGCCATCACAGCCCAGACCTCCCCTCAGGAGCAAAGAGGAGAGGCAGCTTGTTTGCCAGTGCAGGCTCACCTCGGTACAATTCCAGGCTGAATTAAAATGGCAAAGAATCTGTGCCTTTTCCACAGCAGACAACGGAGATTTCTGTTTCCCCTCAGAGCTTTAGAACAGTGATAGTGACATTAAAATGGTGCATTCCTCCACAATGGGTTTGTGTGACCCTGTATGTACACTTTTGCCATGCTTCATAAAGCCATTCCTAGATTACACAAGCCTAGAGAAATGCTGATTAAGCTGTACAGTAAATCTGAGCCTGAAATATGGATAATTAACCGCTGCAGCAGCTGCCAATAACTGCAGGGCAAGAGCTTCTTTTAATTTTTCTTCAAAAGCCGAAGGAAGCAATGTTTGATTGTGAGACTTCAGCCAACGACAGAAGAAAACAGAATCTAGTATTTCTTTGCCTTTGAAATAACATGGTGAAAATTACCAGCACCTTCTTTGTGAGGGAGAGAACTCTAAATCAGGATTCAAAAGATAAAAAACAAATGAGCGTGCTATACATATGTGTCTTAGAATAAGAAACAATAGTTTGAAGAAAAGAAAAAAGAAATCAGGAGTCAAAAGAAGACAGAACTGCTTCTGAGAAGGAATTCCAGCTTTGGTTTAGGCAAAGGACCACTGTGGGACCTCAGGAAAGTCACATCCCAGACAGGTGCCTCAGTTTCTCCATTATAATTATTCTAAAAGCTAATGACAGCAAAGTTATATAAAAGAATTATATAATATGCAAATATATATTATTCTGTAAGTGTATCAGCTATTAAATACAGAAACAGTGGAAGACAGCAAGGTTTCTTCAGGATATGCTGTATTTGATCCTGTAAGGGTCACATATTCAAAAGATAAACATTCCCCTTTCTGCTTCCTTTCTTGCCAGGAGACCAAAATCAAGAGATAAGTAAAAATGCCAGTGGCCTGCACTCTAGCAGTATCTTGCAATCAGAGGAGGTGGTGAGGTAGCAAAGGGGGACAGACTTTTCAAAGGTAAATAGAGACACCAGTCTGGCTAGCTTTTCCATAGATACCTATAATCTTGTTTACCTTCTGGAGTTCATAAAATGGCAACAGGTATATTACTTGAGATTCTTGCAACACTGCCTCCAGATTTCTGGAAAGCCTTTCAGGTTTGTCCTAGCACCATTGTACAGAAAATGTACGCATAGAGACTGAAAGCACTGAGAATATATTATCTTTCCTGTGGCGAACAAAGTTATGTGATAAATTCCTATATTGAATAGTGTGTAAACTGAGATTCGACCTGTTATCTGTTCTCATACTAAACAATAATTTTCAGTAGCCTTTTCAAATTTCAATAGCCTTTCCAATTTATTGCCTTAACATCCCCATTTTAAATCCTGCCTAGTATAATATATACAGAGAAAATAAGAGTGAAATACTCCACTCAGTATCAGATTTGTAATTGAGGAATGCTGGAGAACACTAAATAGTTTCTTCTCATGCAAAGTCCTCTGTTATAATTACATTCAGTTATGTTAAAAATGCATGTACAGGGGGCGCTGAGTAGATCATGACTCGCTCGTGGTGCGACTCGAAGTTGTCACTTCATATTCAGTTCTGGTGGTTAAGTGACTGAAAGATGTTAATTGTTCAATATCCCACATGAAATGAGATGCGTGGTCTCAGACCGCTGGAGAAGTGTTTAACATTACAAGAACACCAACTCACTTGGCACTAACTGGAAACTTTATTGTCAGCCTCAGCTTATATGCAAATACAGGGATGGAGCACACTGACCAAGCAGCTATTAGGATGATGATGGCGTGTACACAAAGAGACCCTGAAAAAGTAATAAGTGGACAGGAATTAAATTGCTACTGTTTATTTTATATCTAGTTCATGATTTAATAAAAAGACTTCTAGGACTGGAAATCCACTATCTTTGGCTAAAGGATAATTTGCTTCAGAAAGAAAATCACATTTAGAAGAAAACAAAATGAGACATCAAAATGTTTAGGAAGATTCAGCTCTGAGATTTGTCACAGAATTCAGTGGCAAAAATCCCCTTGTATTGACAACAGAGTTCACTTGGGAAATTGGACCTTATGGGACGCATTTACCCTAACTTTAACTATATAAAAAGTTGTGAATAGTGTTCTTCTTCAACACGCCTTTGCTCACATTCCCTTTCATAGGATACTGGAATTGTCTTGCAGCTGCGCCCACTGGAGGACACTGAGCTTCACTGTACCCCTACCTTACGGGACACCAAGCATCTTGGCCATCAGGCTATGGAAGGCAGCAAGACTGATCCCATGGCAGTGCTAAGGGAAAGTTATGGAGCAGATCTGGGCAAAATTCAGCATTTCTATTGAACTAGGTAAAAGGGGAAAAAAGTCACTTAATTTCAGAGTTCTGTTCTGTGTGCGTATTGTATTTTCTATAGATTCTGTAAACATTCAAAGTCCATTTCAAAATATCTCCAGTTACAAGAAAGTATCTTTCATTTTTCCCAGTCATGACCCTTCCCCCTTCTATGGTGGGATGAATTTGAGAGTCTCTGGCTAATAGTGAATATGCAGGAAAAGGTGGAAAAAACAAGACATGTATAAAGTGTCTGTCTCTTTGTCTATCCTCTCAGCTCCAGCAGCAATCAGTTTAAATATTTCCTGAGCCAGACATTGCATCTGGGTTACTTATGGAAGTATTCCCATGAATGTCTCTAAACCCTGTTTAAATCCGTTTATATTTTTGGCATCCACAGCATCTCGTGGAAATGACCTCACAGGGCAGTTATGCAACAATACGGAAAAGTATTTCCTTCTGTTTATTTTAAACTCACTACCTGATAACTTTATTGTGTATGTATCCTCCTGAGTTCCTGTACTGCAAGAAATCCAACAAGTCTTCCCTGTTCTCCACACTATTCATAAATTTATGCAACTGTCATATTCCTCTAAGTTGTCCTTTCCAAGATTAAGAGGTGCATTCAATTTAGTCTCCCTACATATGGAAAACATTCTCCATCTCTATCATCCTCATTGCCTTTCAGTCCTATTTTATTACTACTACAATATGGTATTGTTGGTAGGTGGTTCTTTTCCCACAAAAGCTGCTAATACTCACAATTTTTGTCTTACTTTTACATTAGCACAGCTCAAAAACTTCATATGAATATGCTTCCCTTCAGCCAAAGCATTTGCTACCTCCAGGACTGAATCCTCAGTAACTGTGTATGACGTGCAATAAAAGAAAATCAGTTCCTTCATATCTCATGTGGATGCAGTTGTATTTTGTTGAGGATTTTACTTATGGCTCTCTTTTCAAGTTTCTTACACATTGTGAGAATTGCCCAACAGTATAAAATCTTGAGAGAGCCTCGCATGCTGCTCATCCTAGTGGCATTTCAATACTTTCTGAGGCTGTATTGATTCATTTGGATATCTTTAGGTATAAATATGGGAAGAGCAACAGATGTTTATGCCAATATTTAGTATTAGTATAGCATCTTTACGTCTTTATTCTGCCTAAGTCATACGTACAGCCAATTTTGTCAGGCACATCCACTGCCTCGTCAGCCTCTGTCGCTTCCTGTGGTGCCAGTAATATTTATAATTGAATTGGTGGATTCAGAAAAGAAAGAAAAAAAAAAGAAAAAAAAAAAGGAAAAGAGAGAAAACTAATATATTCATGTTATTTAAAAATGAGTATTTCTCCAGAAGATATATTGGAGTGAGCAAATATGTACTGGCAAATGGACTAGATATGGGATTTGTATCATTTACTGGAAACCTTCTAGTAGCATAAACATGAACTTCATCAAACTCACACTCCCAAGTCTTAAGGTTGACCTCACATGCTCTTTGTATCAACAGATGGGTCTATCTGACTCACACTTGTTCCGTGCACTCAGGAAGCATTATGTGTTAGCAAGCCTGAGACCCTGAGGAACTATATAAACCAGTCTGTGAGCTGGAATACGTGTTTCTTTTTGATGTTTGTTGCAGATGAAAGTAGAAAGTTCATGTGTTTTGGGGCAATGCTGCTGACAGTATTTAAGACAATGAAAAAGTGATAAGGAGTTCAGGAAACTTCTCTCTCGACATCTGATTTCTCAGGTTTTGAGTTTACAGGATGTGTCTGGTGCACCCTTTATTGTAGCTAAACGTTTTTGCTAGTGATTTTTTTTTCTTTTTTGAAATGTATTTATTAACTTCAAGAAGTAAATTGCAAAGCCAAAGAAGGGAGATGAAACACCTTAATCTTGGGGTTTTTGGTAATTTTTCTACAATAAAGATTCTTGTATCAGAACTGTGTGTTCTGGTATAATTCTTCATGACATGACCAACAGTAAATAAAATGAAGTAGAATAAAATAAAATTAAAAACAATAAAAAACTTATATCTGTGCAATTATGACATTTTCATTCTCAGGCTAAGTGTATTTGAATAGCAGAGACCTTTTATTCTGTCGTACTCAGTTGTGAGAAGAGATCTTTACACACATGTTCAACTTGGATCATCTAGCTTCTGCCTAATTGCCAGTCACATGCTAGAGATCAGAAGTCTTGGTTGTTATCCTTGATTGCAAAATAAAATTGTGGGTTAGTAGTTAGAGATTTACTATGAAAAGCATATTCAATATAAGAGGCCAGATGGGTGATTTGTTAAGATTAAAACTTATTGCATGAGGTCCCAGGTTCTGTTCCTGAGACAATCCATGACCTTCCTTTTAGCTTATTTATAAAATATGATAGCAGTTCATACTTGAATGTCCCCAGCTTAGAAGGGAAGCGTGGATTTATTCAGTTTAAGTGGCTAAGTGCATGAAAATAAAAGCCAGAGCCAGTAGATCTGACTAATATAAATCCATGGCCTCCTTTTTTGTAGTTCAAGAAGTTTTCCCTTCAAGTAGGAGAGAGTAGGTAGTGCTGCCTTTCTTCTTTCCTGCTGCAGTGAGCAAGGATTCCCTAATAAAATACTGTCTTGCTCTGGTGAAAGCCCAACGTCTCAACATGCCCTCGTAGGGCAGTGCAATGCTGTACAGAAAGTCTAAACCGAATCACCCAAGCATCACAGCTATCTGAAGGCAGTGCGGTGTCTGCTGCCCTCGCCAAGTACCACTCACTGGAGTGCCTTGGCTTAGTCCTCTTGAGTCTCGTAGGGAGTTCAAATAGGGAGGGACTCCCCACAAACTGCACAGGGTATCCTTCTGTCCTATATTGACTTATAAATTCATTTTCCTTCCCGGAAAGAAGTAACTAACTATAATACAAACAAATCTTGCTTATATAAAAGTCTTGAAGACTTGATAAGTCTTGAAAGGCAGGTGAAGAGCACATGCACAAAGAGGAGATTCCAGAACATCTCTTCCTGGAGAAGGAAGAAAAAAAATGGGACACGGATCAAGGCAAATTCTTTAAAAGATGACAAAATCTAGACAGACCTGGGTTGGGTCAATTCTGCCAGTTTTAAGCACCTTAACACGGTCTTAAATTTTACATGTCTAATGAAAATGTACTCTTCAAATAAGAGCCTACATTTCTTTATGCTTAATAAAGAAAAGCAAATACCTCAGGAGACAGATTCATTTTGCCTATCTTTAAATAGTCTTCCTTGCATATATAAGCAACTCAGGTATTCCCCTTACAAGCATCACTTTATTATGCACTTAAAATTATACACAAGTTAGCTGAAAAATTCAGTGGACTGCATGCAATTACAACATGGGGGTGGGTGGGGATTATTTTCCTGTATTTACCTGTTATTTACCAAACCAGGAGAAAAAGTAAATAATATTATAATATTAAGTTCTAAGTTTTGAGGTTTGAGGGTTTTCTTTATTATTTTTAAACAAAAAAATTAGATCTGAAACACCTGTTAAACTGAAAAATTCTGCCATAACTTTATATGTGGTAGGTCAAGTACCTCCACCATGATAAATGTGACTTTTAGTCTAAGAGAAATCCACCCACAGAGGATAGAATATCTCACTTACTATAGCCAGAATCATCCCCATCAGGACACAGGATTGATGGAGTTTATCTGCTTTAGGATAAGTTCATATTTACTGCATTATTTTTATCTGTTAACAAACAGAAGCATATTTTCAACTATTTACCATTTTCTTTTGACTTCTTTTTTGCTTCATTAGTTCAGTAGTTACAGGAATTTTGAAAGTGTACTTTTTATTTCAGAGCTTCTTTGGCCTCCCATAAAGTGAGTGCGGATTGGACTTTAAATTACATAGAACGAAGGCAAAACAGGCTAAGATTTTAATGGGTTTCTGAATCACTGAATAAGTTTATAATAATGAATATATAATAGGCTACAAAATTCACTTCTTTACACTAAATCTATGCTCATTGTCTCATCGAGTGAGTTCTACTGTTTGTTCAATATTAATTTTATATTCTTTTAAATCCTGTTAGGATTTCAACCTAGAGGTTCAAAATGTGGAGTGATTAAAGATTATTTAATGATTCTAAATTTCTAGATTATTTTATTCTCTGTCATCACATTAAGCCTGATGGGTTGGATACAAGACAATTTTAGTAATAACCAATTGGCAGAAGGTAGGTGTGTTTGCAGAAGAGTTTTGAGATTTCTGTTACTGAAGAGATGGTTTGACACTCTGTGTGTGTGTGCATGCACACATGTGTGTTTTAGAAAAGCTGGAACTGAGGTCTTCTTCTCACCTCTGTCATCTCTCATAAAATATCTCTTCACCTTCTCTTATTTAGGAATATTCATAGATATCAATAGTGTCTAATCTGGCTGATCTCACCAATAGCTGAGGAAGTAAAGTCACGCACAGCGCTGATTTTGCATTCTCTTTGTTTCACCTCGCCTATCTCCAGCTCCTGTTAGTGACATTTGTTGTTGCTTTTTCCATCATGATAAATCCGAGCAGACCTTTATACACTAGTCTCATATTTTAAAACTTCATTTTATTAATTAAAATACTTTTTCAGAGGGGAAGTAAGACTGACCTTCTTAATCCTCTCTACATGGGACAGAAAACTGGAGCCAACATTCGTCAGGCTGAAATTTTAATTTGGAGCCTGAAAAAAATACTTTGTAATCAGTGGAAAAGTTCTCATGCACAAGTGGGTTTTGGATCAGGTATAAAATATGATTTTTTTAATAAAAGTCAATAGTTTCCTCTGGCAGAGAAAAGTTATGCATCCATTTCAATCAGACATGGTTTGAACAAGTAGCTTGTAAATCTCAAAAGACTTTTGTATGAGCTGGTTAAGGCAGAATTTTTCTGTTGTGTAAATCCGGCTTTTTCTTCAGCTTCCAGTTTTCAGAAAACTGAATTCAATCTCCTCTGAACAGTGGCCTTCAACTTTTCTTACATACAACTGAGTGCAGCTCCTACCAAAGTCCATGAAAAGACTAAATCTGGCATACAAACAACCTACTGCTCCCTATTTTCAAGGGCATGCTGCTTTTTCAAATATAATTTCTATCAAATGCCCATTCAAACCTTTTTTTTCTCTTCAACCTAACCTTGATCCAGTCAATGCAATGTCCCAGTTCTGAATTTGCTGAGAGAGGTTGCTTACATTTCCTGAGAACAAAGCTTCAGGCTGGGGAAATATATTCTGAGGGTATAATAACAAAGATAAGCTTATGGTCCAATATTTAAATTAATGGTTTATCTTCATTCACACCACAGCTAAGCAGATGCTCCTTAAAGCAGTGTAGAAGTTAAAGATGGACATATTTTAAAATGGGTGTTTTATTTTCTAAGGAGTGTTGCTGCTACTTTATAACGCAAAGCAGGACTGTGAAGGTGAAACTGCAGACATAAATATTCAGCGGTAGCTAGTCTTTCTCAGTACTTTCTTCACACTCCTAGGATTAGGGTTTTTTCCTCTGAAAAACAGGACTATTATTGCCAGCATTGCAATAAGCTTGTAAATATTTTTACAATCCGTCAGGTTTCATGAACTACTGCAGAGGTGTTCAGCAAGTTAAGATCCTCAGAGAAAAAAGGGTTCTCAAGTTCCCAACTATATGGACTTTGCTTTGAGCTTGTAAATAATTTCAAGAGGGAAGCAAAATGAAGACACAAATCAGTGCCCCCAAAATTTTGTCGCCTCAATGAACAGCATATTAAGCATTTTGATAATTTTTACTACTTCACCTTCTTGTGGAGCTACTGGTGGTATTAAAGAAGTGTCCTAAATAACAAATCAAGAAATCACTATTTAGACATTCTGAAAATTTTTTATTTGGCTGAAAAAATATTGAATTTCCAATACATCAGTCATCCTGCCAATTCATCATTTTCTCCATATCACAAATGGTGCAAAGTAGTTTATATTTCCATATTTCTGTGCAATGGGAATATATATATTAGAAAAGTATATATACACTGAAAATTATCACATTTGAATTCTCAAGAATATCATATTTTAACACTTCTGATGAAAAGAAACTTTGAAACTTTCCCCAAGTTTTGCTTTGTTGAAATAACTCAAAAGTCTTTCACAAGCAATTTTAACATTAAACTGCATTTTCCTGTAGTTCAGGAAGACAATGACTACATTTTCGTTAGCTGACCTATTCCTCCCATGTGCAAGCAGGTAACATGCATTTCCTATAGACCATGTATCTCAGAGAGACATTTGTTGCAAAGACTTCTGGAAAATACAATTTCCTGGGAAGGCTGCTAATCAGGAAAAATGTGAATCAGAACACTTTTGCTAGGAATGTGATACAACAGGAACATCTCACTTAGTGTTTTGCTGAACTAATTTGGACAATTCAAGAATTCTGGTTCTCCTTGAACAAACAAAAAGGAACAGAATATTTAATGGAAATTTTCCCCAGTGCAAAAGTAAAAAAAACAGAGATAAATCCAACATTTTCTAAAATGTTTTGATTTTGTAGAAACTGAATTTTCTTGGAGAAAATATTCTATGGAAGACTCCAACAATAGCTGAAACCTGGATGCAATGGCAAGTATCTTGCTGCAGGCAAGCTACAGAGAGCACCACCCACTAAAAGAACAATTTATTTCAGTCCTGTTCCCACAGCCCCTTTGAAACCACAACCACCTGCAACCCCAGCAAAGAGAGAGCCAAGTATGACACCGTACCAGAAACCATAAGAGCCAGCACCTGTCCGCCAGCCGTTGTTATGTTCCACTGTTGCAGATCTGCAGCAATCACGTATTTAGTCCTTTTTTTATCCCCTCTAAAAGTCTGTCCTTTTAGAATGAAAATTATGCTTTCTTAAACCAGAATCTCTGTTTGAGGAGACTGAAGCTGAAGCCTCTAAGAAAACATGTAGGAAATTCCCTCTTTCGTGTAGATATTAATCTGTTAATTAGAGAAACCAGCATAGGAGGGAAGGGGATAAGACTTTTTCATCCTCAAATGGCAGACTGTGACATCATTAAAGGCAGGAGATTCTGGATGTTAAATGAGGGTGGCACTGAAGAGCGGCAAAATTTGACTCCAAAGAAAGATTTTTACATTTAATTTCTCTTGTACTGATTTTTTTTTTTCACTAAATAAAATAGAAAGGGCTGCCACTTGCAGGTAAATCAATAAATGAACTGACATGAATAAAAATGTCATTCATTCATTGCTTAAGATTCTCCTAACATATAGTCTTACCTTAGCCTCTTTTATGACTCTAGGGTAGATAGAACTTTGTCCTAGAATTAGTTCTATCAAAAAGTGCACTTCTCTTATCCCTTTGACGATCTGCTACAATCTCTCAAAGGAATAAATTCTCATTCAATGTCATTGTAAAACATCCTTTGCCTGGAGAAAAGTGTTCTAGCTACAGCATAACAAAGCCCAATAAATTTGATTTTTTCCTATCAAGCCAATCAAAATAGAGTTTGCAGGTGACACAATATATTTCAATAACGAATGTCTACAGGCTTCAGAAGATACAAAATTAGGATGTGGAAAAGCAGGAAAATAGAGAATTTTTGCCAAAGTAATTTATCTCCCACTGCTACTTTTGTTTCTTACATAGCAAGTACAGTTGTGATTCGGGTGCCTATGTGAAACTGATACCGTCTATGACTCAAAAGCTCTAATGAATGACTCACCAGTGCTGAGAATAGCTACCAAAGGGTCACTCTGGGACTGGAAGGTTCCTTTCAGGAAACAGAGAGAATAGAAATGTACATCAGTTCCTGCTTGACAATAAAATACTCTGAACAGTTAAAGGGAATTTCAAACATCTTTTTTACATAAAATGAATGCTATATTGTTATAACATAATGACAATACACATACACACACAAAAAAAAGTAAACTTTTAACCAAATTGTTACAGAAATATTAGGAAAATGAGGGCTGTGATTTTAGATTTTGCTTTTAAAGATATTTTCATTTCACAAAGGACAAACTTTATTTAATGTAGAAGTAGATCTATTGTGAATTTTATTATTTACATTTCATAACTCAAAAAAATACTCTTACACCCAGCCAAACACCTTTTGCCTTCTGCACAGTTATTTGTATAATATATTCTCGCATCAACATGATTTTCACTATAGCTGATTGAATCAAAATGTGGATGCCATAGGTTGTAGACTTGGAACTCAGCGAGGAAGAATCTAAACAGCTTTGTGCAAGAGTCAGTGGCACTGGAGGAAAACTGACTAAATATATTTTCCCTGGAGATGTTCAGGGTCAGATAACAGGGGAAACAAAGTTCTGACTGTGGCAGATCCTGGGGTAAACAAGAAAGACTGACTGCTGCAAGAAATTCAGTAAAGGGCAGGAAGAGGGGAGAAGAGGTGATGTGAGATGAAGATCTGGGGGTGGAAAAAAAGAGCGGACCAAAAGGAAAACAATACAATGAAGTCACAGTTGTCTACTGCTTGGAAGCCATGGAAAAGACAAATGGGTGGGCTATACCAGATGAAATTTCATGTGATACATTAGGCCATGCTTTGATTATCAAACAAAAGTTAGCATTGTATGTGGGCCTTTCTCAGAAAAGGCTTTCGGTACGTAAGGAATCTATCAGTGCTGGATGGGACTGAAGGTCAGATGAAGCCATGAAAATGACTGAGTGGGAGTCAAAGAGATTAACAATCACCTGAATGAAAGGTGACAACACAAAAGATTAGGCAGAAAGATATATTATCTCACCACAGCATGGATATAGATTCTCTGAAATAGTAGATCTTTTCCATCTCAAACATACTCTGTAGGGCCTGGTATCTCCCTATTACTCAGAATTGATACCACATCTCTGATAGCTTCTTATTACTATTACAGCTGTGCACCTAAAGCACCTTGCTGTAATATATAATAAAGCAAAGCCTTGGCTTTAGCCTTCAGAAAATACTAATGTGCTCTTTCATTCATTGTGAGTCTGTGGCTGTAGCAGGCTGTGATCTCTGATCTCTGGCGGTAAGCAAGCTCCTCTGACTAGAAGGTCTGAAAAGGCAATGACAGCGTAATAGAATTTTATGATTACATTTTGAACATTTCCACTGTGAACAGAAGGCTCCTGACTCAGATATTTTTATCTTCTGCTTAAAGAACAATAAAAAATAATAGGAAGGAATCAACAAGTCATGGTAGAAATAACTCAATACCTCTGCTACATTTCCTTCTGCATTAGTTTCACTTGAAATTAACGTACTGAAATACAGTGAGAGTAATTTGGCAGTTCTGAATAAGGGGTCAATACTACCCAACCTGAGTGGATGGTCAGCCTGCATTGCCAGAAAGGGGGTTTTGCTCCCTATATATTAGTGCTAAGAATGAATGAGTGAACCAAGCAAGATGAATTGAATGTGACCTTTGAAGGAATATGGGGGACAGAGAAAATTCTGTGTATGAGATGGTTCTAAGACAAAATAGCTTCCCAATCAAGGCAGAAGGAAACTGGGCATCAGGAAATCCGAACAAAGCCTGTAAGCATGTGCCCACGCTGAAGCAGAGCCACAGCACGCGTAGAAATGGCTGGGATTTGGGATCCCTTGGTTTAAGAGACTTATATTTTATCCATCTAACCTGACAATGTCTTTTTATCAGGAAAACTAAAATAAACTTTCATTTACTTCGTCACAGACATTGTTCTTAAAATGCATTCACTAGTATTTGGAAAGCACTTTGAGATCCTTGCTCGGCTGGCACAATATAAGCACAAAGTGTTATTAAATCACTCAGTATAAAATGTCCTTTACCTCATTATATTTTATAGCAGTAACTTTTTATTATCATCTGATGGCAGTAAAACATGACACAGCTCATCTAGCATGCTGGGGCAAGGTCTTGACTGAAGTTGATTAGAGTTTTTTCTGAGTGAGGAGTGAATAAAAATTGAGTTAAGGACTTCAAAATTTGATTCCTTAAATAAGGCTTTAGGAACACATATGAAAAACAAAAATGGCATTCTTCTACTATATAGGTTGCTAATGCTTTAGGCTTGATTGACTCCTTTTAATGAGGATATGAGCTGTCTTAAATTTCAAGTAATTATGCTATTTTTTTCACATATTTATTGCTGTTGCTAACTGTGATTCTCTGAGCGCTGTTTCTATATGCCTCCCTTATGCTGCCTTTTTTATGGCACAACCATAACTATTTTTACTATATAGTGAAAGTCTTTTGCAAGAATAATAAGGATGATGAGTATCATTATTGGCCCATTGAATGGAAAACACATGAACATGCAATGAAAATGATTCTGCAAAGAGAAGAGGACTTGTTTCATGAGAATAAGGACATCTCCTTGTAGTTTTCACCATTTGTGTCATGAAGCCCTCGAGAACTGACCTATCATTTTACACTGTGAAGTGATAGCTCTGGAGGAGTTAAAGAACAGAACAAATATTGGAAGATCAATGAGAAGAGAGCTCCATGATACAACTGTCACATGCTGGGTAGGAAATCAGTGACCTGGGCATCTCTTCCACACCTCTGCACATAGCTAGGAATGTCACCAGCTGGGGAATGTAATATAAAGCAGATTCTTTCCAAATCCACATTTCCTCTTTCACTTGCTGTTCTTTCTTTTTTATTTTCCAGCCTTAAAATAAGCAAATTTTGTTTACGCTGTTGTAATGTCACATCATTTAAATCACTTCTTAGCTTTTTGCCTCCACAACATTACTCTGAAAGAGTACCAAAGGCTTCCCTGACTTCTACCATGCTTTTAAGTGTGTTTTCAACCATGGGAGTTTCCCCCAAATCCTGCTTAATGCTTTCTGTGGTGCTGGAATTATACGACTTAGATATGTAATGTACCAACTCAAACTTAAAATAAATTCTTTATGCCTTTGGCCTTACTTCTTATAAGTAATTATTAATTTTATAAAGCCCTTATAGAAATTTTTTATTTAGAAAAGAAGGAAAAATAAAGAAGGGGGGGAGAAACTATTAGCAGCCAGCATCAGCACTGCAAATAGTTTCTACTGAAAACTCAACCCATATAGAAATCCCTTATGTAGGAGCAAAAAGAGAACAACATAGGCCACCGGGAGTACAGAGATACCAGTCAATGCAAAGGTGGGAGGAACTGCTGCAGAAGGGGACACAATTAAAGCTAATGAACAACTCTGTGTTGCAGAGAAGGCTGATGGGAGCTGCAGAGTGGTACCTGGAGAGAGGAGACTCTTTGTATTGGTCTTTTCCAGAGGTCACAGCTACATCAGTGTAAACAGTCTGTGTGCTGCAGGTGTTGTGTAAATAGCCCTACCCAAGACCAGGCACTCTGTGCTTTTAGCCAAGTGTCCCCTGTGTCAGCCCAGCAATGGGATGCTGTGGTACATGAGGATAAAGCACCCATACTGGATGAATAGCAGGATTAATTGTGGGGTTCCCAAACTGCACTATGAGACAAGCTTGCCTTCTGTTTCAAAATTATATTCATGACAACAAATCTGTTAAACTCCTCCGCTGACATGTTTTACTTTCCCAGGACGGGAACACTGTGAAGGTTGCTTGTTGGCTCAGCTTCAATTTCCATGACAGATTTCAGGCAGTGACCTAACCTACCTCTTGCTTTACAGGAAAAAACATGGAGATTCAAACTAGCTTCATCTATAGGACCTTAGTGATAAAGTGATCAGTGATATATAAGAAAATAATATACTTTCTGTTTATGAAAGACTATTCACCTCCAAGCCAAGGTTGAAGAGCTGCGCATCTTTAAGAGAAGGAAGTTTCCTTCATGAACTAGAAATCTGCTTCTAAGAAAGAAGACGGACTTGCTGTGGAAGCTACAGAGTTCTACTGCTTGTATTTCCTTCAGTTCCACCTTACAGCCAGAGCCAGCAAAAGAAGATGGCTTAAGTCACTGGTAATAGGTAACAAACCTTTTCATCATACAGCTATTTTGAATATTCTTCAGATCAGGATCGGGGAAAAAAGGGACTTTCAACAAATGGTGGCTTGCTGGTGAACTGTACTAGACTTCACTTACTGAGTTAATGTTCTCAAGTCACTTCCCAAAACAAACACACTTGGTGCTCACAGGCAGTCTTCTCAACTCACCAAGGAGACAGGAAGCTTAACTAGGTGAAGAAACAAAATAATCTTCCACAATCTAATGTTGAGGTCAAAGGAAGGAATTCTACAATATTCATGCTGTGCCTATTCACCAGTTAAAGGGTGAATCTCATTTTTCAGGTCAGTCAATAATGCACCCGTGACCAGCAGTAGAACTTCTTTCCTCCTCACCCTGAAAGACCGCCTGTCTGCTCTTGTGAAACTCTCTGGACCACAAGGATCATTTCTTCCCTGGTCTGACCAGGGCTGAAGGATATCCAGGCTGTGGGAGGAGGGGAGGCACACCACCTCCTGCAGATAAAAACAGCAGAGCTGCAAGAACATGGAGGAAAGAAGTGGGACTTGAACAGAAAAATCCCCCCTGCTCCATAAGTGCCAAGCATGTTTCTATGTCTCTGAAACCCTTGTCTCCCCAGTCTTAGACTCTCCTCTTCTGCCACCTGACCCCAGGGCAACAGTTCGTTTGAATAATGGGCACGGGAAAAACAGGCCTACATCCATGCTGCTGCTTTTATTTCCTCTACTCACCAAACACAGTGGCTACACATGAGCTACAGCCTCAATCCAGTGGAGTTAGTTAGAGTGCATTGCACTCAGACAATTTACTGCTTTTTTTCTATGAAAAAATTAATTGGTTGAATTTGTGTCATAGAATCATAGGATCATAGAATGGTTTAGGTTGGAAAGGACCTTGAAGATCATCAAGTTCCAACCCCCCTGCCATAGGCAGGGACACCTCCCACTAGACCAGGCTGCCCAAGGCCACGTCCAGCCTGGCCTTGAACACCTCCAGGGATGGGGCCTCAACAACCTCTCTGGGCAACCTGTGCCAGTGCCTCACCACCCTCAAAGTGAAAAACTTCTTCCTAATGTTTAATCTAAATCTCCCCTCTTCCAGTTTCAAGCCATTCCCCCTTGTCCTATCACTACATGCCCTAGTAAAAAGTCCTTCCCCAGCTCTCCTGTAGGCCCCCTTTAGGTACTGGAAGGCCGCAATAAGATCTCCCTGATCTCACCTTAACCTTTTTATGTATTTTTTGGCATTAGGTGATAAGGCCATCCAGGCAATCTCCCCTAATACCTAGTTTCCAGCACAAAATCATACTTTTATGTATCAACACATAACAGCTCAAATGCTGTCCAGTTTCCCAGTATCAATCTGTTGACAGACACATATCACTGCCAGACGGTGCTTCAGCGCTCTGGAACACCCTGCTCAAGGGTACGTAAACTGACAGCACTCACTTCGGCTGTATGGGCATGGGATGGGAAAGACAAGAGTAGTTACTGAACAGTTTAGCAGACTAATGTCTTTTAAATTTTTCTGTTATAGAACATTAGTCCTTTTTGTACATCTGTTACGCTCTTCCCATGGGAGTAAAGCAGGGCAGACACCAGATTGTCTGTTTAATGGGAAATAGAATTATTCCCCCCCCCCTTTTTTTTTCCCCTTATCAAAAGAAAGAAAACCAAAAATAAAGGGGAGAAAAAAAGAAAAATTGAGAAGTAAGATTTAAAGATTTTTAACTGTTTTAATTGAAAAAAAAAAATGACATTTCACTTGGCTTTCAGTCTATTTAAATTTTAAAAATATTTTAGTAGAAAAAATTACTTTGATTTTCAAAAAAACATTTTGTAATGGACATAATAAATATTTACTTCCAAGTGTGTAAAAATAAGATAGTTTTTCTGTCGCCCCTAAAGTACCTCTTTTAATGTGGAGCCTGAAAAATTCAGCTCAGAAGATATCTCAGAGAAAAAATTATTTCTACTTTTACACTGAGAAAGATTTACAGTAACACTCAACAGAGTAATGAAAAGGAGAAGAAAAAACCACAAAATTCTTAGTGGAGCTTTAAAATTATGTTATTTATCCCTGATTTTTATGCAGGTAGGGTTCAGAAGTCCCTATTTTGACTAGGTCATTTTGTGATAAAACCTATATGGAAAACCTATAGGAAAAATCCCATACCTGCAATGCATATATATTTGAAAAAAGTAGCAAGATGGCAGTGATAATAATTTGCCCATGGCATCAACCTATTTTTATAGCACTTCAAATACTAAAATAGGATAATAAAAATTAAATATGACCCTTCAAATACTAAAATAGGATAATAAAAATGACTCTTCCCTACTCCTCCGTAGTCTATGATCTAGAAGATGGAAATGGTCTCAAGCACATGAACACTGAAATCAAACTGTTTAAAAAGCTCCACTGAGTCAAGCTCCATGGTAGGAAACAGCAGCATCATCTTGAACTGGTAACTTTGAAGCCTACAGATGCTACCATGTAGTTATCCTTTTTCTTTGAGATAAAAGGTTCCATTTTTTTCTCAGCTGACACTGAAATTGAAAAATTTTTCTCTTTTTGGGATAAGGAAATTATGTATAGAACCAGATGTGTGCAGAGAAATCACATGGGCAACTGCTGCACAATGAAACAGTATGTGCTCCAGGTTCCATCTCCCATCCATCCCATCTATAATTCAGCCAGGTTACAGGAATTTGTCTGACATTACCTACAGCATATCCTTCTGTATAGATTAGTGAGTCTGGAAAAGGGGCAGAAAGTAATTTCTCTACAAACATCTCTATAAAGCAGGACTTCAGGAGAAAATGTAGTTTCATGGGGGGTTACGGTGCAGCAGAATTTGTGCCTTTCTGCACAACTTGTTACCTTTCTAATAGAATATGTCTGGGTATAACCACCAGTTGCTATGATAGCTTGTTACTTCTCTGATCCAAGAAAGTGAATGTCATGGCTAAAAGTGCAATGTTGGTACTCCAGAAACCATGTATAAGTCAGCTTTCTCATTTTGCCAATATTATCGAGAAAATATAAGATGTTGACAGCTCTACCTTACAACAAGATGCACCAAGTCTGCCAGGACAAGTGATTCATAGCATTCACATACAATAATGAAGAAAACTAATGAGAAACAGGAAAGGACCTGCGAATCAAGTGGCCAGACCTCACAAGATACACACCTGATTGTGTGTAACTATTGACAGTATAATACTGCAGCATAACTAGAGTCCACTTTGGCATAAGGACTGGGGACACAGACCCTGTGGTAGGTGTTGTGTGATGGGAGAGGAGACAGAACAGTTCACTGCTGGGACACTATTTCAGCTTTTAATTTATTTTCCTGCCTTGCCACAGGTTTTCTAGGGAAGTCAAGTCATGCCATCATTTATGGGGTGCTCTTCTAAGAAGGTAACACAAACAACAGCCCAGCTACAGTGCCTCTACACCAATGCACATGCATGGGCAACAAACAGGAGGAGTTAGAAGCCATCATGCTGCTAGAAAGCTACGAGCTAGTTGCCATTACTGAAACCTGGTGGGGCAAATCCCATGACTGCAGTGCAGCTATTGAAGGCTAAAGCCTGTTCAGAAGGCACAGGAAGGCAGAGGAAGAAGGAGTGGAGGCATTGCCCAGTACATCAAGAAATGGATAGAGTCTGATGAGATGTCTGTGAAGAATAGCCACAAGCAGGTTGAAAGCTTATAGGTAAGAATTAGAGACCAAGGCAACATAGGTGTCTATTACATGCCGCCTGATCAGGGGGAACCTATTGATGAAGCCTTCTTACTCCAGCTACACGAGGCATCACGCCCACAGGGTCTCATCCTGCTGGGGGACTTCAACCACCTCGACATGAGGTAGAGGGGCAGAATCACCTCCCTCGATCTGTTGGCCATGCTTCTTTTGACACAACACAGGATGCAGCTGACTTTCTGGGCTGTGAGCACACATTGCAGGGTCATGTTGAGATTCTCATCCACCAACACCCCCAAGTCCTTCTCCTCAGGACTGTTCTCAATCCATTCTCCACCCAGCCTGTATTTGTGCTTGGGATTGCCTAAGCAATGATGTAGTTGCCAAGCCACTCTCTGTGATATTTGAAAAGTCATGGCAGTCAGTTGAAGTCCCTTGTGACTGGAAAAAGGGAAACATTGCACCCATTTTTAAAAAAGGTAGAAAGGAGGACCCTGGGAACTACCGACCTGTCAGCATCAATTCTGTGCCTGGGAAGATCACAGAACAGATCCTCCTAGAAGCTGTGCTCAGGCACATGGAGGACAGGGAGGTCATTTGAGACAGCCAGCATGGCTTCACCAAGGGCAAGTCCTGCCTGACCAACCTAGTGGCCTTCTATGATGAAGTGACTACACCAGTGGACAAGGGAAGAGCTATGGATGTCATCTATCTGTCCTTTTCTAGGGAGTTTGACACTGCCCCCCACAACATCCTTCTCTTTAAATGGAGAGATATGGATTTGATGGGTGGACTTTTCGGTGGGCAAGATGTTGGTTGGATGGTCACATCCAGAGTGTAGTGGTCAACGGCTCAACATCCAGATGGAGATTGGTGACAAGTGACATCCCTCAGAGGTCCATATTTGGACCAGTACTGTTTAATATCTTCATCAATGACAGAGACAGTGGGATCGAGTGCACCGTCAGCAAATTTGCAGATGACACCAAGCTGAGTGGTTGACATGCCACAGGGATGAGATGCCAATCAGAGGGACCTGGACAAGCTCAAGAACTGGGCCCGTGTGAACCTCATTCAGTTCAACAAGGCCAAGTGCAAGGTCCTGCACCTGGGCTGGGGCAACCCCAGTATCAATACAGACTGAAGGATGAAGGCATTTAGAATAGCCCTGTCGAGAAGGACTTGGGGGCCCTGGTGGATGAAAAGCTGGATGTGACCCAGCAATGTGCGCTCACAGCCCAGAAAGCTAATTGTATCCTGGGCTGCATCAAAAGAAGTGTGGCCAGCAGGTCGAGGGAGGTGATTCTGCCCCTCTACTCCACTCTCATGAGACCCCACCTGGAGTACTGCATCCAGCTCTGGAGCCCCCAGCACAGGAAAGACATTGACCTGTTGGAGTGGGTCCGGAGGAGGGCCACAAAGAAGATCAGAGGGCTGGAGCACCTCTCTTATGAATACAGGCTGAGAGAATTGGGGTTGTTCAGCGTGGAGAAGAGAAGGCTCTGGGGAGACCTTATAGCAGCCTTTCAGTACTTAAAGGGGGCCTACAGGAAAGATGGGGACAAACTTCTTAGCAGTGCCTGTTGTGATAGGACAAGGGGTAATGGCTTTAAACTAAAAGAGAGTAGATTTAGACTAGATATAAGGAAGCAATTTTTTTCAATGAGGGTGGCGAAACACTGGAAGAGGTTGCCCAGAGAGGTGGTAGATGCCCCATCCCTGGAAACATTCAAGGTCAGGCTGGACGGGGCTCTGAGCAACCTAATCTAGTTGAAGATGTCCCTGTTCATTGCAGGGTGTTTGGACTGGATGACCTTTAAAAGTCCCTTCTAACCCAAACTGTTCTATGATTCTGTGATTTGTTCCTCTAATTCTCCTCTCACACCTACGTATGTACACCACTGTTAAATGAAGGAAGGTATTGACCTATCTCACAGGGATTTTGAAAGGATAAAAATGCTAGACACTGTAAATATAGTAACTGATAGTGACAGAGGGGAAGGCAAATACACACTGTAAATAAATATACAAAATGTGGGAAAAGCTTAAAAAATACCTCACATTTTTCTCTTTGATACAAAGGTTCATATTAAAAATAGCTAAAACGAAATCTAAAACAAAAGTCCAATCAGTTTAAAATTTTAATTTCTGCCTTTGCATGTTATAGAAACAATACTCCTGTAATAAATACTTAGACCTCAGGACTAGAACTGAGGAGATGTAAGACCAGATGCCTGGCAGGCATAATTTATTTGTCACAGATTATTTCAACACTCCAAAATGGATATTTTTTCACGAGTCAAAGATTTGGTGACTGTTTTTTTATTCCCCTTTATTCCTTGCCTTTGTTCCATAACCCCAAGGAGATTACGCTTCTGTCATCCATAAATTTGGCATAATAATATTCGTCCCTTCTAAAATTACTTTACCTCCAGGATACAAGGTGCTCTTGTTTACATCCTTTGCTGTTTAAATCATTATTATTTTCCATGTTTAGCCCCCCCAAAATATAATATTTTTGAGGGGCAAAACGACAACCCCCTAACTGGTGTTCTGTCTAATCTGAGTGCCAAAGCAAGGACTGTACTAACAGACGTCTGATGCCATCTATAGCTGGCAGAGCAGCAGCTTTTTTCTGTTCACTGTGAGCACAGTCCCCACTGGGATCAATTTACTTTTTCATTCACACCACACAAAAGAATGTGTCGATAGTGCTGGAGGTGACGTCAGTGCAGTCAGCTGCAGAGAGCCATGGAGAGTGCAAGTGCTGCAAACGAGAATAGCCATCGATAACATGCTCTTCAGATGAAAACCTTTCTATTGGAAACCAATAGCCACATTTATTAAAGCTTTGTTTTAAAATATAGGCAACAATGAAGCAAAACAGCCAAACAAACCAGAGCAGGAAATGCATAATGGTAATATAACCCTGAATTAATTTAAAGCATTTTGAGCATCAGAAAATCTCCCATTTCTAAGGAAAGATTCTTTTGTGTGAGTATCCTAGTGATATAATACACACCAATTTTGGTGCATAATTCACTATCTAGGGAACAAACTGCTGCTGCTAGGGGACATACTGAGCTCTCTGTCTCACCCACAGAGCAATGCAGCCTCTGGTTGTAAAGTGAGAGCAAAATTTAGTTTGTTGCTTTAAAAAAAAGAAAAAAATATTTTTTCCTGAGTATTCCGCATCATTTGTTAAGTTCTGATTATAAAATCTTTCATTGTGTAATGTTTTTGAAGTCTTTTTAATATAGAAAATGAAACACCATTGTAGCTGCAATAATGATATTGTTACAACCCACAAAATTTTATCAAGTATTCAGATGTTAGTTTGGAGAAGGTACTAATATTTTGCCTCTAGACAACACCCACGTCTTAGATTTATTTAAGTAATCAATATTTTATCTAAATTTAGAGATTGTTAAGGCTGTTTTGCCAAAGCAAATCTTAGAGTGCATAAGTAATCCCTTTCCACTTCACTAATGACACTCGGGTGCTTTAAGGGAGGTAAGCATCTAAGCAGGCTGACAAGATGTAAGCTAAACATAGGAAGGTGGCTGCAATGGGGAATCTCTCCATTGACTTCAATGTCCTGCAAATCAAAGCCTTAGAAGTACAAATTCAGAGCTGCAAGCTGCACCTAGCCTGTAATGGGAATGTTACAACAGCACACAGAGGTATATCAGACTCGTGACAATTCAGCTAGCTCAGTATTAATAGCAATGAAGTTATGGTGTCTGCACAGACGAGCTTCCTAATCGGATACACCACATCTCCGATAGCCTCATTCAGCCCACGCTGAAGCCAGTGACACTGCAGCTTCCCTGGTAATGACACATGCTGGCTATGCTGAAGTGAGTGCCTACATCGTACTGCCTGAACGCTGTGCAGAAATAACCTTAGGGACTGATGTCTTTTATGTAGCTATGAAACGGAACAAGCTTTCTCCGCTGTCTTCTCTCTCATGTATCCTGAGAGGACCAGCTCTCAGAGCATCGCTGAGTCTCTGTGTTTATTTGAGTCTTTGTCTCAGTGCTGACATTTTCTGTGAGCAAGCTGATTTGAACCAACTGGGAGGGGCAGCAATAAAGAAAATGAAGCCAAAACCATGTTGGTTGGAAGAAGATTAAGGAAATCAGTAATTTTTTTTATTTTTTTTTTAATAGGGAACTACTGGAATGACTACAAACCCATTAAACTGCATAAAAGGCATTTTATTGACATCATTAAGGTTTGGTTCAGGAACAAAATGAGTAAAGTCTGATCCAGCAATCTCTAAAATGAACGGAAAAATCCTCACCGCTTTCAGCTGAGGCTAAATCAATCTGCAGAGTAAACCACTTGGGCTAATTTAAATTTCGGGGAAAAACAATGAAGACTAGCCAACAGAGGCTGGTAGACCATTGGCTTGTTTGAGGTTCATTTACTTCTTGGTCTAGAGACTTCTCCACAGTATCTTTAAGGACCTTAAGAGATTCCAGATTTCTCAGAGAAGTCAGAGGTTAATCAGATCCTCAGGTCCTTTCAGAAAAAGCCTGAAGCTGAGGGAGGAAGGAATTAAGATGCTTAGCATGCAGCTGCTCCTTATACAGGGTTTCTGACTTATGTGCAGTGGTTGTAATATCAAATATGGCTTTTCTTTTGTGCATACTTACAGGCAACTCTGCCTGGAATAAAACTGTAGAGAATTTCATTTTTCTTTAGTCAGTGAAAAAGGGAAAGTCAGCAGAGGCTTTGCCTCGTGTTGCAATGCAATGTTTCTCTTCCCTCTCTGGGCACAGAAGAGGGTTGTAGGTCGTAACCCTGGATTTGTGGTTTCACTTGGGCAGACAGGTTGCACTGCAAGGATACTCCCATTTTAAAGGCAGGTTGCCATTTTCTATTTGAGAGAGAAACTTTGTATTTGTTGTCTTACAGATTCAAGGTATTGTGAATTACCACCACCCAAATTTTAACAATTCACTTTTATTTTATTCTATATAATTCCATTGTCTTAGTCATACATGTAAAAATACTGTTAACTTATATGTAAAATATGTATTTTTTATGTATATATTATATATACACACATATGTGTATATAAAAAAAAAGTGTGTAAATACACCGGGGAGGGAGGTCTATATACATTTAATTTAGGGATGATTACTGCTAAAGAGCAATCATGGAGGCGATCATTCTGGCACCACATGTTGCCTGAACATGTATCTGGATTTGCTTTTGTGAATAAGTATCTGAGAGAGATATATATGTATGTTTTATGTGTATGCTACAAACATATGCAATGCGTATATGTATTATAGAAGGTGTACAGCTTACATTAGGGAGAGACTATATGAAAGAAAAACCTGTCACTTAGCTTTTTGACAGGCTGCACCACATTTTGGCTAGCACGCATATTCAAAGCACAGTAATAACTGGTTGGCGTAAGTCAGCCAGCCAGAGCCCAACGGCAGCTGGACAATATAAAAGTGCAGGGTCCAGGCAGGATAAAAAGGTTTTTGGCTGTAGCAGCCTGAGGACCATGCTGGTCCAGCAGGCACGGGCTGCTCGGGTGAGAGGGGAGCAGAGGTTGGGGCTGGCCGGCAGCTCTGGAGAGTCTGTGGCTGTAACACCGGTTTCCTGGAAAACAAATACAGGAGGACAAGAGAGAACAGAGGTGGCAGTAAAATCAATGGGCTGTGTTAGTAGGGTAAGTGATAATGGAAATGGAATATCCGAATTCAACCACAGTGAATCAGAAATCCAGCCTTTATGTCAGGTAAATGCGGCGTGTTGGAGAGGCTCTCCTTTGAGCTCCTGTCAGCCCCCCCAGGCAACGCTGAATCCATTCTTATTAGCTAGTGATTTTGCAGCCCTGCCAGCAGTTCATTTTATTTTAATAACACCTGGATCTCTACATCTGAGAATCCCCAAACAGCAGCAACCACCTTGCTATTTCTTTACTGCCCACCCTTCCTGATGCTCTTGGGAGAGACCTGTTTTTCACAGCCGATGCCCTTTGAGAAGAAGAATCGAGCTGATTTTTTTATGTTTTTCTCTTTTCTTGAGAAAAGACACAGCTGCAGCCTTAGCACAGATTCCCTTCTCTGTCTTGGATCCCTTGCTGCTACAGTAAGTCCAGTGATATGATTGGAAAAACTTCTTGTCTCCTCTGGGCTTTAAAAGCATACAAATACTAAGCAATATTGTGCCATAAAAATGATGTCTATGAAGTTACAAAAAAGGGCTGTACCACCCCTGACCTGTTATGAAAAATGCAGTGAATAGGCATCTCCTACTGTTTTTGCTGACACAGGAGTGGTCCAAATTACTTTGGGGCCAGAGACTGAACCTGCAGAGAGTAGGTAAAAATTACTGTAATTTAGACATGTGAGTATTTGGTTTCCAGGAGCAATCAGGTGCTTAAACACTTAAATAGCTGCAGCTTCATCTGCAGCTAATTACATGCTTAGAGAAAGACCCTGGTAAGGAAGGGCTGAAGGCTGGATCCTAATTTGTACTTGCTCCCAGAAAGGATTTCCTGAATGCAAACAAAAGAGGACTTCAAAGGCACAGTGCATGAAGCAGATTATTTGTATCTATATAGGACCCTGCTTATCAATATCCCAAAGCATTTTCTATTCATTATTTGATGGTAAGACTCAGGATCTCACAGTGTTATCAAAATTAAAAACCGTACCATGGAGCTTAGACTTTAAACAGGACAAGCTGCTATGAGTTAGTTTTCTACACAATGACAGCAAGAAGAAAGATGGAAAAGAGTGATAGAGATGAAAGTGTAGAGTTACACAAGTCACCTAGGTCTTTACCTAGTGACTCTAAATTCAGAAGAAAAATAATCTTAATCCCTGTCCACAACTCTTTGCTATTTGCAAATACTGATGCTTCTTATAAGAAAGGAAACAAAGTCACATGACGGTTGCTAAGTTATGGCAGTTACATGTCTTCCATTTACAATATATTGTAATCCAACATGTATTTTTATTGCATGTGGCAGTAAGCATGGGCAAAGCTGTATGTCGTTTGTCAAACATCAGCTCTAAGAGCTTGTACTGCCAGAGCTTGTACTGGTGCATCAGGAATGCTGGAGCCGTGCCCTTCCCATGGGCTTGTCTATGACAGTCAACAGAGTATCCCTATGTTGTTGACTTTTGTTTTAGAACGTTGCTTTTTGCACCACATTTTTTCAAGGAAGCTACAGATTTTTGAACAAAAACACACTAAACCATTGAGAGAATACGTGTACAAGGAAAGGAAGATTTCTGGTAGGTTTTGTTTTGTTTTGTTTCCCCCCAAAGATGGGGGAGGTGGTTAGAAATTTTGGTGCTGTGAAAGCAGATAAGACTATTGCTTCTAGAGAAAATTCATTCCCTCTCTCTTTTGGGCATGAGTCCAACACCCATTGAAATCAACGGGAATTATTTCATTGACTCAATTTCTCTACACCAGGCCCTGTGTACTACACAAGAACAGGCATGGTTTTAAAAATAGAGGAAGAAGGGCAGATGGAACTTCTTTGTCTTCAGTCCTTTGTAGCTGCCAGCAGTCCCTTCCTCCATGTCAAAACCTGCTTCTGCCTGTATCAAAGAAGATTACTTTGATATCTTGCTCAAAAAGAGGCACAAAATTACCACTATCCATATTAACATTTCAGATATCATTGATCTTATTTGTTGATATTGTATGAAATCACTCTTCCAGCCCCCACACTATTTCTTGAGATTTTCTAAGGATGTTAGCAGCTGTCATGAGCTGGGTGACATTCACTTCATATTTTGAACTTTGTGTTCAACCACAAAATCATGAAGTTTAGTATTTTTCAGATGACAGCTGAGATTCTGGACTATGGTTACACAGAAGCATAAATTATAACTAAACAAAGCAGAAACAGCAGTTTACTTCACAAATATTGTTACTTGTAGGGTGAGCATCTGCCAGGCTGCTGCTGGGGAAGGAAGTCAGGAGCAGTAAGGAGATTTTACCGGCTTTCGTCCTTCTATTAGTAACAGCAGGTGCAGCACATTTTTCAGATATTTCTGGACTTTTGAAACATTCAGACAAACGACCACTGCGTATTTGGACAAAGGTCTTTGATGTTTGTTCCACAGTAGACCTAAATGATGTGCCAGAGCTTGGAACGATGCAGCTGGAACCGTGCCCCATCTGCAGACTTTACTACAACACATAAAACATCCTTATGTCATGGATGGAGATTACACTGGATTCACTGCATATTTGCTGTCATATTTTTGTCTGAAATTGTCATGGTTTGGGCTGAACCGGTCACTTGGTGAACAACAGATTCTCCCCCTCACCTCTCTTCAAAGAGAGAGGCAGGGGAGAGAGAGAGAGAGAGAGACTTATGAGTTTAGAAGGAACTAAACTACTTTAACGAAATATTAATAATAAAATAAAAGGAAATAATGAAACATATACAAAACCTTACCAAGCTCCCAGGATGACAATCATGACACCGGCTGGCACTGGGGAAGTCCCAGACTGGACTCAGTGACGGATGGGAACTAGATTCCAGATCTGCATTCAGGATCATGATCAAAGGCAGAAGAACAGACAGAGTCCTCCTCGGATGTCGGCCATTGAAGAAAAAGAGCTGACCCTTTGATCCCTCAGCTTTTATACTGAGCATGAGGCAGATCATAGAATCATAGAATCAGAATGGTTTAGGTTGGAAAGGACCTTGAAGATCATCAAGTTCCAACCCCCCTGCCATAGGCAGGGACACCTCCCACTAGACCAGGCTGCCCAAGGCCACGTCCAGCCTGGCCTTGAACACCTCCAGGGATGGGGCCTCAACAACCTCTCTGGGCAACCTGTGCCAGTGCCTCACCACCCTTAAAGTGAAAAACTTCTTCCTAATGTTCAGTCTAAACCTACCCCCTTCCAGTTTAAAGCCATTCCCCCTCATCCTATCACCACATGCCCCAGTAAAAAATTCTTCCCCAGCTCTCCTGTAGGCCCCTTTAGGTACTGGAAGGCCGCAATAAGATCTCCCCAGAGCTTTCTATTCTCCAGGCTGAACAGCCCCAACTCTTTCAGCCTCTCCTCATAGGAGAGGTGCTCCAGCCCTCGGATCATCCTCGTGGCTTTCATGGGATGGAATACCCTGTTGGTCAGTTTTGGGTCACCTGTCCTGTCCGCTCCTCCCCGCAAGTGCGACCCTTCTACACTTTTCCACTTCTGACCCTCCAATGGAGCAAATAACCAAGTCAGCTGGCCTTGGGTGTTATAGCAATAAATATAAGCAAGAGTGTCTCTGCATACCATTCCTTGGCATCAGCTATAAACATAGCTATAAACATATCACTCTGAGAGCAAACATTGTCTGCACAGTATGTTGTTAATTTCAGTAGTTAGAAGAGGCCTAGATAAAAAGTAAAGTTACTGAACAAAATTGGTCCTGTTTTACCTCAAACCAGGACAGAAATTTATATTTGATTTAGGGATCCATAAGCAAAGCGTGCAAAAAAATGACATAAAGCTAAGTTCAAAGTAAGGCGATACATTTACAGGTGGTGGCTGAGCAACTAAAAGCAGCTGCATGTTGACTATAGTCCATACTAGAGACATTTCAAGTTGGCATTGACAGGACAGGATGCCTTTGGTGGTAAATGCTCTTTGCACTATCAGCAGAGACACATTAGCTTGGACATTGCCTATGGCTTTGTCTCCTAGTAGTGAGCAAAAGAAACTTCACCATTTCTCATAGTAGGAAAGAAGTTATATTCAAAGAGACCAACTATGAATGGGATTATACACACAGTCTTTGAAGTTTTTCATCATCAAGACCTTAAAACAGGCTGAGACTAGGCAGTGGACTCAGGCTGAAGTGATTACTCTGGAGAAAAGAAAGAAAACTGATAGAGATGCTGAACGCTGCACTTATGGCACAATGAACATCACCAGGCTAAGGACAGTATCTTCAAGCAATTTATTATTAACAATGATAATAATGATAATTCAGGTACATATATTATAGTTTTATACTGAAATTACAATTTAATGAAACTACATCATATTTTATACAAGTAAATACCGCTAGTTAATATAGACTGTATATTAACTTCCTGTATAATTACTTAATCTCAATCTCATCTCTAGAATGTGTATTTTTAGAATCTGGATGCACTAACTATATTGTAATTATATACTGTAATGACTTTAAAATTATATACTTAGTAACAACTTGTGCCTCTAACAAATTCCGTAATTGAAATGTTTTAAGTATAGGATTGGATTTCTCACATAAGTACTCAGGACTTCAGTATACCTGATGTAGGTATTTTAAAAAGCCAAGAGCAGTAAATATGGAATTTCTGAATTTCTAAACTGGGTTCTCATATTTAGATTATTATATAATTTAGATTATTATATAATTGTGTAACTCAGATTACAGTTATTCACCTAATGACTAGCCTAATCTTTAAAAAATATCGAAAATCAGCTGTTCTTTCTCACCTCATCTAGCAATGCAGCCTACAAAATATAAAGGGTTTTTATTGTACAAAAATAACAAATTGCATTATAGATTAAGTGTCAGTGCACTGTAAATGTTAAGCAAAGCATAAAACTGAGATCCAGAGGCCAACATTGTTGATATCCTCTATATTATAAATTTATTAAACTGTATTTGAAAGTTTGTATCCTTATTTCTCCAGGCTTCTTTGAAGTACCCAGCTTGGATTTTACTGTTCTATTCTATAAATGCTATGAGTATATTTTGTCTTTTTTCATAAGAAGAAAATAATCAGTAAGAAAAAGATCAATGTCCCATAGAGGCTATAGTAAAATGATAGCCCAAAGACCTTTCTACTCAGAAACTCTGCTTTTCAGCTTTCATAAAATCTGTAATCGCTACCTGAAATTGGTACATGTAAGGGCACAACTGATGGGTACTGTCTTGTGATGTGCTGGGAACTGAAGGGAGGATAATGTTTTAAGCCTTTCAGAGCCTAGAAGTGGAAGGGAAGTTGATGTTTTCCAGACGTTCCTCATTAAAAGCAACTTCTCTTCTTTCATCTCCTCCATCTCTAAAAACTTGCAATAGACACCGGGACCAAAACTGATTTGTCTTTAAAAGTGCCCATTAACAACTACCTGGCCTGAATTTTGTATTCAGGCCATCTGTGTGCAAAATCTTACAAAGTTATTTCCCTTAAAGGTCTAAGTTCAGAAACATTAATGTACAGCTTTCTACACAAAAGCTCATCTCACTTGTATACACTCTGCCAGATATGTACATTCACAAGCCTGATGGGCATTTGTAGACGTGGCTATATTATCCTGTATATTGAAAGACTGCAGAGAGGCCAGGTCAGTGGGAAACACAGTGGAAACCCCTATACAAATATATTCACAGGATGATCCCTTATTCAAATATTTCAAAGGACAAAGTTAAAATCTCACAACTCCGTATACAAAACTTTATTGTATACCTTTTGATGGCAATTTGCAAAACATGTACACAGCTCAATGCCCATACTTTGAAAATCCAGTATGAGCTTTTCAATAAGACAGACAATTTCACCTGACCTGTCTTAGGATGAGCTGAACACTACATTGACCGCCCTCATTTTTCTCCTTTGCCTATGAGTGACTCATTCAAACATAGCTATCTAACTTTTAGATGTCTCACAAAGGACAGATAAATTCCACATTTCATCTGTTTAATGCAAACAGATGTATTCAAATGGTACTTTTCCTGTCTGACCAAATTAGACCATTATCAAACAACATGAAGTCTACACAGTTTATCAGCTGCAAGAATTTTAGCAGAGAAAAACCTCGGAGCTTTGACAAGTTAATATTGTGAATGAAGAAACAGGTGTCTTAGTTTTACATGCCAAGTACCAAAACACATATGAAAGTGGAGCTTTAATAGACATCATTTTATAAAGCAATTATATGAATCTTCCAGGGTTGCAGGATCTGTGAAGGTGTGGTAACGTACTCCAGAAGTCTGTCCACATGTGTCTGCTCCACAGAGTATGCTATTCTGTTTTGGTTTTTTTATTATTATTATGAAAAAGATAAATAAGCCAGTTTTTGTGGATCAAAAACTATCACCTAAAGGCAGGATGCTTTGGGTACAAACTGGAGAGGCTTTTGTGCTGCAAACAATTACATCTGTCATTATCTGTATGCATCAGAGTAGCCACACTTAGCAGTTCTACTCAAGTAGATTAAGCTTCACGTGTAAGTAATTGCAGAATTGGGATCTCCTACATTTTGCTTCTTGATCTAGGAACTGCCTATTCAGTTCACATAGAACTGAGTCAGCAGTCAATGGAATGAGTGTTTAAATTCTGCTGTCACTGAAAGCTTGGCAGCCCAAGGGATGCTGATAACAGAGTTTCAGTCCAAGCACTCTGGCCAAATCTACTGAAGTTTTTCAGCCTGTGCTATCTATCTTTCCCAGCTCCCTACTTAGTGCCATTGCATCTGACTGGCTAACAATCTTTATTGCATTTACCCTGACAGCATGCCTCAGTGGCTGGGCAAATGCTTGTATTCTCCTTTACAGGAGAGGACAAAGGCAGATGGGTTAAAGAATGTAAACATCTAACTCTGCTTCTTCAAATTATCACGGAGAAAAATACACAAAATATGTTCTGAAGAGATCTCAGAGGTTACCTATCCTATGCTGCTGTCCCAAGACAGCATCAGTCATACATCAGCCATTCTTATCTGATAGTTCTTTAACCCGTTTCTCAAAAACCTCCTTTAATCGAAATTCCACAGGCTGCCGTGACAATTCCAATGCATCATTATCTCCTGTGTAGAAAGGTTTCCTAATATCTGACCTAAATCTTCCTGCTATTTTAAGCCCTGTCATATCCCCTGTAGAAAAGGAGAACAGTTTATTGTCTTACTTTTTGTAGCGGTCCCTTATGTCTTTAAAGGCTCCTCTCCAGCCTCTATTTTCTGAGTAGACATTTCCCCATCTCTTTGGACATCACATTTTCTACTTTCCTGCCATTCCTCTCTCAAGTGTGGCAGAACTCAGATGTGGATGGCCCAGGTCCCAGGTTGGTTAACTAGATTTTCCCTTTCAATTTAAACATGAGAGTATTGCATGTTTTTTAATGAGCTCCTTATATACCTAAGTCAGGCAGGTATTTATGTGCTCCACTGTATCAGATCAAAGTAATCAGGTTCTTGCAGAATTAAGTCTTGAGTGAGAAACTGAAATCAGAACTTGTCTCAGTAACAGCAAAAAAATTGAGATGAACGAAATAATCAGGTACAAAGATATGTTAACTACTAATAGAATATTAGTAATAGTTCAGTATATCAACATCTTCAAAATCGGTCAGTGAATCTTCTCCTGAAGAAGAAGGTATTCAAGAGAATAAGATTCTGGACCTACATTTTCATGCAGTTACTGCAAAACCTGTATGCAGTCATTCAACAGAGACATTCCCTGGAAAACATGAACTCAGCAGTGACGGCAAGGCTTGATTGCTACATGAGAAATGCGTTTCCTCTTAGTTTTAAAAAACTCCATTCAACTATATAATGGATATATTGACTAGAAATTGCTAGAGAAGTCTGTCTCTGCTGGCAAGAAGGAATTGTATTACAATACTGCACATGGCATCTATTTTGGATGGTATGATATAAAACAAAAACAGTTAAAATATAAAACAGTTAAAAAAGAATCCTTATGTGACTGGTGTAGATGCTATAGATAGGGCAAAGATGCTAACAGCAGTGCTTCCCAAAACCCATCTCAAATGCATTATTCAGGACCTGTCCTTGATAATGTCTCCTCCCAGCATAAGAAAATTGTTGCAAGTGTGTATTGTAACTTTCAGCACGGAGTAATCACAGGTTTGGAACTGCAACTGCTCCCAAGGCTGTCTTAGTGGGGACAGGTACTTCTCTGGAAGAACCAGCTGTATTATTTATACATGTGATTGACTGCCTTGCTTTGAGTAGTCTGAGTAGCCATCCATGCAAACTGAGATCAGACAAAAGCTACAAAGAATTCTGAAGAATAATAGGAAGGAAAGGTCAGTTTTAACAAATCTGTTGAGGAGGAAAACAGGTCAGCACAACTCTGAATTGCTTCCAGGGGTGAGGAAACAGAAAAGGGCATTATAGAAGAAATCTATTGTAAATGCAGAAAGGTAGAGCCCAACCAAGCTGTTTTTAAATAGAGATATGTTTTCCTAAGAAATAATATTTGATGACTAGGTGGCAAAAGTTAGTTTCAAGCATTGTCCTTGGCGTTTGTCCTTTCTTTTTCTTGAGATTTCCACCTGTCTTGTTCTATCTTGTCACCAAGAAGGCTGCACTGTAGGTAGATGCAGATTTTAGGTTACTTTTCTGCATTACTTTGGTAAATAATTAGAAAAAAGTTTCACACCAAAAATGATTCACGGATAATAATAAAAATATAACAAAGAGCCGTATAAGCAAAAAAAACAAGGGCAATAAGGTTTGTGGATTTTCAGCAGTGTGCACTTTATTGTAAATGGCCCAGCAAAAGGCGAGGTATGTGGAGATGTTTAAAAAACATGGAATGCTATGTTCTGATTCTCAGCTGGTATAAATTATTACAGCTTCACTAGAGTCCGTGCAGCTACACCACTGTACATACACCAGCTGAGACTCTGACACATTGGTCATACCTAACCACAGATTTATTAATGTGGATAGCAGATGCTGCAGGGGAATAGTATATCTCTCACCTAACTAGGTTCCTAATGACATCTAACAAATATACAGATGCCAGAACAGTTTAGAAAAGCTGCTCAGAACTGTTATCTACTGCTTATTTCCAGGACTTATCTCAAATACAATCTTTCTTTCAGGTTCAGAAGGCAACAGAAACAATTGAAATCCTGCTGTGGTTGAGAAGCAGATGTGATCTTTGGCTTTCAAAATGAGACTCTGAAAAAAGTAAACTGAGATTTGATAAATTCAACAGAAATCTCCACCTCCATCTTCTGAACCTCCTCTTTTCTGTCTACACCAGGTCTCCCGTCTCCTTGATTTTCCTTGCTATATCTCAGAGCTGCTGAAAGATAATAAGGAATGACTGGGGATTTTTTCTCTCTCTCTCTTTTTTTTTTTTTAATTAAAATATTCCATTGTTTTTCCTTTTCTTAACTTCGAGTTTTTTCAGTTTCGAAACATGGTAAGCATGAAATAGGATGCATGACACCAAAAATTCAGCATCTCTTTAACATAACCAACCAAATTACAGTATACCTTCTGTGTTAGTCGGTAGGTCTACATAGGCATGCTTCCAAGTGAATCTTGAATTTTGTCCTGGCATGGGGTTAAGTACCAAACACTATGATCCACACTTTACATTTCACTGTACATTAAGCCTGCCTAGAAACCAGTCAGTATTTTAATGTTAAGAGCTCAGTTACCTCCTCCTCTGCCACCACAATGGAATGCCAGCATGTCTTCCTGATGGTCTTAATAGCAGAGGAAACTAAATATATACAGAATGTTTTAAAATAATAAGCACTTTAGAAAAAAAAAAAAGTCTACTTATAAATTATTTAGTAAAAATCTTTGTGGAAATTTTATTTTATCAATATGAAATTGTTATTTGCAGGCTCTCTAACCTCCTGCCCTGTACTGGACTCAAGCTGAGGCAATATGGGGTAGAATCAAATGTTATTCTCTAACATCTCATCCCTAACACTTGTGAAAAATGCCACAAGAGCAGCTATTTGCTGAGCTGCTTTGTTTCTCTCAAGGTTGTACTATAGGTAATTTAAACAGCATTTCCCCTGGCCTGGTGTCCCTGCTACAGACTTTGACTTCTCCAGATGAGGAGAATGTCTGCTGTCCACAGTAATAAACTGATGGTTAGATAGGACCAGGGTATCAGAGTCTCCAGTGGATTATATACAGCTGGAGTGTATGCCCCCATGTGTCTTCTACTCTGGCTTTGGTTGTTTTGGTCCTAGGTCCCCACTTTATCTCCACTGGAAGTGATACTGGGAGTTTAAGTAATGTGTAAGATTGGAATGTGTGAGATGGAAGAGAGAAGAATTCTTTAAAGATATTTGACTTTTGGATCTGATTTTCATTCATGGGCTTGGCATATTTTTGCATCCCTACAGCATTATGTGGACAGCCATGACTTTGGCCTTGAATGGTGGCCTAATGTTGCCATTCCAGTTTTAGGCAAACAATGGGTGGACATTGGTCATTTAAAAGCATTTCTGGAGGCCTGAGAGCAGTTTAAACAACCCAGATACACACAGTTTGAGTCAATTCCTTTAGAAAATCCTAATATGCTGATGGAAAGCTGTATGTATGACCTAGACAGTCTGTAGGTAAGGTGCCTCCACAAAATGGATGAAAGAGGAAGGGACACCTCAACCCGAAAAGCATATTAACAAAGTGAAAATCCTACAGCTTCTCTGCAGAAGGTGGAAGCCAGAGGGAATGTTCTTAAGGACAAATTTGGAGTGCAGTGCCTGTTTCATTGTGGAGTATAAGTCAAGAGAAGAGCATAAAATCAGTATTGTTACATTAGTGTGAATGAGGAGCTTTGAAAACCATATGCCAAATACACAGCAACATTGATAGGGAAGTTTCACAAACACTGGAGGGATTTTATTGGGCATGGGGTGAAAGGACAGGTATTCTCATTTTCTATGAAAGTATCCAATGTTTTCAAAGGGATTGAAAAAAGGTTGTGGGTTTTCAAAAATTCGGCTCTTATTCAAAACAAATTTTAATGGAAAGTTTTCGCACTAACTCAAGATCATTGCAATGATCACAACAGAATTTTAGCTTTTTAATCCCAGGCAGTGGGATCGCCAAGGCTGCAATGAAAGATAAATCTGCCTTGACAGCAGAGCTATCAGCCTGCTTGATTTTCTCTTTTGATAGGTTTATGTTTCATGCCAGTCAATCCAGCTCTACTGTGCAGCATAGTCACATTACCTTTATAACGTAATCTACTAGCAGCCTAAAAGCTTTGAAGGAAAACAGTGCCCTCTAACTTCAGCAGGAAAAAAAAAAAATTAAGAGTGAGAGGACAGGAAAAGATTTTTAAGATTTTTTTTTCTTGTGTAAATGATTTTAGCTAATGGTTCAGAGATTCAGATCTCAGCCATTCTGATGATTACACATTTCCCTGGAGGAAACATATGCTCAGTGCGCTCACCTTGGGGTTCCTGTTTCCCACTTAGTCATTGCAAGAATAAAGTGAGATCTCTCTGGGCAGATGTCTCTAAGGAGTGAGGTCTCATGGTGAGTGATTCACAACAGAGCACATACTTCTGCTGAAAAAAAAGCCACAGACAACAGCAAATATTAGATCAAATGTTGCAAGTCAATTCATATTTACTAAGCTAGATTCTCATCTCATTTAATAGAAATGTAAGTTCAAACTGTTTATTTGTGTGCTAAAGCTGGTTTGGATTTACTCCATTTTAATTAAGATGAGAATCTTACTCTCTTTGTTGTTTTAGATTTTTTTAATAGCTAAATTATGCCTACGCAGGGCAAACTGATGGATCTACTTCCAGCCATGTTCCTTTAATAAAAGCTTCACCAGCCCTTGGTACCTTAATCTTGCTACTGGCATCAGGACAATGGTTTGGGGGTATAGCCAGCATATGCTGCAAATCAAGTTATCTCACTCAAACATAATACTGTAACAGCTCTGACTTCTAATAATCAGTGAACTGTAAAATCTCAGTGCAGGTTATCTCAAATGAAAATTCCAGAGACAAAAACAGTTTGGAGGTTAATGGAATTATCTGAAGTCTCAGGATGGGAGACGACAATATAACTTTATGCTGGATCTGCAATAGTGTGTGGAACAGCCAATTTGATTTCTTTTTACTCCCCTCCCTCTCCCACTCTTGCTATTTCCCTTGGTTCTATGAAATAATGTGAGGCTTTTGACAGATACTCTAAAAATGAATCCTGACAGGCCATATGCAATATAATATAGCTTCTTCCTCCATTTTTAAAACAATTCTCCTTCTGTGAACACTCACAAACATGCCTAGTCCCATTGCATTGTTCCAGCTGTGCTCAGCTATCTGAGTTAAATGGAACTCACAGTGTATCATAAATCTGAGTCACTACATGGTCTTATGATCCTGAGTTTATTTTAAAGAGTAGAGGATAACAGATGAGAAAAGCTAGCAAGGTTCAAGGTTGGGAAACACAGTCAGGTCAAAATTTTCTTCAAGGATGGTGGTGCAGTGTCCAGATTGGGGTATCTCAGTCTGTTAGAAACTGAAGGATCCATGAGGGTGGGCACAGTTTGGGAGTATACAGGCAGGCTAAAACCTGTGCCTAGAAATGGGCTGGAAAGAAAGCTGGAGCTAATTAACATAATTTAGGAAGGCAAAAGCTGAAGTTGCTAATTTTTCCTAGTAAGCACATCTAATAATAATTTTTAGTGAGGGGGGGAATAAAATCTAAACCAGTAAAAGATTGCTGTAATTAGAATAGCAGCTGGTTTGGCAAGAGATATCTTGTGAAGGTAAGAATAAACATCTGAAGAAGCAGAAAACCTTCTAGCATGGACCTCCTGCCAGAAAAGGAAGTTTCTACAATACCAGCATCTGATGCCCTTCTTCTTCTACCCCCCCTTCGCCCACATCCCAGTGCAGATGGTTTTGGTCCCCTTGTGGCAAATACCCAAACAACTGTTTTGTGTCTGAATTCTAGCTAACAGAGGGCAGAAACAAGTGGTCAGATTCTACAGAAACCTTTTAAAATGACCACAAGGAATGATCTGGTTGCTATCTTAAATGATCAAAACCAGATAAGGTAAAAATTAAGTATTTTGTAGAACTCACAATGAATTTGAAGCAATGCACTTAAAGTTTGGCATCAGAGACTGCAATAGTTCAGTCATATTTTTCCCTTCTGTCAGATTACATCTCAGTCGATTGATTACATCTCTGTCAAATGACAGCCATTGAAAAGGTTCAAGGTCAAGACAGAAAGTCCAAGATTTAGTACTGCAAGGAAGGATCCCACGGTCCAGCCAGGAGCCAGGACTAAATAGCGGGCACCTCAAGCACAGCTGCAGCAAGCTGGCACACTAGGCAGTCAAAAGCTACTGGCACGTTAGCTTCGTCTGCTGCTGGGGCAGATAGACTGGTCCTTACCTCCTGGCTTGATGGGCCAATGTTGTCACGGAGACAAATTTCTGCCAGAGTTCCCAGTATCTTTGACTGGAATTAGAGTATCTTTACTTTAAGGGTACCTTAAGAGACTGCAGAACGGAAAATTAGATGCCTTCTTTGGAAATACAGACCCCAGCCTCAATTTCCCTTATGTTCTATAATCCAGATAGGAAGATGAGCACTAACAAGCATCAACGTGAGAAACTCTGGCAGATAAAGCAAATGGCCACATTATGGAAGATGCAAAATATATTGTTTTGAAATTAATTTCAGTGATTTAGGCGAGCTGCACTGTGTGCAACAGCCATTTCTGACTTGCCCTTTGTACTCCAAAACATAAGCACAGTGCGTGTAAATGTAAAACTGGGATATGTATAACTTTATTTTCCGTGCTGTGCACATTTGCATTTTTGAGCAGCAGCCTGTTTGTCCTTATGTCTATGCAGTGCAGCAATACCTCGGATGTCTCCAAATGTCCTCGCTGTGGAACAGGAAGCAGCATAGCTGCATCAACATGGCAGAACTAATCAGTCTGGGCACCGTGCCCTGCTGACGCAGCTCTCCTCTTTCCAGGACCCCAGCTAGCATCTCGGCAAGGCACTAAGCACACGCTGCTGAAATTCAAATACTGTAGTCATGGGGACAGACAGAGAGCAGCAAGAGATAACCTGACCTCACAGGCTAGTGGGTCAGGCATATAAAGGGGAAGGGGAAAATTTATCAAATATCATGCAATTTTTATTTTTATAATCTGAAGGAAACTGTGCCTCTACTTCGCCTGGAACCTTCCCAAGTGATTGCCTGAGCTATTAGGTTAGGATTAGTGTGCCATGTGGTTTCTATGCTCTTGGTCACAGACGTTACATCTATACTGCTAAATTTAACAGTGTCAGGACCTTTTCTTTGGCTCTGAGACCAGCAGCATGGCCCAGACATTCCCTTGCGATGCTTCCAAAGAGGGTAGCTGCCTTCAGGCAGCCTACTGGAAGTAGTCCCCAGCCTGTGCTGGCTCCTGGGAGTTGTTTGGAGGAACACTAGTTGGCCCAGGTCAAAGTCATGCTGGGAAACATGCTATGGGTGCGCAGATAGTGTCTGGGCTCTGGAACTGGTTAAGTTGCTAGCATAGATACTGCATTGAAAAATGTTAGAAAATATCCAGACTATTTGCTGAGCGACTGCCTAGCTTCTATACAGTAAGCACCAACAAGAATATGCTCACATTAATTGCCACAAAACCCAGTGAAATCCAGAACTAAAATAGCAAATGAAAAACAACTGATGCCAACCCTGAGATGGACTCAATGCTTTCTGAAATGTGCTGAGTGTATCTGATGTGCTTTTGAACTCAAGAGACAGTACCTTTCAGGCTTGAAATACTCAGACTACATAAGCCAAGAATGATTCACACTATCAAAGCCCGAGAAAAAAGGAGAACACATGAGAATATAACAACAAACTGAATTTAGAACACTATCACTTTTGGTCCCAATGGGAAAAATAAAAGAGGTTGCTTACACCATAAAAATTCTGTAGCATTAAAAAAATATTAACCCAAAATTGACTTTGCCTCCCAAGTGAGGGTCTTTTCTTGTGTTTAATAAAGCGTTATTCTTTTTAGTGAATGTAAACACAATCATTAATAGACCAGCCATTCATTTTTCTTCAGACTGCACATGAAATGCACAAACAGGATTGTGGACTACAGTTAAAAAATCTACCAACCTTCCTAGTATAGCATAAATACATTTATGTATGCCTTTTCTTTTCAGTAGTCTAAGAAATCCTAAATTAAACATTACCATAACTCAGGTTTCTATTTAACTCCATGATCTAGAGCACCATGGTCATTATAGGACTGGCATATTTAATATCAATATTTTAAGGATGTTCAATATTCATTATTCTAGTGCATCTGGTTAACACACCCATTAGGTTGAGTATAAAACCTTTTTTGAACAACCATGTGCCTGCACTTTTGTATGAGAAGAGCAAAAAGGTAAGAGGAGGCTCCCAGGAGCAGTATAGGGTGAAGTGATGTGACATTACCGTACTCGCTTGCCACAGTGGAAAGAGCAGGAGCACTGCTGGGAACTGCATGCTCCCATGCTTCAAAGAGCAGCAAGGATTCTGGGCTCCTGCACAACAAACAGAGCCTCCTACCAATCTCAATGTCTTTCACAACAGCTCTGACCTGTGGTGGAGCCAATTTTACTTTTCCCTCAGTTCAGAGTCCGGGCTGCAACTATAAAGTGATGTAAAACGGTCAAAACTCACCACACCCTTGCTGGGCACTCTGTGTTTCTGCACTGTTTGAAGGTGTCTTACACACTCTTTTGACAAAGACACTTTTTCAAAATCTGAGCACAACGTCAGCTGGATGGCAGAAATTACTCTCTAACCTACTTGTTTGCAGTGATGCCATAATGAGAAAGACAAGTCATGAGGGACTCAGAGACAGAACAAAAAGCAGCAAGGTTTCCTCAGCATGTGTAAGATGGTGAAAAAAAAAAAATCTCCCTTTTTTTTCTCTGCCCCTCTCTCTCACACACACATACACATCACATCACAGTGACAATAAGTTGTGGCACAAACTGGAATATCAATAAATCCTTCATCAACCTGAGGCTGAAATACAGCCAGCTAAAACTTATTTTTAGACTACCTTGGATACCAGCCAGAATGAAACCGGCAAGAATAAGACACTGCAATAAATGTTGGTAATGCAAAGCTGTAGATAGGAAAAGGGGACCTTAATCCGTATGGTATGAAGGTGCCCCTTCGTGAATCCTTTCTGAGGAGATTTTAATGAGTGAAGTCATCTTCATTCTGGTTATTGGTGTTACCTTGTTTGGTCTTAGTCTGGGTTGATTTCAGCTCACTTTATATTGCTTTGAATACGCCAGGCAGCAGATACCTTTACCCAGCAAAGGATACCCTCTGCCAAAATGGGAATGGAATATAAGCTGCTTTTTGAGAGCATGATCATAATAAAACTGTTTCCCAAGGTTATATCCAGTTGCAAAGTACCAGTGCCCCCCACCCCCTGCCACACACACACACAAACAGACACACGACACACACACAGACTTATGTTTGAAACAAGAAGGTCCCTTAAAAGAGAAGAGACAATAAAAGGGATCCATCTGGCCCTGCTCTTCCCTTTCGTACTTGTATGGTCCAGCTTGCTCCGGGGCTTGCTGTACATTTCCTTGGGTATATCTGCCTCTCCTGGCAGCGGGACTACACAGCTTTACCATCAAGGCACCACCATATCTCTAGAGAGAAGGAATCTTTCTTTCCCCCCTGGAGAGGGATGAGACAGAGGGATTGTCATGAAAGAGGTGCTCTGAGGCAGCTCATGATATCCAGAAACTGCTGTTATGAAACTGGGCACTGGATATTCTATTCTTCTTCAAACATGAAGGTCCAGCTAGTCCAAGATCCTGTCTCTGACAATAACCAGTACCAGATGTTTAGAGGTACTAGACTAACATAGGGTAATGAAAGTATATCCTAATCCTTCCACTTCTCCTCTTCAGCATGACAGCTAAAATTTGGATTAAACCCTGAAGCATAACTTTCTTTTCCAAAGCTTTGTAGTATTAATTTTTACAACTCTGAAAGTTCTTGTGATACTTGGTTCCTCCTCACTGCTTGTGAAATTCCTGGCCTTAAAGGCATCCTGAGACACTGAGTTCCAAGGAGCACAGTTACTTTATGTCTTAATTGCATCCCTTCCTATTCTAATTGCTCTTCAGATTTGACTAAATCCATGCTTTGTCTCTCCATAATTTGATGGGCAGTCAGAAAGTCCTGATCTGACTTCTTTCAAAATTTATCATTTCATGTAATTTGATATGCTTTAGTTTATCTTCCTTTATTATTCTGCTTTCCAAATAATTCCAAGTTTTTCAATCTCTGTTCACGTAAATCATTGTCATGCAATTTCTCAACACCTTACCATAACTCATATTCAGCAGTAGCATTTTTGATTGTGTGGTGATACTTCACAGATACTCACAGATCTGTGTGAGACTACACCACTGATGTGAACACTATGTGTTTGTCCTAATATTTTGCAGTGTTTCAAATTCATATGCCCAAAAAGGATTTACTTAAACCTGCTTTTAATTCTTCATTTTGAAAAATAAAATTATTGAGTCCAAATTTGAAAATAATCTGATTTTATTAACAGTAGCATTACAGGCATAATATACTGCCACCTCTGTGTAAAGAATAACTTAATATAAAAAAACTTTTCAAGGACTGATACAGGCCATTAGTGGGGGAATGTAGAAATAAGGCAGGAAATGTCATGTCATTATTGCAAGTCAGGTAATGGTCACTAAAACCTGTTCATTTCAAAATACACCTATTTTAAGCAGCAAGACAAGGAAAGAGGACAAAGATAATGGGCAGTGCAGGATGATAGCATGGATTGAGCTGAATGATTTTCATCTGGAATGCATTGATCTCAGAAAGCATTAGAGGACTCAAAGTCCATCCTCTTTACTCATCTGTGTGAGTCATCCTCATTAAATTCAAAGGATCTCAGAACATCTGTGCAACTGTAAATTGAATTTTAACACTCAAATGAGCAGTGACTCAATACAGCCTTCTATGCCTGATACCAAACCTGGCAAGTGAAGAATTGCCGAAAAGCAACAAAGCAGTACAGAAATTTGACTTAGGAGTGTCAGAGTTAGTACATGGCAGGTTTAAAAATTAATTTCCTGTAGATTACTCAAACACAGTTTTAAATGTATTTCAAATATTACGATTATCCAAGCCTTAGTATAGCTAATTTCATACAGAGAGTATTAAACTTTTCTTTTCTCAAAGACACAAGTAAATAGACATCAGACAAAATGTTCCACAGAAATAGACAGAAAATAAGAATCTGAAGACAAATTTAGTACTAATAAAAAATGACCAATATTTTCAACAAATGGACCATGACATTAAATGAATCAGAGGTTTCATTTTAACAGTCACCATTTCAGGGCTGATAGTTTGCTGAATAAATAGTGTCAGGTAAGACTTGAATGTAAAAGGTATTTGTAATTTTAAGTGTTAATAGGCAATGAACAAGACATTTGGAAGAGCTAAGGGATCAGTTTTGTAAAAGTATTTAGATCTAAACATCAAAATGATGCTTCATAGGATCTTTCTCAACTTTTAAATAAGAGAGTTAGGTACCAAGAACCCTCTGAAAATCTAATTTGTTTTTGTCTGTTTATTGTTTTTTTTAACCTGAAGACCTTTAAAATCTGACCCAGTAGAGACACAGCCCCACTGGCATTCAGTGATATATAACGTTTTTCTTTTTTTAATAAAGATGAGCTCCTAACTATTTTATTCATACAGACCATTGTATATTCAATTAATCTATCGTATACATGTCTCTAAAGAAACAAACCAGAAATAAGAATAATCCAAGAAAAAAACAGGTTTGTTACTGTATAAAAAAATAACCTTTTTTTTTTGTTGTTGACTACAAACAGTACTCACTACTTTAAGCTTGGCTGTTTGCATCACCCATGAATGAGGTATACGTTTTTGCAACTCGCAAAGCTGGCTCCCTGGCTGTACGTATACAACGAAGTTAAACAGCGGAAGGGAGCACTCTGCATGCTGGAATCCAGTCACCTGCACTGCTCAGTTGTTAGACCAGTCCCAGACATGCCATGGCTTTGCTTTCCCACAGTTTTGAAACTTGGTTTGAGTTCATACCATGGACTATTTCCTTTAGGCATTTTAGACACAGCCACATCATTGTATAAAGTAAATACCATGGACGTGAACCTCTCTATGTCAGTTGCACGTGGTGCCAGAGCAATGTCCTGGGCACTGAGATGTGCTAGAATTAGCTCATGCGTTATAGGATTGTAACAGTGAGATTAGAAACTGGTGGGGTTTTTTTCTCTTCCTGCTACCTGAAATGTATTTTTAAACCAACACAAGCCATATTAGCAGTCCAGGAAAAAAGGACTGGCATGTCTCTTCTTTCAGAAGTGTGCTGCAACCAGTACAGAGTCATATGCCTTCAGCATTGTCCCCTTTGCTACGATCTGAATACAGCAAGGTGACCAACCCCTGACTCAGCAAGCTACGCATGGGATCACTGCATCCAGGAGAGGAGGAGATCTACATTTCAATCACCCCCAACAGCAGAAATCCCCAAGTCTCAATCTCACCTCTCACTTCTTCCTGTGAGCACTGCCAGGCAGTTCTTCTGGCTGCTGTGCTTTGCACCGGACCCATCACTGCCCTACGTACGCTCAGAGCATTTCTGACTGCAGGACACCTTCCCAGGACTGGGGGTTTAGATACCGTTCTGACTTCTCACTGAACTGCAGTAGGGTGAAAGCAGCACTGTGGTGCTTAATTCCTTAGACTGGAACTTTTCTATACACACCTACGTATGTAAGTTTAGGCATGGACAAGACTTTGTGGTGCTGAGTGAATTTGCACATCTCTGAGCGGGTCAGTTGCTGGAATGTGGACCCCTGCAACCCCTCTTTGTAGTCAGGCACCTACTTTTCAGTGAATCCCATTTAAGGCACTGAGTTTAGGGTCTGGCTGTAATGCAGCCAGCAAACTCTTATCTTTGTTGCTGTGATAGTCAGAAATCTCTCAATTTCTGGCTTAAAATTCCTGTGGTTGGTTGTCCTTGTGCTACCATTATCCTTTGACTTCCTTAGTTTAATTAGGTCAGGACCAAGCAGTTCAGAAGGGACATAGTGACCTTGCTCTAAGGTTTAGCCTGGGTAAGATTTCTGTACTTTCCATCATTCAAGATGTACTCCTACACAGACCAAGAAAGCCATTGCCATAATGGCCACCGTAGGTTACGTACAAGATGTTTTGTAGTGTGGCATCTTGGTGGACTGTCATATGTAAGACAGCACGCAAACAGAACAGGCCATAGAAGTCATTCTAGTATGGATTCCAAGAATAAAACTATTGAATTTTCTTGTTGCTAAAAATGTGAAAATAGAGAAAGTGACAAGCTGATTGTGAAGGACTAACAAAACTGTACCCTAATACAATCCATATTCAGTCACATTCATCATTTAATTCTGACAGCAAATGGAACATGTTTTTCAGAACTTACCCATGCCTGAAATGATCCAGTTTTGTAGAAGAAAAGCTTCATTTATTGCAAACAAGATATTTCCTCTTTTTTTTTTTTAAACTGAAAAAACATATAGTTTGTTTTAAAAAGGGCACAATTTCCTCTGTGATCACACATGCCTCAAACCATGGAAATAACAATTTTCTGACTGTTTTTTTAGGTACTACAAAGTCATAAGATGACATAGCCATCTCCTGCATAACAAAATCTCTTAGGACTATTTCAATGTATGCTGCAATTAAATAGTTTGAATTTTAACAGTGTATCATCATTTGCAGCTGCTAATGGGAACACTGGAAGACACAATTCTGTCCACAGGCTAACTGAAAATTGGAATATTTTTCTCCAGCTACCACAGTGGGTCAAATATTGCCTACTGCAGGAAAGTCCTCTATAGATACATTATCATTAACTCTTTCACTTTCCATAATAGATTTTCAGATACTTTGTCACTTGTAAAGAAAGTTTTGGAATTATGAGAGATTTGTTTTGTCAACGTTGCATTCATGGGAATTGAAGTCTCTCTACATAGAATTAGTTTGCCTTCAAATACCTTCAAATACCTGACTTCACATTTTGCTTGCTGCATATTTTAGCTAATAAAATTACTCTGGCCTGATTCAGCTACTTTCTCTGTAAAATGTTGACATTTCAGAATCCTAAGCATCACTAAAATAGTGAAACTTTGCAAGAGGCTTGAAAGAGTTTATCTGCATAAAAAATATCGCATACCAAAAGATGCGATGGGTGCAGAGAAAAAGATTAAGAACTGTTGTACTTGAGAAAAGCCTAGTCTTCTCTCTCCCAGTAAGATTTCTCAAGCCCTTAAAACTCAAAGAAATTTTATGTCCATTCTTAATTGAAACACAGGAGTGGAAGAAAAAATTCCATATTAAAAAAAATAATGGAAAGACTTCAGGAATCTAAATAACATAGATCCTGTTAAAAACTAATTTCAAATTAATTGCAATTGAGTGAATAAAGAGCTTTATGGGGTTTTTTTAATGTTCTTGAATTGAAATGTAATGAAAATTATGATTGATGGGTGACATTTAAACAGAAAAATGAAACTTAAAATAACCAATTTACACTGGAATCAACAGAGATATATACTTTAAGATGCAATATCTGCTAAGAAAAATAGTATTTCCAAATTATGACCATTAAGATAAAATGTTGACTATGGTTTTTTCATGTGTTTGTTCACTATTTCCACCCAGGAAAGCTGATTATCCTGGGAAACCTGACTAATAACACATGGGAAATATCCATAATGTGGGCTCTTCTGTCTCCTGCACAGCTTTGAAAAGTGATGAAGTCCACTAAAAATAGGTGTCTATGTCACCTGAGCCCTTAAGACAAGGTTAGGCCAACTGTTTCTGTCATTAATATTTGATAAAACAGGTCCCCACCTTTATTGCAACTCTGCTGACAGTGCCTCCAGGCGAAACAAACACAGTGATGTTGCAGTTGCAGTTTTTAGATCTATGTAGCAGGACTGGGTTACAATAATGTAGTCTGGAAGCAATGGGAGGTATAAATTACTATGACTTTATAGTGCTGATTGACATGATTATGTGAGAAAAGAGATAGAAAAGATCTATTAGGTCATCTTGTCCATTCCCCAAGATACATTGTAATGTCTCCAAAGGAAATGTTATAATGTGTTGTGACAAGGACCTGGCTATTAATAATGTCATTAATAATTTTTATGACATTTTTAATTCTCTTTGCTTGGGTATTTTTTTTTCTGTGATCTGATAATAGATGCCTTGCTTTTTCACAATATTACTGATATTTGCAATATGGTTGTATGAAATGCAATAGAATGTCTGATTGTCAAAAAATTACAATATATTAAATGATTAAAATGGTTTTGTGTGACCAGAGTGCCAAAATGTTACTGCATTAAAAAACAGCAACACCAAAATAGTTAAAAATTTATGTACTTGGGTCTGTCCTCACTTCCTATTATACAAAATACAAAGGAGCTTCTACTCCTACCTGTTATCCACTCCCCATTCTATGGAACTAAAATTTGCACAGCTTTCTGGCTGAGCAGGATTTGGGGATCTGCACCCTGTATGCAGAATGGAAATGTTAGCTATTACTTTATACTTTCAACTTCCATCGTCGCCTACTCTGTCCCCTTTTGGTGGTAGAGAATCTGGAAAGTGCTACAAAAATCACTCTAGAAAATGTCAGTCAAGCTGTTTTTGAGTTTGACAGAAAAGATCTTTACCTGTGAATCACCCAGCATTCAATCCTCAGCTATATATTGTTGTGGGATTAAGATCTGTCCTACTGTGCAAACTGGTGTAATGGCAGTGACTCTGCATGGCTCAGGAGATGAGCCAGAAGTCTGGGACTTGGGTTCAGGATAGCACTCCCGGATCTATTCTACATTCTACATCAGAAAGCAGCATGTAGTTCCTTTCACGCAGCTCTTTCCTCTATTAGTTTTGTATATTCGGTCCATTTACGTGACAAAGTCTACATCTTAACCATGGCCGGTCCCTGGATAAGGTGGGGGCTGTCACTTTTCCCTCTCTTGCTCCCGACCCCTGCTTGCTGTGGTTCTCATGGGGTGGAAACCCAGCCAAAGAGGCAGGGAGGAGGCTGTTGCGTGCTTCAGTCGATACCCTTGTACTGGCGGCTGAAAGTCTGGGGTGGTGGGACACGCTGCAGATCACATCTGTCTGCAGTTTAGACTGTGGAGATGATACTCTCTGGGGTTTTGTTTGTACTGTACTGCAGATAACTAACAGGCACTTCATTAACTGATGGTATTTCTGTCACAAATTCTACAACCCATGGGGAGGAGGTACAAGACCACCAGCCAAACTGGGTTACCAAGGGGTTCTCCTAATGAGTGAAACGCTATCAGTGCTGTCTTTTTTTCTTTGTAACCTGGGTTATTTGTTATTTGGTCCTTTTCACTCTGTGAAGTAGATTAGAGAGATTTTTGCTGTAAATGAAGAACTATCTGTCACAGTTTATGAGAAAACTTGGATGGATTTCTACACCACTTTCAGTGAATGACAATTTTCTAAAATAGTTTTTGGTTTATATTCTCACAAAACATGAAAGCATAATAACCATAAATTTAACTGATGATAGCTTGATAGGGGACCATTAAGTACACAATATAATTTTATATGGAATGCACGTGCAAATGTGTGTGCGTACGTTCTTTATTAATATTTATGAAATAATTACTAGGTGCAGCTAAATTCATTAATAACTTATTTTAGAACATATTTTACAAAAAATATTACTAATGAATTGTTAACAAGCAGTGCCACAGCTAGCTGTTATAAAGAATTTTGTAATGAAGGGATCACTAAAAGCAAGCACATACCTGATTAATATATGAAATCATGTGGTAATGTAGCATACTTTAAAGTACAATAAACTTATTAAATGATAACAAATCAGTTGTACAAATGGATATCATAAAAAGACAGTCTGAAAATACAACATAAAGCCAACTGTAATGGAGTAATCAAATACTCTTGGTCTAAGTAGTTCAGGCAACATAACAAAACAAGAACAACAGAGGAAAATATGAGACCACAATATGAATACTTTGTCCAAAATTAGTATTAAAAGCTCATTCATAGGTGTCGTAAGGGCTGAATTAAGTCAGCTATGTTATGGCTAGTTTCTCTAGCTTTTCTCTGGGTAATGGAGGAAGAGATTCTTCAAGAGGTGGCTGAAGACAGGAAACAAGTTAGGAGCTCCGGGTGGCACTTAGGAGAACATGTCTCCTTCTGTTGACTACCCAGAAGGTCTGTGGGGATTAGGTAGTTGAAATACTCAGCTAAATTCCATTGCAAAAGTCAGATGCTGTGATAACTCTCCTAATTGTCAACTGACTTCAGAAATTGTACATAAAACCACTATTTACCTAGCTGCACGTGCCACTTTGGAGCCATCTTGCTTTGAGATGACGATAAAGACTTTTTTCTAAAGACATGTTTTCTAAAGCAAGGCTCTAGATGCTGGCTCTAAAGCATGGCTTTAAAAGCTGCAGTTAATTTTATTGGCTGAATGACTTTGAAGACCAATTTTTATGAACGATTCTTTCAAACCCAGGCTGTTAATTTATTACGTGCTCACCAGTAATATGAAAGAACCCTGTGTTTCGGAAGTTGAGTGGTTCTCAATTATGAGTAAGCTTTGAAGCACCCAGCCATGCATGACAGACTTCCTGATGCCTCCTTGACTCTTTCTTCCTGCAGCCTGAGTTCTTCCCTTCAACTCTCATGTTGCCTGGAAGGATTTGTCTTTATCTTGAAGCCTTTTTTGAATCATCTGACTACTGAAAGGTTCAGAGTACAGAATTTGATAGATTGAAAGTACGATTTAATATGACAAATCATATCCTATGCAATACTGCAAAATTAAAAAAGGTTGACAAATATTTATGTCAGAGCTAAAGGAATTTATATTCTGTGGTTTTTGTCTTACCTCCAGCATAATTAACAACAACCCCTGTTCCCCATTATCTATTAGAAACAGAAAGCCAATTTCTGATCTTGCAGTATTTGAATAAAAAGCTTGTGCATATATTAGGGATGCACAAAACATTAGTAACTAACCTTCTGGCTACAGACTGTGGGGGAATCCTCTCAGAAATATATATCTGAGCAATCCCACGTTATAAATCATACAGCAGCAAACTTCTTTTGTTGGAACAATTAATTAATGGGGATCCCTCAAAGACAGAACAAATTTCTCTAGACATAATTCAACTGAAAATCAAACAGATTTTAAATGACACTAAGACACATTCTCACAAAGTGCAACACTTTCAGTTTCTAACTTGCAATCTGGTATTAACAAAGGCCTGGATTCATCACATTCAACTTGATGCATCCAGTATAAGATGGTCATCTAAGTTTCATGTGTAGTTAGCAGGGAGAGAAGCAAAGGCCTAAAAATCATGGGATGTATACCCCTCTGAAAACGCTCATCTATCTACAGTGGCTATAGAGGTTGCTTAGATGAAGCACACTACTTCTGGACACCTAAACTGGTTAGATGAACATCCTTCTTTCGTCTTGCTTCTTTCTCATTCTTCAGGTACATCAGGAAAATCAGAATCCATACAAACCACCTATAACAAAACTGTGTTTTTTGAAGAAAATAATGTGGTCACTGAAAGTAAATTTCCAAAAAGAGATGAGATGCCACAACCCCAGCTTTAGTCAAGCACTGCTTATAGGAGGGCAATGAGTTTAGGAGTTTCCCTGCTGTGTACCATGTTACTTTCTCCCTGCAATTTTTTAGCATGTGAGAAAGGTTAGTCCTGCACTAAAGGACTTGGATCCTACATCTGAGCATTTCCATCTCCTGATTGTTTTCTGACTCGGAAAGACTGTAATAAATGTGAGGAATTCAAACATGACAGAGATGAATGCTATGTCACAGTTGGGGTAGATAGATGTTATAGTAGTTTTTAAAGGATTCCCTCTGGACAAACACATGCACATTTATGAGTTTTTCATTTCTTCACTTCTCTTCCCTATACCTCTGCCTCTAAGCAGTCAACAAAGAAAAGACTGAGAAATAAACCTTTTCCTCACATAGTAAGTTTCTTTTAAAAAATATTTTCCAAAACAATTACATGAATTATTCATTACCTCTCTCTCTTTTTTCCTATTAATTTCAGCTTCCAGAGCTCTGTTTGTTTGGGATTTTTTATCCAGTCCTTCTCGTGTTTTGCTCATTTTCATTGATGAGATGTTATTTATTTTGCAAATTGAAACGCCTGCAACTAAGCCATTAATCCTAGAAAGGCTCTGATAAAATTATTGCATTTTTCAGAATAGTGGAAATGCAAAAACATCTTTCAACTCTCTGAAAAGGGTTGTAATGCTTAACCATTTCAACATGTATCAAAGAGAGACCTACAGCCTATTAGCCAGCAAGAATTTGTCAATATTTGCTCCAAGTATGGGCTAGGCCTAGAAATACTCAATGATACAAAAAATCTACGTGCAGCCTTTAAACCAAGACCATGAGACCACATATTCTTCCACCTCAGTGAGTGCCATAAACTTCAAGCTACAGGATCACCATCTTCCTTTCTGTCTCTTGGGAGGGGGAGTAAAAGGCAAAGCTAAAGAATCATGAATGATTTTTTACATAGAAGGGTACAGTCTTCTCTCACTCCCAATTTCAGCTGCCATACCACAGATTAGGGCAGGTTTCTATTTTGAATTGTCTCAAAGAGCAGAGACAGTGAGTCCTGGGCCTCACACTATCAATGGCTGTCCTTCAAGCTAAGTTCTCATGCAGATAGACACTGAAGGACATTGTTCTCCTTTTCTCACCTTTCAAAGAGAAGAGTGGTTCCACTATAACTTTTATAAAGAAGGTTGTAAAAACCTTCCTTGAACCAAGGGCTCCAAGATGCAATACACTCAATACCAGATTATAGTGTGATTTTTTTTTCTCATTATGGCTAAACAGAGCATGAAATGAACGAATTCAGACATGGCTTTATGTAATTTCATTCGTTCAGGATACAGAGACACAGGGCAGGGATGTAGGAAAGCAGAAAGGCCCTCTCTGCCTCACAGAAAAGACCAACATTCTTGTGGCACAAAGACTAGAAGAGCTGTAACAGGGAAGACCATATCCATCAGAACCAAGAGTCATCAAATGCAGTCCAAAAGGGACTGACACTGTCATTGTCATCAGAGAAATAGTTTTAGCAGTAGATGCTGCTTACAGTAGACTTCCAGATGTTAGGGTTAAAAGCGATCCTTCTCCAAGCTGCTGGGCTCCAAACCCAGGTATGCACATCCAAAGACTTGCCTCATTAGCACACTAAATAACTAAAACTTTCAGTTGGTCACCACATTTTCTCCGAAGAGTGGCTTAAAGGGAACAAAGCTCCCACTGTGGTGTCAGGAAAGAAGAGATAGTTGCTGGCTTCCTGTTGATGTCATCTGCTCATAAACACAGACCTGCCTCCCCGGTTCTGGCAACCAGACCCCAGGACCACTCCTGGGGAGACAATCAAAGACTGCAACATTTGCAAAATAAACGTAACTACTGTACAAGTTCACTGGACAGTTGTGACATTAACTTCCTCTCATATTTCCCCAGTTTCAGAGTACCATGCTACAGCTGTTGTCCTGCCCACGTCACAAAACATTTTTGCTGACCGATAAACCACGGGGAAGAAATAACCCTAACCCTAATCTAACCCTAACCCCCACCCTAATCCTAAACCTTCCCCAGGCACGAGACCCACAAGCCGGGGCAGTTTCACAGAATCACAGAATCACAGAATTTTCAGAGTTGGAAAGGACCTCTAGAGATCATCTAGTCCAACTCCCCTGCTAAAGCAGGATTGCCCAGAGCACATTACTCAGGACTGCATCCAGGCGGGTCTTGAAAATCTCCAGAGAAGGGGACTCCACAACCTCCCTGGGCAGCCTGTGCCAGTGCTCTGTCACCCGAACTGTAAAGAAGTTTTTCCGTGTGTTGGAACGGAACTTCCTATGTTCCAACTTATGCCCATTGCCCCTCATCCTGTCATTGGGAACCACTGAAAAGAGTCTGGCTCCATACTCCTTCAACCCACCCTTTAGATATTTATAAGCAGTAATAAGGTCTCCCCTCAGTTTCTGCCTATCCTGGCTTCTGGCTGACACAGGGGCACCGGGGCAGCCCCAACCCTGGCCATCAGGTACCTCCTGGGGGATGCGGACGGGCCAAAGCCAGGCTGGGACATGAGCCCCCAGGTGGGCCCAGCTCAGTAGGGCCATGGCCAGGCAGGGCAGGCCAGTGGGGAGCTGGAGAGTGGCTCTGCTGCAGCACTGCTGGCGCAGGGGTTGATGGCCCTGGGGACTGAGGACTCACGCTATTGATAAAGCTTGAAACAGCTGAACCTTTTATGTGCAACTTTGATTGAAAAGATTCAACAGATACAAAAAGTAATTTACTTGTGCTACTTCAAGTGAAATAGACAAACTCTAGTAAAGTAAGCACTCTGAAAATCTGGCTTAAAATTGACAAAGCAATAAAAATATCATCATTTATGTCCTGCTATGTTTTCCCTGTGTTTTGTTCCTCAATCTCAGTCCAGATGAAAGAAACAATAAGAGTAGCAAACATATTATCATCAAAATTCTCTTTTTTACTTCTTGTTATTAGCATAGTGTAGTGAAAAACAGTTGGGATTTGCAGGCTTGCAGATTCTAGGACTATAAGAGGTATCAGTGTTTCTCAACATCAAAACCACTTACAAGCTATCATGTCTATGGAGAGGAAAATAGCTATTATATATCACTTAGATCTCACAGAACAAAGTGGATGGAAACTTAGGAAAGGAAATCATAGCTTATATAGTAATAAGAAAAAATATATTACCATAGAGTAGAGCAATTCTTGTTTCTGCAGGTGCTTTAGGAATGTTTCAGGTTCAGGCATGTTCAGAAGAAATGTTAAAGGTATATAAGAAGTACGGTCCATCACTCTTGTTGTGGTTTGGGCTGGACTGGCCACTGAATGAACAATAGAGGTTTTCTTTGACATGACTCCTTCAGAGAACGGAGAGCATCTCCCTTCAGAGAAGAGGGGAGAGAATGAGAGGAAGAGAGAATTTACGGGTTGAAAAAGAAAGTAAACTACTTTAATGAAATATAAATAATAAAATAATAAGAAGAAAAGATAATATATTAAGAAGAAAATAATGAAATATATACAAGATATACAAAACTGTATTGAGCTCCCAGGATGACAATCACATCACCAACTGGCACTGGGAAAGTCCCAGACTGGACTCAGTGACAGACAAGAACTGGATTCTGGATCTGGATTCAGGAACGCATGAGTGAGGATCAACAGCAGACAAACGGACAGACTCTTCCTTGAACACCAGCCATTGAAGAAAAAGACTGACCCCTTTGTTACCTCAGCTTTTATACTGAGCTTGAGGCAGATGGGATGGAATACCCTGTTGATCAGTTTTGGGTCACCTGTCCTGTCTGTTCCTTCCTGCAGGTGGGACCTCTCTACGATCTTCAGCACCCGACCCTCCAATGGGGCATATAACAAAGTTAGCTGACCTTGTTTGCTATAGCAATAAGTATAAACAGGAGCCTCTCTGCATACCATTCCTTGGTATTAACGATAAACATCAGACCTTATCTACTAGAAGCCGACACCATCTGAAAAATATGCCATTAATTTCAGAGGGTTCAGTTACTTAGAAGAGGCTTAGCTGAAAAGTAAAATTACTGAAAAGAAAATTGGTTCTGTTTTACCTCAAACCAGGACAACTCTGAATACAAAATAGGAGCCACAGATTTTAGGATTAACATTCAACCAGTTGACATTTAGCTATTAGGAATGGTTTTCAGAATACAATAATCTCCAAATTTCCCTTAATTGTCAAGGTCTTCTAAAACTAGGCACTTAGAGAAGTCATTAATTTGGTGCATCTTCAATTGTCTATTTTTTAGGGTTGTTCGGTATCCTGCCGTCAGAGCAGTGGCTGCTTCCTGTTAAACACAGGCCTTGTGTCATTGCAACCAGTTTGTGAAACCCTAGAGCTCAGGTAGTAGAGGGTCCAAGGCCAATGTTAGGCAGCCAGTGTGCCTAAACGTCGTCCTGTATGGCCTTTTAAGATGCCCTGGTTATCCCACCCAGCCTCCAGTCACTGCTCCAGGATGGCACAAGATTTCTGTAGATGCTCTGTTTTACCTGTAAATCCCATGTGGTTGTCTAAGATACTGTCAGGGCATCTGTTTATGGAACTGAACTGAGCCTTTACCATCATGAGCAAACCCTTCATCATTCTCTGAAACTCTCCTGGCTGTGAGATGAAGAACAAACCATATGCACATAGCTATGAGCTCTGCTAATTGCTAATTTCCTTTTGGAAAAAAAAAAAAAAGTAGGAAAGGAACTAGCAGGATGTGAGAGCTGCTTTAGATGATTCTCATCCAGACATTAATACTGGAAACAAGATGGGCCCCTTAATAGAGCACATTTCACTTTCTCGTAACTAAACAAAATGCTAAGAGACAGCAGGCTGGTGTCTCCTGTGAGCAGCTCCCTGCCTGCTTGTTGTGGTGGTCCCAGAGAGATCATCCTCAGCAGTCATGTGGTATAACGTGCTGCAGAAAATCTAGTGCCCCAGCTGATTTCCTACCTAGGTGACCTATTCATAATGCTTGCTCAGAAAGACTTATGCTAAATGCTTAATGATTGGCACCAAAATCTGTTTGTGGGGTTGTACAGTTATGGTTCATCACACATAGGAGTACTGAAAGTCAAGCTCTCACTGCTTCAGTTTCAGCACACGCAGGGCTTCCTCAAAATTTGGTCTTTGCACTGTAGGGAGGGTTTGAAAACAGAACCACCACATTTGTGATGCAGTAAATATATTACTTGTACTTCTAATCCGCTGAATTCTTACAAGCCTCCTAGCAAAACCTAAAATGAATAACGTGCAGAATGTGCTAATCTGCAGAGTGAACCACGAGTGGTAATTTATGTATCTCATAAACAGCTAGCAAGCTGTTATTTTACAAGCACTATTTTGAGGTTTCATTATCTCACAGAGATAGGCAAATCTGCAACCTTTCACTCATTCAGCAGTCTGCAGTGCTTAGTTGTGCAAAGTTTAGGAGTTTGAATTAGAAGGTGCCACTTAAAACAAGCAATTGTTAGGACACAATTAGCAAGAACAGTACTGCAAGCAAGACTCAGCAGTAGTAACTGGCGAGAATAGCACAGGATGCCTCGTGAGAAATAGAGTTTAGGCAAGCACAAACCACAGTGACCTCAGGTTTGTGGTAAGTGTTAGCATTCTTTGGTCAACCATCTCAAATAATCTTGAGAGATGTAGGGAATTGTATCATCACTTGTATCATTTAGCACCATAGCTGGCACTAGCAGTCATCTTTGGTAGTCTTGAAAGAGCCTGGAGAATGGATGACCTTTTATCAAATGCTATTAATCTGCATATTGGCTGGGGCACACTCATGACAGAGCCTGCATGTTTAAAATGGTCAGGGTTTTTTTTTAAGGGATATGAGTGGTTTTTCTTAGATATTGGTCATGTAATGGGAGTTATACTTCTCTGTGAGGCTACAGAGACCAGCAAAAGGTCAAGGACGGAGTCATATCATCTGATGGGGTGTTATGCGCACTACATTAAGTTACGCTGTACCAAACTCACAGATGGTAACACCGTATTAACTTCTGTTGCAAAGTAGTTCACTGGACCTTCAGACTCTCACTTCTGACTTCTGCTGAACCAAAGCATTGAATTTGAGAGCGCCCAGTAAAATCCCAAAAAGAAGTTCTCAAGTTCTGAAATTTTCATGTGTTTGTCAGTCAAAAGGAACTCTATGTGACTATATATTTCTGCCTGTAGGTGCCATTTTGTATTACTATGTTGTGTGTAGCCATGCACAGATACACACACACATTTTCATATGTATACCTCATTAAAGAACATTTTTAAAAAGCTGTGAAAAATGCACTTTATCCAGCAATGTATAAACTAAATGAGACAAAACACCAACTGCTTAAGTGAGCTGTTCCTGAATTTACAGTTATTCATTGGCTCACTGATGGGTGGGAGCACATCTACTGTTTCTATTCAGAGTTCTTCATGAGCTGTGTGGTCTAACCCACATAGGTGGTGGCCAGGAAAAGCAGAAAAGACTGCTGACTCACTGAGTAAAGATTCCGTTTTCTTTTTAAGTCTGGGGTAACTCAGAGTTCTCATCAAAGGGAGAAACTGCCAGCACAAGGTAAAATTATTGATAGCACAAACTGGTCTTTAGTTTTTTGATTCAGTTTTCCATGTCACCTCATACCTCCAACCCTCCCATCTTTCTGATTTTCCACCTCTCCCCCACTGGGAATGTCTTCATGTTGGATTGAGCAGTGGTTTAATGAAGTAGACTGATGTCTACCCAGGCCAAACCCTTTAGATACCTTTCACATATATGTTCACCATGCTCTTCAAATCCAGCCACTTCTACTCACAGACCTAGTGTCATCTATCCGTCAAAGGGGAGACTGCGGCATCAAGACAGGGTTATCACAGACCTTCCTTTGACCTCCATCTCCAACACATGAGAGACTGCCATGTAGGGGCTTTTGATGGGAGGATCAGTTCTGGGACTCAGGGTTATGGGACTAGGAAGATGCCACAAAAGTAAGTCACAGCTGGGAACATGCATCTTACCAGTGCTGCATTGAGCTGGGAATCCAGGTAGTCTGTGTGGCTTCTCCCTTGCTCCTATGATGCCACAAATCAAAACAGGCATGTGCGACCAAGAAAGATTTTCCCAGTAGCACCTCAAATGAAGGCACATGAAAATCATTGATAATGAGAGTGAAGCAACTGAGCAAGTCTCACCCTCAGATCAGTAGACTCAACAGATTTGGGTATGTGAAGAGAGCAAAGTCACTGAAAATTTGCACAGATTAGGTTCACACTTGAAAGGAGATGGGCAATTCTAGCAAGCGTTATTGCTCTCCCATGCAAGAGTTTTATAGAAATTGGCCTTGAATGTTCAGTGCATTAGTCCTGCTACACAAAGAGGTCCCTGAGGAAAATCTGTGATATCTGAAATTTTGCTTAAAAGATTAAATAAGAAAGAATAAAATACATAAAGAATTGTTTTATTACATATGCTGGATCCAACACCTAAATTACTTCTAGCCCTCAGCTTTCACATGACTATGTCACAAAAGTCTAGGCAAAGCACAAATAACCTGGTAGCACAAATAAATAGCTGGTTTTATGCTGAAAATATCAGTTCCAGGTTGCACATTCATAAAGCCTTACCTTCTCTTTGGGCCTGCACTGGTTGCATTTTGGAGAAGCACCTGGTATCCTGATCCTTCTCCAGGCAGACTCTCTCAATATATATAGAAGGTTACACTGCTCAACATGTGAGCCAGGCTCTACACCTACTTTAATTCTTTAACATATATGTACAGAGTGCTTAACAGGTTGCTTTAAAAATATTGAAATGATAAAATTTATCCCACTCTAAAAAGCAGGCTCCCTATCTGCTGTACTGGAAAGCAAATTGGTTTTGCTCTTTTCTTTCAGGTCACCAAATTCAGGCCCTGATAGAGCAAAGACACAGATATTTTTTTTTTTTATAAATCAGTGCATAGCTTCATTACCCAGTACAGTACCTCTAGGGCACAGCACTTGAGTAAGAGCATATGTCATTTCTGAACTGCAAAATAGTGCGCTATGCCACCGAGCAAATACAATTCCATTATTTTGGGGTGGTTTTCCCCCGGATTAAATGTGTTGGAAGCATTCCATTTCTGTTCTTAATCCATTTGAAGTGCATCTCCTAGACAACTTGCCAACCTCTTGTACGGACTTCACTAGTGTGAGCCTTGTATTTGGTTAAACAACTGCTACAGAGCAACTGCTTTGTGGTCAGGGCAGTTATATTCCTGTCAGGTTCTCTTTCTGTCTTTGAAAGATGATTCTCTTTCACTTCTGCATTGAGACATTTACTAAAATCAGAAAGATGGACATGCAGTGACAGTCCTCTTCTGATCTTTTGAGGTTGTGTATTCTCTTTGTTTCTGTAACTAATTTTGCAATACTACATGACAAAAAAAAATTGCATAATCACTGTGCAATCACCTAAAACCACTCAGACATAGGTAGAAGGGTAGGTCTGACAAGATAAGAATTTGTAAAATAGGTCATAAGTCTGTTCCAAACAAAATTAAATCTGAATAGCTACCTCCTGATGCAAATTTCTTCACTGAAAGGGTTATCAAACATTGGAACAGGCTGCCCAGGGAAGTGGTGGAATCGCCATCCCTGGAGTATTTAAAAGACAGGTGGACATGGTGCTTAGGGACACAGTTTAGTGGTGGTTTTGGCAGTGTTACGTTGATGGTTGGACTCAATGATCTTAAAGGTCACTTCCAACTGAGATGATTCTATGAATCTATGATAGCCTTGCTGCCAATCCCTGTCTGTGAGATAGGGTAAGTGTAATATAAGAGCTAGTTGAAATTTTCCATTCAAAACATCCTTTTCTGACCATCGATAAGTAATGGATTCATCACATCAGTTTTCCTTCTGTGCCCTGCTGAATCTGAAGAGACTGTTTCAAACCTCGTCCTTCAGAACTGCCTCAAATCCTGGACACTTCAGCTCTAAGGCTCCACCTGATCAAAGTTCCACTGTCTTCATCTGGCTCTGCAGTTCCATAAAACATGGAAAATAGACATGTAAGAATATGGAGACCCCCTTCACTACCACACCCAGGACTGTGACTGTTCAAAGTGTTTTGGACTTTCATTTGAAAATTTTGAAATTAAATCAGTATTTTCTCTGTTTTTTCTCTTTTCCATTTGAAAATCTTTTTTGTCATGCCAAAAGCCAAAATGGATGGGAAAAGTTATTTAAGAATCAAAAGATATATTGCAATTTTTAAATTTTCCTTTTAAAAAAAATTGAAAAAGATTCTCAAATGGAAAATGTTGGGTTTAATTGGCAACATCTCTTGATCGAAGTATTTCAGTCACTGGTGGAGCTATTCAGGAAGGCTGCAGCAGACACATTGGTGATATTCTGTAATTTAAAAAGCATTTGTGTTTTCTGACACTTCTGTTGTGTAAAACTTAGCCCTTCAGTCATGACCATAATCTACACAATCTCCTAGAGTCCAGGTAGTTTGGGTTGAATTCTTCAGGGGCTGGGTACAGTTGAGTAGTTTAAATCAACAGGACTCTTCGCATGTAGTAAGTGAAATGCCTACATACTTTGCCCAGAATCAAGTTCAGAATATCAGTCTACCAAGCCCTTCAAGAAGAGACCACTTTTTTTAAAGTCTTCAAAGTTGATTTTATGCAAAAAAACACAGCTAAAAAAAGAAAACACTCAGAAGCTCTTAACTGCGAATCTAATTGTTACCCCATCTTGTGTGACCGTTAAAATAAATGGAGGCCCACTGGGACATTGTACAGAAATCAATTAAATCAGACTTTCACTGTAGAACAGCAACAAAAATCTGTAAGAAATTCAATACTCGCTGATAGCTAATATGCTCTACTTCCTAGAGAAAACATCAAACTCTATTAGCAAAGTAAAATAATAAGTGGTTTTCTTTTAGGGCTGGCAGCCTCTGAAAGGAGCATATTGCAAAGGAAATATTACAGAAGGAACCCGTCTAAGAAACTGAGAGGATAGAGACAGCTGTTTATGGAAGCCGTTTATTAACATTGAAGAGAGCTCAGGAAGAGCTCTGTGGTTTTCAGAAGAGCTTCCAGTCTCATCTCCACCATTTACCACAGTTAGGAGTGAAACTGCCTCCATAATCCATGGCAATTCAGGCACCTGGAAATTATGTCAAATGAGTCATTGTAAGATAACCACTGCTGAAATTCTCTTCAATATATATCCTTGCCAGTGGTACCAACTACCTTTGTAGATTCCAGGAATCCAGAAAAAAAAAGGACTCAGAAACTCTGAACCCATTGCCTTCCACAAATGTAGATGTGACTGTAATGATTCAGCCAAGATCCAAGTCTGGGAAAGCCCACATAAATAACACTGTGGACTCTGCTCTAATTTATCCTAATGATATCACTATCTTAGGGTAATTTTCTCATTTTCTTTTCATAGCTTCTGAAGGCAAAGCTATTCCTGAGGGGAATGAGGTATAAAAGTAGTTGCTAAAAGAATGCGAATGCCCTGTTTTGATGTAGCCTAGGGCTCTTTCAGGTTCATTGCAGGGGCCTGTTTTGAGCATGTACCCTGAATGTCCATCAGCATCAAATTCACAGCACTAGCCAGAATGACACAGAGACTTTCTTTCTACAGTCTTCTGGATTTAGCAGCTGTTGCCTATGTGCTTATGAAAGAGGTCCTCAGACTTCTGTGTGTTTAATCTGTTTAAGTCCCATTTACATTTAGAGTACTGGTCACATTCCATCCTCGTACCTCAATGATTACAGCTTCAGGCAGGATAGTTTTTCTATTTTAATTTTAAACTTACATCTCTGGCATTATGGTACTGAGGCTGCTGGTCAGTGCACACACAGCAAATGTCTACGCAGAAAGTCATCATCAAACTGTGCAGTAATTTGAGGATACCTTGAAACCATGTGGAGTTTCTCTAGTAATACTCAAGAGTAATAAAGTATAGCCTATATCCATTAAATCCATTAAATGCTTGACCATGAGAGCTCAGAGATCTGATCTTGAAGTTCATTCTGCAATAGGAAGCAAAACTGCCCTGGCCCCAAAAGACTGGCAACGTAGGGCTCTCATTCCTCCCTCCTGCATTGAAAAACTATACTAACATATTCCCAGATACTGAGATCCTTCAGGTAGGGTTCCCATCTGTGTCACATCATTGAAAAAATGACGGATCCATTGTTAGTGCCATATAAATCCCTCTAGAAGAGGTATCGAAGTACAGTGACATGAGCACAAGCAGCAGTCTTACTCTTGTCATGCCTATTTTCTAAAAAGCACAGAACCAAAATGGACCGTCACTGCTGCTGAGGGTTTTAGTTTTTACACCTGCAGAACTTCCATCTGGTTTCCTCCTATAACCTCTCTGCTTGATGGGAATCATAGCTTCCAGCTAACATTCAGAGCCTGCACGTCACATTTCAGCACATCATCTGATGCCAGGGATAAGGACAGAACATATTGCGTGTCAACACTGTAAACTGTAAGCAAGCTATCGGTATGCAAGGTGTAAATCGTTGCCTAAAGGAGATTTTAGTCTTATGTTACAAATCCTCCAGGTCAAAAATAGTTCACAGGTAGAAAAAAAAAATGTGGAAGTGTGCTTATCTTCATTTATCTAGCCTTGTTTTCATCCTTCTGGACTTTTAACATGTTTTTTGAGGGCTCTGAACTTCAAATCTCTTCCAGTGATTTATGATTGATTTAATGTACCTTTAAATTTTGCCCTTCAAATAATCCTACTGAATGTCATAGGATGCTGTCCCTTTAAGCCAAGATTGTGAACCAATATGCAGGGCTGACTGTGCTTGACCTAGTTAGGGCACAGCTTTCTGTTGCACAAGGCAGAAAATAAAGTTGGAACATTGAACACTCTCACGCTCATACAAGACTGGCACTTTCTACCCCCACCACAGATCAGTCAATGATCAATCTTCGTATCAAAGATTCAATTTCCTTGCATAAGGGAAACTTGAGAAGAAACTGTCAGAGATTCTGTTGCTCCTTATGAGCTTTGACCTTTATGAGGCAGCACCCACATTTTTGCATTATGTTTTACAGCACTCAGTACTACAGGTCCTTCTCTATGGCTGTGACTCTTTGGCCACATTGCAACATAGCATCCTCTGAAGAGATGAGCTTGGGAGGGCTTCTTAGCTTTTTAAATTTTTTTTTTTTGGTCTTGTCCAAAGAGCTTAGCTGACACTGAACTACTTTCTTCTTGGTATTAGGGAGTCATGTAGTAATGTACAGTCCTTGCCCCTGTAAGTCAATAATCTAAATGCCCAGGTTGATACAGAAAAGGTAAAAGAACCTATTTTAGTAATGTCAAGAAACATCATACTTCATGCACATGCCTGGCCTTGCATACATGAATCCACGGCCTGTGCAAAACTTACACTTGTGCAGAAATGTTTGAAAATGAAAATGCAGTTCAAGAGCATGCAGCTGGGTGGATGTGCTTTTTGAAAGGTATGTTTAATGTTTGTAGAAAGCACTGGCACAGCCGAGTACCTGTACAATGCCGTGGCTGGCCCTCCTCTGTTACTACACATGAAAAAACTCATACTTTCTATTGAACATTGCTTATTGCATGTTCATACAGCCCCATGGAAGGCACCTTTCCTCACTGTGCCATCAAAGAAGCATGAGAGAAGAAGGCCACTCCTCTGTGTGTTATGTACCTTACCTTCAGCTTGCAGAGGCTATACCAGATCTGATAGATAACCTGGAACCTTAGTTTGGGACTTGATGAAAACACCCGTTGACATTGCTATTTCTACGTGAGTTTGTAAGCCGAGAATTGACAGCCACAATCAGGTTCCAGGAACTGATTACAGTGATCCCTTTTCAGGCACTCAAAAATGATCTTGACATTATGTTGTCAGAGCTGTTCCAAGTCTCTTGGTGTAAATGTGAATTTGCCTTCCAGTTTGTTAAATGTCTTGCAGTGATTTTAGTAATGGTCAATGTAGTGGCTAATTCACCATTGCATTCTTATTTTTGCTTCAGGACATCTTTAGTCTTAAGACTCGACTCTGAAAAACCTCCTTAGCTTTTTGAATGTTAAACAGCCAGATTAAATATTTCTGTCAGCATGCAGGAGATATATGTTCTCTCTTCTCTCTGCACAGCTCCAGGGGCCATACTCTCACAGTATCCTGTGTTTTGAGTCCTCACGAATGTTATAAGTTTATATCACTATATTTAAAGCAGATGATGAAAATGAATTGTTATCTTGCCTTCCAATACCACTGTTTCCTCTGATACCAGCTCTACCCACATCTTAAGTGATACTTGACATTGCAGATCTTACGGTTCTGTTTTCTAGTGGAGAAGAAATCTTTAGTACAGATTCAAGGTACACCCTGAATGCAACTAGTTTTACTCATACCATTTGTGGCACAGAAAAGGGCAAAAATAAAGTGGACTGGTCCCTCTTCAGAGAACAACTCCATTGCCAAGTTCACAGTCAACCCTGCAAACAAATGCACAGCCTCCAGGTGACCAAGACTAAAGATTTCCTCACAGCCTGAGAAGAAAGGGAAGACACTGTGCAAAAGCAACCCTTGGGAAAGTTGTTTTCATTTGATGAAGTCAGACTCTATTTCATGCAAGCTTCCTATGTGGCAAGTTGGCAGTTGGACTAGATGATCATTGCAAGTCCTTTCCAACTGAACTATAATATCCTTATTTTCCTTCCTTGCTTTTCCACCTGAGCCCACAAACTGGGAATTGATTCATAACCCTTCACAACTCAATAACTTACCTGCCTCTCATTATGGAACAGGCCTGTTTGGCTGTACCTATATTAATAAATTAAACCTGGCACAGACTCAGCTTGAGCACTCACACCTGATCCATGCTGCTACATGGCTGGCACATTCCTGTGTGTAGTTTCCACCCAAGGCCAACTAGCATTCCCAAACACAACACCCACACTGGAGTCAGGGTTCAGCATGAGCCAGGGACTATCCCCAGTATGGATGTTTCTGATTTCAGTTGGAAAGAGGGTTTAAATGAATGAAAGTCTTTCCATGCCACTTGTCCTCCACCTCAGAAGGTGATCCCTAAGGCATCATTACTTTATAGACACAGCCTAGGAGGCTCACAATTCAAACTGTCTTGCCCTAGCCTAGACTGAAGCAGTCCCCTGCTAGCCATTAGTTCTATTGGTGCCCCAATAGTTATTTCTACTTTCAGCCCCAATGCCAAACAGTATGTTGTTTAGAATAAGTTATTCCTTTCACCTAAGCAGAAAACATTAAGAGTATTACTTTTCTTTTCTTGTGCTGTGGTTCTGGCTCTGAAATATACTTGGTTTTCCATAAGAATCACTCAGCTGCTTTGAAATAAAATGTGTTTATCTTAGAAGTAAAAGGTCATATTGTGAAATCAAGATGAGTCTCCTACTGTTTCTTATTTAAGCAAACAAAAGTTTGGAAGGAAGAAATTCACATGAGTGAGGAACAGTAACTCCAAATAAAGAACTTTATTAATATGTTTGTGACCCTCATACCTCTAGCAGCAAAGGATGGACACATAGACCCCGTGCTGACTCACAGATCCATGGCCATGTGTGACAATTCACCTTTGTATCACACACAAATTCAGTGGTCTCAGAATTATAGGATTTGACTTCCTCAGTTGTAGAAACCAAATCCAAGTATCAAATAAGACAGATAAAGATGTGTCCCAATGCAAGATTTGTGAACACAGTGTTCAACAGACTAATATTGGGAATTCATCTAGAGTGGGATTTATCTCACCTACTTATCATACCAAAAAGTTGTACATCCAGTGTGTACTGGTCATTTTGGCTGCTTCAATAGTCAGTGGTAAGAGACAGGTACCTGCAAATGGTGATTGATTCCATCCATTTTAGGCCCCTATTTTTAGAGAAGGTAAATTGCATGCTGGAGGTGGTTGTCCAGCTCAAACTAAGCTAACTTTTAAACAGCAAAGGTGAGGTGAAGTGAACCTCTTCTGATAACTTGTCCTTCAAAATCCATTTGCTTTCCATAAGCATCTTTTTTTTTTCCATCAAAGAACAACAGTTTAACAAGCAGTACATTGTTTTGTGTCAATCTACCAGTGTTCCTTCTTGCTCTGTCAAGTGTCCAGTCTGTATCTCCACTGTGTCCAGGTGTTCTGCCTTTCCTTCCTTTCAATAGTAGTAATCCACTAAATCACACTTTTCTGATTGCCTACTCACCTCTGCTGTGAGGCTTACTATGTACCGCACAAAGGCCAGGCAGCTGGGATAAAAGGGATGCAACTTATTATGCTGATCATGTTTGTTTCACTGCTCCCTTATCTTCTTCCCGCTTGTTTGTTTAACTCACATACTATGTATATGTAGTATTATGCTTTACTTGTGAATCTCTGGTGCAATTAATCTAATTTTTAACTACATCTGATACAACAGATAGCATAACTGCGCTGATCTTCAGAGCAATGCCTAGCTGTTACCGTAATTTGGATAAATAGCAATTTTAAACTATAGTTGTACAAACAAAGGGTAAAAAAATAACATAAATTAATCATGGATGAATCATTGCTTCCATTAGCACTCATCAAGCCATGAATCAGTGCAGCATTAAGTATTTTTAAATGGATACTCCATGTACCTCTATGTATCTCTCTATCTGAGGAAAAATAAAATATCCAGAAAAAAATCTTGACAATTTTCCAAAGGAAGCTGACTATTAGATGTTACCTACAGGGACAGTTTGCACAGAATAGCTCTTGAACTATTTATAGTTAATTTCCTATATGCCTGCTCTTATTCAAGGATAAATGCTACCTTTTTTTTTGCAAATTAACTTTATCCACTATGGATAAAGTCCACTTAAAACACAGTACTTGCATTCTGGAGTAAGCATGTCCAGTCTGCTATCCTCCCCATCACCAACACTTGATGCTCAATTTCCTTCCCTTTGACACAAACTATCAAATTCAATTTCATAATAATTTATCAATCGTCTTTCCAGGTAAAGCACCAGATCCTGAAAGTCCATCTAGACTTTTTGGTATGTTGAACTGGCACTTGACTCATTTTTCCCTGACGCGCATGGGGCACAAGTCTTAATCTTTTCAACATCTCATGTCTGTGAATACAAGAGTTATTCTTGGTTCTGTGTGTTCCACATCCCCCTTTGTGACCAATCATTTGCAAAACACTTAGGAAAATTCATTAAAAAAGATATAAAGTCTATTCACCACTTCTTACAATGAACAGGATAAAAAAAAAAAAAGCTTAATAGCTTCTTTTCTGCTAAAAATAAATTGCTTTCCTGCAGCAATCAGAATTCTACACGGAGTCTGATTCCAGTAAATAGGTATTGGTTAGAGAAAAGGCTTGAAAATCAAGACACTCCAGGTTATTGGTATTTCTCATGTCTCTTCATAATCCTTAACATGGCATGTCCTCAGTTTACACACTGCTAAACTGAAGACTGCAATCAAACTTTATTTCATAAGATACCATAATTCTTCAGATTGCTGTTACTTGTATTAAACACTTTGAGTCTCTTAAATAAGAGCACTACATAAAGCGCATAGTACTTTTTCCTGTAAGACCCCAGGACTTCAAGACATATCTGTTAAAAATAAGCCAAGTAAGTAAATGTGGCTTCTGAGTATTTAAGATTGCCAGTGTTGGCGCAGACCAATGAAGAGCTGGCCTTGTTTCAGATGTTGAGGACCACTAGAAATATCATTCAACTGAAGACACACAACTCCCAGTTTGAAGCTGTGTGTAGCTAACTTGTGAAGGGTCAGTTTTGGTGCAGTGGGAAGTACTTTACTGCTGCAGGTCACCACCTGCACATGGAGCGTTCTTAGATATAAACATTCCCACAGAACATGGGAACAACTTGTTTATGAGAAGAAACAGTGCACCCATTTTTCTCAGTCCAGAAATACGGAAGTTCAGAGGTTGATATAAGCGTTCCCCAGCAGGAATAAACTGTGAACTGCCTTTTACAACTTTTTTTAAGTGCTTTAAGGAAAGGATAGCTCAAAGAGCCAGTGATGAACTGTGAAGCATTTCTATTGTAGGACAATGGTTTAAATACGACCCAGTCCTATGGTCTAAAAGTTTTTACCATTAGAGGCTGTACAGTGATGTATATAAAATGGTCTTGTGGAACTAGGAAGTTTCACATCACAAAACAAAATAGCACCACTGTGACTGGAGCTAACTGAACCCCTTTGTTTGCGGTGCTAGCGGCGAGATCAAACATGAGAGCGCAAATATTAAGTCAGCTCCCTTCCTGTAGTGGTCCATCCGCATTGGGACCAACTAACCAACGCCCTCACTGGGCTGCCCTGGCAGATGCATGGGCCACTAAATATTCCCACCTTCTAAACACTTCTGCAAATGTGTTCTGCGGTGCATTTTCATAGCACAGAAATAGCACATCGTTGCTGCTGTTGAGTACCTGGGATACAGATTACATCAAACAGAAATCAGGAGTGAGGTTAACTGATGGGCAAGCAAAACCGTTTAAAACCCCTCATCATTCCTCATGTAGTATTTCTTCCAAGACGTGACCGACTATGTACTCCTTTGAGCAGAACTTGCACGGCTATCTTTAACAGCACCATCTGGCGATTTCCAGCACTGTAACAGGTTTTGCTTGAATGAACTGGGCATGTAAAAAATTATCGCTATAGCACCTGAAGGTTGTGTGAAGGTCTCATCTTCTGAGTAGGAATCAATTATGTAGCTTTTCAGTATCTAAGAGTAATATGTCCTAACTAGGACCAAGTGCACACAATTTTTGCAAACACTATAGCCAGTTCTGTAAAAATCAGCCTCTGGATGATGTTGAGGAAACACAAATTGGGTGCGTGCAGCTGCTACTGTTTTGAAATGCTTCTGTTACATTTTGAGACACAAGTTTTGAAAGTATCTGTTTCTACATTTGAAACCTTGTGTAATATGCATAGTTTCTTTATGAGATGTGATATCCTGTTTGGATTTTTTCGATTTTATGCCAGAAAGAATACATTTCAAGCTTATGATACCAGACCAGAAAAAAGAAATTATAGTACCTTACAGACATAGAAGAAATGCTCATTTTCAAAGGCGTTCATTTAGGTATAACTAAGAAATGTCAATATTAGGTTGGAGTAATTAGAAAGAGTGATGTGGGGAGGGAACAGTCTACAATAGGAAGTTCTGATGAATATTTCAGTGATTGGAATCAATATTTATTTTACTTGAGTTAGCACTGTACAATGTATCTACTAAGCAAATAAAAATAAGTCTAAGGAAGCCAGGAAAAGCTTTAGGAAAGTTATTGTAATCAAAATGGTTGACCAGTTATTTTATTGCCAACTTCTTGTGCTACATCTCTGAACTTCATGGATTAGGGCCCACATACCTCCCCGGGAGTCCGACCCCACAGCCAGGGAGGAGGCCGTGCTGGAGGGGTTTCAGCACAACAGGTGTTGCCTTTATTTTTGCTGCTTGCTGGAATGCCCTGGCCTCCAATCTGCGACATTCTGCTTTTCTTCCCTGCTCTCAAGCCCAGCCTTAAAGAAATATTCTCTTTACCTAAATATCTGGCACTGCAATGTTTTTAGATAATGTGTTATTAGCATTTAAGATTTAGTTTATATCAGAAGTTAGCATGCCTTGGTGGAAAGGGGTCCTGCAAATAAAATGTACTTTTAGTTAGCACATAGACCTGATATAACCACCCTGAATCTAATGTTATCTGTGAATATCAGATGTACTCAGAAACTCCAGCCCAGGGCATTTTTAAGCATTAATATCCAACATAACATGTGGAATACATAAAAGACTCTCATTCAAGGGATTTCACTTGGAATTTTTTGGAGCCAGAGGTTGAGATCAGCTTCTTCAGTTGCATTACTGCTAAGAATACCATTTGAAAAAATAACACTGGACTTGCAAAAGCCCAGCTTTACACTTTATACTAACTTCTATTTCCAATTCAAAATGTGATTCAAGATCTATGTTGAAAAATAATCTGCAAATGTAGGAAGGCCTGCATGCACAGTCTATAATTACAGCAATAAAGTAGAAGGAACTGCTTATTTTGTTGGTTTCTTTTTACAGAACCATTTCCACATCCTCTGTTGTGTGGTGGTTTTTCCAAAAAGAAAAAAAATTACACACATGGTGAGGAGCAGAAAATCCCCCATGGGGTACGTTGATCTTTCTACGATGCAAATGGGAAGTGAAAATAGATTCAAGTTTCTTTGAAGTATTAATGGCTGAATTTAAACCACACCTACAACATAAGTCTTGGTGTAAACATTGATGAATGACACCCAAGTTAAATAGGAAAAGGGGAAAAAAAAGTCTGAGCCAACCCAATAGTAACTGAAGGGAAAGATGTTATTAGAATCAATATTTGCCCCTCTTCCTGGGGAGCTTTTCCCTGGAAAAATGGAGAATCGTACAAGATGAGACCTTAAATGCATTTGTGCAAAAGATGCGGCTATTTAACATGCCACCAATACAAAGCAGAGGAGCTATATGCTGGTGAAGGACAGCTGTGCTGCGACGATGAAGGCTACCTGCAGTTACCCCCTTACCACTGACTCTTTCCCTCTACAACCAAGTCAATGGCCCAACAGAGCTACGCTGCGATGACCCTGGCTTTCACAGCTGGACGTTATCAGTAGTACTTACTGGTTACATTATGGTGAGGTCGGGATGTGGAGATCCAGGCCACCAGCTGCTGCCTATTATAACTTCACAAAGAAGGCACCAGGCCTTCAGTTAGACGCCTCCCTGATGGAGAGATTTTGAGTCACTGGTGACTGACTCACCTCAGCTGAAGCTGAAGTTGTGTGTCTAAAACCATGAGTGTTGGAAATCATCCCCAGACTGCACAAGATAAAGTCAAAAAGTGATCACTGGGAGATATAGCCAGTGGCAGGATATGCCCACATGAAAAGATGTGCTTCACAAGCTGGTGATCAGAGCATGGCTGACATATTCAATCAGTTTCAATGAACAGAGAGGCCTTTGCGCCTCTGCAAGTCATAGAACCATAGAATCATAGAATCATAGAATGGTTTAGGTTGGAAAGGACCTTGAAGATCATCAAGTTCCAACCCCCCTGCCATAGGCAGGGACACCTCCCACTAGACCAGGCTGCCCAAGGCCACGTCCAGCCTGACCTTGAACACCTCCAGGGATGGGGCCTCAACAACCTCTCTGGGCAACCTATTCCAGTGCCTTACCACCCTCAAAGTGAAAAACTTCTTCCTAAAGTCAAGGTAGCAGTAACAACCTGACCAAGAATGAAAGCTGATCATTTTGCCTGGTTTTCTTTCTGAGGACTCAGTCATTTCTTTCACACTGCCTTTACTGCCTAAACTACTTAAACATGTAAGAGTGCAATGAAAAGAGGAATTAACTGTTAAAGGGAAAGAATGTGGTTCAATTTCTCTTGTGATAAAGTTTTATCATCCTACTTCATCTGCTTGTTCTAACTCAAATTCACTGTGGTAGTTAAAACTTCACTTTAAAAATAAATATATTTCACACGGGAAAAAAACTAAAGAATGTAGATAAAGGAAAGTCCAGCCGCATTAGAAAACATACAATCTATAAAAAACCCTGCCCCATTACAAAAAAAAACCCAAAGCTGTTTACAATCAAGTCAAACACAATGCAATCTGAACTAAAGATACTGCTTTTGCAAACAATACCATGCAGGTGGAGTGCTGTTAACTTCAGCAAGATTTTACAAGCAGGTATGAAAATTAATCAGTGTACACAGGGCAAAAAATCCAAGAATGCTCAAAGACTGTTATGTGCAATTCATATAACAAAAAAAATACGAATGAAAAAAAAAAGATGGATAGACGTTCTTTAAAATAACAGGAAGGCATTTCGTCATAAAGATGTGCCTGCAGAATTAGTTTTGCTTTGTGATGTTAAATTAATGATTATTATGTATATAAGCACACAGATGTTAAAATGTTTCAACTGCATCTGGACACTGTATTTATCTTTGAGAAATAGTACCTTCACCATAAATATAGATCAGGTTATCTCAAAATTATTTTAGATTTGGATTGAATAAGTATTAACAGTTGCAACTGCAAACAGTTTTCTCACAAGGCTCCAGTCACTTAACTGCCAACAGCCAAGTCAGTGTCCCCACCACCATAGAGCCAAGGGCTAATGGAGGTTGATGGGAACGTGGGTTTCCCCGCCCTCGTGTTCACAAATCACCTCCATGTCCCTGAGCCCCGAGGGTGAGCAAAGTGAGGGTTCTCTCAATAGCTTTGGTTGAGATTGCTTTACGTTATGTCATTGCTAAATGTTCATTGGCATGGGAACAGGTTCCTAGATTATCCACCTGCCTGACAAGTGTCCTCGTCATTAGGTTAGAGATATTTCTGTCTTTCTCAGAGCTGGAGTGTGTGCCACATCCAAGCAGAAGATGCTGTTGCCTGATCATTAGGCCGCTCACTGGAGTTCAGTTTCCTACCCTAAATCAGACAGATAATTTGTTAGTGAGCATACTTCTCAGATGATTTATACAGCCAGCAGCCTGGTAGTACTTTGAGGAACAACTTCCTCCATCCTGCTTCAGCAGGCCATTATTCCTATTGAGCAAATGAGCAGCTACCAGCAAAATTCAGCCCAGCCCTGCCTTCCACACGTAAACTTCAGCGTTACCAATAGCTTGATGCTGGATCTCTTCTATCCCTGTTGCCCGAGCACTAAATATTCAGGAACAGGGGAAAGCAGCAGCAGCTTCGCAATTGTATTCTTAATTTCTTCTGCATTTCTTGCAACCAGACAAAACATTTATTTTCAACTTGAATACAGTGCTTTGTGGCAAAGCAAATACAATATGTTGAGGGGGCTTAGATGAGAATCCCAAACAGATTTACATTTGGATCCTCCAGCCCGAATTGCCTGTCCTTACATCCATTTTAGCAGCCAAAGAAACAAACAACAACAACAGAAAATCAGTTATGCCTTAAGTTCTAATTGTGATGTTTTAAATTGGCAGATCAATAACTAAAGTTGCTCTTTAGTTGAGTCCTGCACATACAGCAACACAGCACTCTTACTCTAACTTCGCTTAAGCAATTATTGTGACTTTCAATATTAATCCTAATTATAGGACTAAAATGCTTTCATAAATAATTTTGAACACTGTTCTAATGACTAATAAATATAATGAAGAGCAAGTATAAAGTAGGATGGATCCAGTTAAATTACTCTTCAGTGTCCAATATCCATGGCATGTTTAATGATTAGACTTCTGTCCATCTATAAATAATTATAATTATTTGCATTTATTACTATCAAACCCAGTAATTTGGCTAATTACTACAAACTGTAGTTAACATATTTTCAGTTTGCAATAATAAGTCATTTCTTAATTTCTAATTATCACCATGTCCTTTAAGTTTCTTATTCCTGATGCTATTTAGCCTTGATAAAGTGTCAAAAATAAGCCTTCCAAGGTTTCTTATCAATATATTATCCTTTATTTAAACAATAGATTTTCATCAGTACATGAGCATGTCACTATATATTACTTGGAAACATGTTACAGCCTGTAGTTTTCAGGGGGGATGGGACCATTCAGGGGCTCTCTCGTATCCTGATAGCCCTTTTTCTCTTCTTCATAATGGGTGCAGTCCCAATGAAAGTCACTCTGAGGGCTACAGCAGTTTTGAAATCCCAGAGTTTGAGCCTTACTGTAACAGGTTCCCATTAGTGCAATTCTATTGACTTCATTGGAATTACTTCTAATTTACAAAAGTGTTATAATTAGATTGTGACTTTTAGACCTAGTCTTGAAAAATGAGAGACTTCTAAATTACATCATCTCAAAAGCATTTGAAAAAAGCAATATGACCAGAACTGGTCAGAAGTTCTCCAGCAGAATATTTTTATGCCAGGGAATATTGTTTCACAGAAATCACGTTCTGTGAAACGTTCTGTGGTGGCCTTTCAATATATCATGGAACCCAGGTTCCCCCAGGAGCCAGCTGGCCAGGCATGTTTCCAACCTGCAGCTTCTGGTCGCCTCACCTACTCCCTCAGCAAGACAATTGGCTGACAGACAAGTGAAGATAGTGGGAATCCTGGATTTCACCTTCTCAGGTCTCAAGTGACTCCACAGCCTGTATTTTGGGCAATTTTGTAGGCTCCAGGTTGCTAATTAGCAAAGGGACAAGAGTCTGGCTTTCAAACTCATTGCCCCTTAGCAGCCTGAGCTCCCAGGCTACCAGCATTTATGACTCCAGCTCGTTGTAGCAAGAAGCCACCAGCCCCACGGCTGGTGACTCTGGGTCAGCCTATTAGAAAGATCACCGTTATAAAATTGAGGTTCACTTTAGCTGGAAACATCATCATTCCTGTCATTAATTCCTTCACAAAACAGAGTTGCTCTTTCTCACATAACCCTGATTGGGACTGCCATTGCGCATCAGGCTTTTATGAGCAGTGAATTGTAACATTTGTGTTTTTCCTTTGTGACCTATCGCTTTCACACATCCCAATTCACAGTCTGGACAGCTCAGAAGTCTTTCACATTTTGTGTGAATATATAGTTCAAGTCACCATGTATCCACAAGGAAGTTCAGACTATGGCGATGCACTCTTCAGAGCCTTGAACCTTGCAGTATTATTTGTCACCTTGTAGAAAGCCTGCAAAGCATGGTAACTTGATTGTGTTTTATACCTAAAAGGAGACATAGCAGCAGAAGAGAGAGCAATTCAAGGTATTTTCACAGACTGCAAATACCAGCCCCATAAAAATATGGGAGATTGCTCAACTTCCAATTCTGTTCATGATACAAATAAAGTACAAAGATTAGCACCGTTCATTCATTTCCCCTGAAAATGTTCTGAGGTGGGAAAACTCTTGGTTTTGCTGCTCACCACTTGCTTTTTCAGTGAGTTGAAAGAGCTCTTGAAACACAGAAAGAGAATGGAAATTTCCTTGTACTGATCAGAATAAAGATGTTTATTTTAAAAAGGGAGAGGAGCTAGTTCTGGCTGATGTTAGAGAGAAGCATGCGTGTGCATGTTAGATTAGAGGAACCATTCATGAATCATACATTCTTACCCAAATGTTATCCCCGCAGTGCTACCAAAGCCAGTGTCGGCTCATGTTACCGAGTACACAAGTGCTGGCCTTGAAACATAGACCTGCCCAAGGGTTAGTTTAATTGACACAGCCAGTTTTTCTAAAAATGTGTGTTTGCAGATTCGCAAGCTTGGTATGTTGTAACAATGCACCCCCTTATAGTCTTTCTCCATCCCTTGTCATCTTGCAAGACCTTCACTGCTCAGCCAGTTTACCCTGTTATCCTCTGAGAAACCTGGGCTGGGTGCCACAGACTCCCTGTGTGATCTTGGCAAGTCATTTGGGGTCAGGATTTTACTCACGCTTAGTTTGACAGTTGTTCCCTTGGTTTTAGTGGGATGACTCAAGGGGCAAATAACTGCACAGGGAGAGTGGAGTTGTGAAACTTAAACCCTTTGGATATTTTTGTAAGGGCCAGCTCAAGAACCCTATATTTGCATCTGGGTACATGAATGAATAGTCTTTTTGATCCTAAACAAATTTCAGAAAGACCACTTCTGAAGAAAAGCTGTTGCAAGAGACATCCACAAAGTGAATCTGCTTACATTAGTCAATCCAAGGAGCTCCTTGTACACTTTGGGGCTGGTATACATGAAGATGCAGTTTATTTTACCAAAGGATCTGAGTTTTCAAATGCTTTAAGAAACACTGACTTCACCCTTGCAACGTCAAGGACAATTCTTCTGAAAGACCTCTTTCCTGCTTGTAGACACACTGATGATGCCTCTCCTTGATACCAAAAATGGGGCAGTGGACAGGCTCCCAAGGCACTGTGATGCGCAGGTTCAGTGTTCCTCCCTGTTGAATGAACTGCATCTTATCAGCCACTGAAAAGCTGGCCACTTAGCTTTGCTGCTTAAAATAGAGAAAGGCCAACTATGCCAAGTGCTTTCTTCCTTGGTTTCTCCTGAGCACATTTCTGCTTGGCTCAGAGAGCAGCTGGAGAAGATGTGGGAAACAGACTTCTAGTTCCTTCTTCCTATTTCCCCATTTTCTTTTCACCTTCCTACCAGTCTGGTTAACACAACATGTTTATGAATAGCTTCCTTTTCTAAAGTCAGGGAACTCCAGACAAATTAACACCTGAGTGAATGTATTTCTTCCTCTAGGTGGTAGCTCAAAAACATGAGATTTGATGAGGAAATCAGAGACATTTGCACAAAGGTTGCAGATAATGTGGATGATAACGGAAACCTGAGGGCAAATGTGCTTTCCATCAGCTGAGAACAGCACTCTTTCTGTGTAAACAGCTTTGGTGTTTAGTGTTTTGCAAACTTGTATATGAATCCCAATTTAGGCAATTAACTTTGACCACTCAAGATTAGGAATTTGAGCCTAGACCTACATAAGAAATCTCAAAGGCTCTGTAAGCACCTCTTATCTGTTTGTGCATTTATTTGCTTCCCACTCTCCAGTCCTGAACTTCTTTGATCACTCCTGTGTTAGAAAATTGCTGACCACAAGACATGTTATATGATTTACCCTCATAAGCTCAAAACTAGAAAGAGTTTCTTACTTGGGTCAATAAAGGTTTCTGAGAGGTGGTACCTGAGGCTGTCTGCCTAATCCAAGGTCATAGCTATCTAATACAAGGCAAGAATGAGCAGTAACATCAAAAGCCTTGCACAGGAGAAAATCCTTATACTCTCTTCACGCTCTGTGCAACTGAACAGGACAGGTATTTTATGCAACTTGCTCTTTATTTGTTTTTTATGCAGAAAGGAAATGGAAAACCAATGTAAAAATTAGCTATGCCATTCCTGTTCATTGATAGTGGTTTTATACTTGCCCAGACTTTTTTCCCGTACCACTGAAAAGTGGATCTTGGCATCTGAGTGGCTGCTTCAGACACATTCTTTGGAGATAGATCTTTGGTTGCTAACATCTCTTATTCCCAAACCATAAACATCTGTGTAAAGTGCCTGTAAAGCATAAAGACTGCATAAATTACAGAATACCAAGCTTTGGTTTCTCAACTTCTGACTCTGCAGAAGAAAAGTATTACCATTAAGTTTTGCTTCCTTATATTTTCCTTTTATAAATCAGCAGCCTAACCTATTTACAGCTGTCGGTCGTCAGTTAACTCTGGAACAATGCATTCCTTTAACTCTGCTTGGGTCCCAATTAATTCAGCTCTAATTAAGGTGTTCCACTACACTTCAGCTAGAGATCTAGCAAGCCAACCAGGTTGCCAGTAGGTGAGTGATTCTGCAAAGCCCCATTTCACAGTCCTGCTTCCTTCCACCTGCATCTCATGCACCAACACATTAGGTATAGAATCATAGAATGGTTTAGGATAGAAGGGACCTTGAACATCATCGAGTTCCAACCCCCCTGACACCTCCCACTAGACCAGGTTGCTCAAAGCTCCATCCAGCCTGGCCTTAACCACCTCCAGGGATGGAGTTTCCACAGCTTCTCTGGGCAACCTGTTCCAGTGCCTCACCACCCGCAGAGTGAAAAATTTCCTCCTAATATCCAGTCTAAATCTCCCCTCTTCCAGTTTAAAGCCATTCCCCCTCGTCCTATCACTACATGCCCTAGTAAAAAGTCATTCCCCAGCTCTCCTGTAGGCCCCCTTTAGGTACTGAAAGGCCGCAATAAGGTCTCCCTGAAGCCTTCTCTTTTCCAGGCTGAACAGCCCCAACTCTCTCAGCCTCTCCTCATAGGAGAGGTGCTCCAGCCCTCGGATCATCTTTGTGGCCCTCCTCTGGACCCGCTCTAACAGGTCCATGTCTTTCCTATGTTGGGGACTCCAGAGCTGGACGCAGTACTCCAGGTGGGGTCTCATCTATTCAGGTGGGGTATCACTGACCACCTCCAGATTTGCATGAATGTCCCATGCCAGGACCTCAGGAGTTTGAGAGGTCAACATCTGGACCACAGCATCTTGAATATGATGAAACATATTTCCTTTGGGAGCTTAGAAACTGATCGGTGACAAACAGCTCTAGATTAAGGCTGTAACAGGTAAGGATACAGTCATGTAGAGAACAGTGTGGGATTTTCAGTCTTGACAAGATAAAAAAAAAAATAAAAGTAGTTCAAAAAGTCTATTGAATTTATTATAAAGGAACAATTTTTGAAGACCACTTTTGAAAAAGCAGAACTGGCTCATGAAAGGTTTTTTAGGAAAAATATTAAGTGCTTAGCAAAAACAGGGCGGGCCCTGATTTTTCATCTGTTTTTCTTTCTGAATGCTCAGCCTTACCCACCAGAAAAGATGCTGGCTTTCTCTTAGAAACACTGTGCTACCTACTCAGGCCCCTGTAAATAAACTCAAAATGAGCAGTTAGATTACAGATTATTTTAAAGCTGGAAATTAAAATTAACTGCAATTTGGTTCTATTTTCTTAATATTTGTCTGTCAAAACAACTCTGTTTTTTTGCCTTATCTTTCTGTACTGTTCTAAGAAGACTACAGTTCAGGCTAAATAAAAGTTGTTGAACAGAGAAGACTTACAGATTTTGATGAATAATACTGGAAAATCTACACTCTTCCCACAGGCAAGTCAAACACTCCAAACCAAACTAAAGCTGATTTTCAGGAGATAGGATTTTTTTTTTCTTTTTGAATACAGAACTTTGGGATATAAATTCATATGGGATCATTCCTAGATTCAGAGCCAAACCTAAACCTTTGTGGTTCACACAACCCTGTGTTTCCATAAATAAACAGACTGTAAGCATGGAAATTGAAAAGGCAGATGAAAATGGGGGAAACAAAGCAAATTTACAATACAGTGATACATCACCGTAAAATTTTGCTGGTGCCATTAAAAACACAGAAAGGAAAAGGCACATTGGATACTGAAATTATAGGGAAATGCTTTGAGTACTTTCCTGAAGTTTTATATAACTCTATTTCCTAACGTTTCCAATTTCTGCTTTTTATTCTGTTGGTTTTAGGAGGTTTTCTGAGATAATTCATTCTGAATGCAACAGAAATATTTTCTTTTGAGCTTTTGAACAAAAGAATGCAAGTCTTGTTCCATGGAAATAATTTCCAACCAACCTTGATTACTAGGTCTGTTTAGATAGATGAACCAAATTTAAAAGATTTCAGCCAACAAGATTTTCAAAGACACCTAAGGATTTTAGACATATCTCCCTCGCCACAAAGAGCAAAAGAATATGGCACTGAAGAAACCAGTAGCTCAGCTCCTTAAAACAGCTTTGAATACCTCCTCCTGTATATGACAACATATCTCCTAGATTTATATCAACACTGAGGCAAGTCTTCCCTTAAATTATTAAAGAAGATAGGCACTAATAGGAAAATTAAACATTCCATCACAAAAAAAAACCTAAAAAAAAAACCCCAAATTATTTTGATGAACTCCAGCCTGTTTCATGCAATCACTCATTGTCATGGCGTGCATTTGCCACATACTTGCATATTTTTTCCCAGAATACTGAACAGAACTCATACCATAAGTGCTGGCTGTAAATGGTAACTGTAGGAAACAAATAGAGATATAAGCAGATGGGGATTATGCAGAAGCAGCCCTGTGTCGGTGGAATAAGTTACCATCCTCAGCCTGTCACCAACTGCTTATCATGCCCTCATCTGAAAGGTTATCCAATCTTACAGCAGAGCTGCTGAAGGAGAAACTACTGTACCTGCTGCAGTCAAGATAAGACAAATTATCGAAATTCTAGTCAAGCTAAACTTATTTTGACTGAGACAGATTAGGGAGCTTGCATTGGACAGGTGTCTCTGTGGGCATGCAAAAGCAGTAACCTCCAAGAGAAAGTCAAGACCAAGAACCCAAAAGCTATGTCTGTTAGCATGGAGGGATCTGGAACAGGGCATTTGTCTGCAGCCTAAAACACATTCTCCAGACTTTGTCTTCCTAATACATGCAGTTGTTATTCAGGGGGGAGGAGGACGAACGGGGCAGAAATTGTGTCAGGGAAGTAGTCCTGATAGGCAATGTGAATATTGCATATACTGTTTTTAAAGCCATGCTCGTGCTGGTAGATTTTACTGGATGGGAATATTTGAGAATCCCTGCAATGTTTGGAACTCTCTTGGTATACTGACTATAAGCAGATATTATTCTCCGTTTCCTCAATCTTTCGTTCCTGGTCACTTGTTTTACAACTGTCTGTTGCACAATCCAGCTCTAAATCCTTGGCACAAATGGCTTTCATATAATTCCAAGTGCTACTCTGTTTTTTTTAACTAACTAATGGCTCCCCAAATTCATATGATTTGGAAGTCTGGTTTTAGTCAGTCACATACGGATCAATAACTTTTCCCTCTTGCTTTTCTTTTCCCAAAAAATACTGCCCTTCTTATATCATTCTTTCTCCTTAAGAGTCATGCTCCACACTCAGCCAGAATCCTTTTCAGTTCTTCTTTGTCTGTCTTTCTGTATAGTACAAAGCAATCAAAGGGTCTAATTTTTAGACACAGAACTTGTAAACTATTTTTGTGTCCATAGAGTGGGAAATGAGAGCAGGTAAAATTTAAAAAAAAGCCTCAGAAAGGAAAATCAGACTGAACATCAGAGATTAAATACAACACAGTCTAACCTAAGGGTCTGTCTACCCAGAGAAGGTATACCCTTTTAATTATAATGCTATAGGTAAAGCAGCTCAGCTCCTTCATTCCTGAATGTGTGAATTTCCCTAATGTTCATGCCAGCTGTGCTACTACACTGTTATTATTGTATAGGAAGAGTGATCATTACGTCTTTGAAATTGTGCTTCCACTTTTTTACTGGGAAGGCCTTTGAATAGATGAACAGATGAAAGGACACCTGTATCAAATGAGCAATTGTTGATCCTTTCACCATCACAAATGACATGAGTTAAGGATAGGGAAAAATAGTAGCATATAGCAAGGAAAAATACCAGCTCTTCCCAGAGTCAGAGAAGTGTTGCCAAGGCTTAGAGGAGAGGACTCCTTCAGCAGACTCATACCAAAGATTTTCACCGCTGTAAAAAGAAGTCAGTTGTGTCAGCCTAAGGAAGAAAGAAAAGGCCTGGCTGCAACAGGACTGATCCTACGATAGGACGGAGTAACGGAGTAGGAAGGGATGAGAGTGGTACAAAGAGCAAGTGAAGCAGCCTGGAGAGCAAAGTAGTCTGCTCCCTGCTGCTATGAAGGAGATGGTTTGGATAAAGAAAGGGGAACAAAGAGACTGCTGCTTCTTGTAGAGCCAGGCCTCCAGCCACACCATCATAGGCTTTCAGCAACTGCAGCAGCATCAAACCTGCTTTCCCAGGGTTTGGGTATAGGCAAAGCAGGAAGCAAAGTCAGAGCTTTTTTGCTGCTCTTGACAATCTTCTATACAGCTGCCTCCTCTGCCCATGCGTGGACATCTGATCAGCTCTTTGGATCTCAAGTGAATCCAATTCCCAGATGAACTCTTCCTCTGATGTGGGAGGTATCTATGTATTTTTGGGAATAATACTTAGATGTCTGGTTTCTAGGTGAACAAGGTTTTGGGAGAGCCAGAGGGACTTTGAGTCACCTCCAGAGCCTTTGCTCTGAAGAGTCAGGAAATGGCTTCCTTTCCTGGCTTCCTCTCTGCCGCTGTTATTTTCCCCAACCCTTATACTGCTGTAAGGTTGGACAAGATCTGTTGGGAATCTAAATGAGGTCAGGGGCAAAGTCTCTTAGCCAAGGATAGCATGTTAATTTTGATGTTCTACAGGAGGTAGTTTAGCTTGAAGCCTTGTCTCTTCAGCCCCGAATTTGCAGAGATTCAATATGCAGCAATTTCAAAAGATCCCGTATAATGCAAGGGCACTTTTGTTCAGCATTTAGTTACGGACCAACTTGTAGGAAGAGAAGAATTTTAGCTGGCCCCCAGAGTACAGACATCATCAGTTTTATGTCCCAGAAACCCTCCAGGAGCATATTTTTAGCCTGTCTGAGCTTCTGTACCATCCCTGAAAGGCATCCTGTTATGAAGCAGATAGCAAGAAAAAAAGCACACGCTGCTGACATGCAAGGGCCCAGAGCTGTTATTAAAAGAAGTAAATCCCCTTCAATCTCCCTCAGCCATTCCTTCCTCTCTCCTTTACATAAGGATGTGAACTCAAGACAGATTATTGCAAAAATACATACTGATGGCTTGTCAAGGCTGAGGCATAGCAGACTAAGGCTACATCTACACCTACAAAATTAGATGGTATTAGAGTGGATTCTCTAACCCAGACAACAACCAGCACCGTCTGGCCATGTCTGTGTCCTCAAAATCCAAAACACGGTCTCACATCTGAACTGCCAGTTGGGAATTGGGCTTGGCCCATGCTACCTCCCAGACTATGACTGGGAATTTTTGGGAAGACTATTTGTTGTCCCCTGCTGAAAGTATCAAATATAGTGCTAATAATTCAAGAGATTATTAAATTTCAGTGCTTGTGCTTGGACCCTAACACAGTTTAATATATGAAAATAGTTGTAATCTGAGTGGCCATTACAGAGGTAATTCAAAATCAGTCTGGGGCAGAAATTGCAGTCAGTCTGATCACAAATGCCACATGGGCAACTGCATCATTCTTGCCTCTAAATCAGGCTTCCCAGCTGGACTTCATCTCCCATACTGTCCTGTAGCCAGAGAGCGAGGGGGAGAGTGTGACGACCCATGGGAAGTGCCGTCCAGCATGGCAAGCACAAAGCCTTGACACACACAGATGCATGACGTACCCAAAATACACCATGAGGCTAAAAGGAAGCGCATTAATTACTGCTATACATTGCTTTAATCAATAAAACCAATGTTACTCTGTAGAGATTTTCAGTCTGCAAAAAGCTTAATTTGCCATTAAAAATATTTTGACAGAAGATTTCCTGTTTGTTTCAATGTGTCATAGTAACTGACTGCCACAGGGCAGAATAACATTGCCTAAAGCCTTTCTCCCTGTGGCATCCATTCTGCATGCAAGGCAGATGAACATTTGCTTTTCATTCTCTCACATTTTCTGCCACATTTCCTGCAAAGCTTTATTTTCCTGACAGTTCTAATTGGTTATATTTTAATCCTTATCTGCCGCTATGCAAGAAATTTTACTTGTTCACCTGGTAGAGAGAAGAATGATTATACAAGACATAAATTGGGCTAGGTTCAAATGAAGTACCTTTCAAAATATTTTTCTTGCCTCACCATATACACATGAGCTTTACATTGCTCTCATTTCACTGAAGCAGTTAGACCCATGTCTCCAGCCAACCTTAAGCACTTGTTTAGAAAGGAGCCAGCCCCAGTTTTGCTGAATCGAGATAAGCTTCAGTGACACCGAAAGGACTCTGGTTAGTGAGTCACAGAGGAATCTCTTTTTAATAAAGTGATTTCAAAAAAAGGTAATAAAACAATGTGCGTTCAGCATGTGCTCTATTGTTTTGGCCAATCGAGGCTCTAGGGTACGGTTCAGCTGTTCCTGTTCCCAGTTGAAATGTCCCAGTCAACATACAATGAATGAACACAAGAAATATCTCTTTTCTTGAAGCAAATAGAATGAGATTAACAGGAAACAGAAAAAGGAGTATGCACTCTGCCCTGCTGAAGTGAGGAAGAACTTCACTCCTGATTTAATTAGGTCTAGAGCAAAAGTCCCAGAAAACAAAGCAGAAATCCAAAAGCTGAATGGTCATGAATAGTAAAGTGTCCAGAATTAAACAGAAATAAGAGGAAGAAAACAGATGGAGGCAAAGTCCCATCAGGATTAAAGAATGAATCTAATCTGGCAACAGTTTGGACAGACTTCGTAAAAGGAGAGATGGATGATGGAATATAATTAAGTCAGAATGGAGTTCATAAGACTTTAACAACACCATAGCAAACAACATTGGAGGATAAATAGCAATTTATTTCTGAAATCTTTATCTTTTGCCCAGAGCAAGGATGCTTAGTGCTATGCCTTGTACTGATTACTTTCTAAAATATATTTGGAGAAAGAACAGATAAGCAATACAACACAGATAAATTTCTATTTAATTTAATATCAAAGAACAATTTAACTGTCATAAGCTAAATTCTGAAATTGCTTAGACTAAAAGATATAACAGTGAGGTAGCTCTGGGTTTTGACAAATTAAATGCTTCCTTTGAAAGTCAATGGTTTGAAGTGGCCAGAGCACCATTGCCTGGCTCCACTCTGTCTGCTTCTAAATAAACCAACCTGCAAGTTTTGGAAGAGAAGCAGAGGAACTCTGGTCCCATACTGCAGGTGGGATGGAGACAGAAGAGGCAATCATGAGACATGGGTAAGTGAGCATACGCTGTCTCAGCGGCAGTGGAGGAGACCATGCCCTCAGCAACAGAGGAGTCAGAAAGATGGTGTGACACTCAGGTGTGATAATACTGGAGGTCCCATACCCCTATCTCACCTGATAAAGTATGATTCTTTTCACCCCAAGTTCCTGGTCCCTTCCAGGTTTTGGGTGAGCACAGGCTGGTTTATAATGGCAGAGTAAGGTCTCTGAGGAAGAGGTACTCCAAATCACAGACCTCTTGTATCTTTCTTCAAAACCCCACTAACCTTCCCAAACTCTTCTTAACATTTTTCCTTCACACACCACTCTTAGATTACTATAAAACTAAGTTTTGCCAGTGCCAACACCAAAAAGAAGATGCTGAATTTCATGTACACGGCAAGGCTTGGGGGTTCGGGGGGTGGAGCTTGACCCCCACAGCAGGGGTGGCCTCTGTGGGAGGAGTTTGGGGCTGCCCTGTGCCAGAAACAACAACCCCTTTGCAGGCCAGAGCCAAGCCCATGAGCAGTTTGTGGTGCTTCCGTGAAAACATGTTTGTGAAAGGGCAGAAAACACCAGAGACACAGAGAGAGAGAGAGAGGAAGGGAACAACAACAACAACAAAAAGACCAAAAAACGGCAAAGGGAACACCAAGGCCAGAGGAGGAGAAGTTACTTCACAGCAGAGCAGATATTCTGAAAAGGACTGAAGCTCATGGAGGAGCCATGCCAGAGCAGAGAGAAAGAGTGACCATAAACCTCCCATGCCACTCGTTGCTTGAATGAAGGGACTTGAGTGTTAACTGTGGTGATAACAAGTGAGGAGGAGAGGAGTCAGCAGTGAAGCTGAGCCTGGGAATGAAGAAGGAAGGATGTTTTCCTTAAGTGTGTAATTTTTTTTTTCTTTTTGCTTTTCTTTCCCAACACCCTAATCACTACTCAAATATTTATATTAATTGTCAATAAATCAAGTTAAATTCCCCAAAGTTGAGCCTGTTTTACCTGTGTTAGTAACTGGTAAGTGACGTCCCTGTCTTTATTTCGACCCACAAGTCTTCTCACTTTCTCATCCTTACTATTTTCTCCCCCCGCCCCCATCACTGGCTGGGGGGAGTGAGCAAGTGGCTGTGTGGGTGTTTGGCTGTGAGCCAAGGCCAACCCACTACAGATGCATTATCCATCAAGATGACAAAATTGAATTTTGTCTACGCTCTGTAGAAGCCTAAGATTGGTTCAATATAATGTTCAATTACTGTATCTCCCATGTGGTACCAAGGTATTTGGTGAATTCAAGTCTTTCTTACAGAGGAAGTGCTTTTAAATTAATATATTTCAGAAGAAGAAATTGGAAACTGTTCTCATTTCGATGTTTTTGTGGTGAGGAAGAGATGAAGATCATACTTCAGTGTGATTGCACTGGGAATGACGGGGTTATTCAAGATCTGACCACAATAATACTCAGTTTGGAACCTGAGCCAAGCTATTCTGTGCTAACAAAGACACATAATGAAAAAATAGCACATTCATGTAAAACACAGGAGAAAGCCAATTTCTCCATCAAGGAAGTTAAAGACAGCAAACCAAAGGGGTGAATATCTCCCCACTATAGCTAAAATAGTCCTCAATGTACCTCCCAGGTACTAGGATATATTCAGAATCACGCAAATACTATTCCAAATTTAACTGCAGTATGTGATAAACACCAAGATTTTAATGGGGTGTGCCAAAATGTAATTTTGGCTTATTTATAATGAAAGTTTATCAGTAAGGAAGGTGTGAAAACTACAAGATTCTGAGCAAGGAGTTGAAGTATATAGTTATTTTTCTTCCCCAGTAAAATGTCAATATTAGATTATGTCCCGTCATTAGTGTTACATATATGTTTTACATTTAAATCTTACACAGTATCTGAGCCCAAGAATGTGTAATAATCAAATGTCTGTCTTGAAGAACTTGCATTTAGGGTTAGATGGAAAACAGCATTGAAATGACTTGTTCTTCATCATACAGTAGGTCAGTGATGGAAACAGTAATAAAATTTGGATCTCGTAAATCCATATCAATCACCCAGCCTCAAGAAGAAGTTGTGCTTCCATCTTACATAGTGTTAATCTGGTCAGTTTTTGTCTGATAAACACACAATTGCCTCCAGCCTTATTCAGTTCTTTCTTCCTAAAAGCAGAAGAAGATCTGCTGACTTGTACTATTGGATTTTTTGATGTGGGCACCTTTTCCCGATAAACTTCGCTGTGTCTACCAGCACATTTTACACAGGCTACTAAACATCCATCAGATGGAAATGACTCACAGTCTTTACTGATTAGGTCATATTTGAGCCAGTGACCTAGAGTTGAAGAGTAATGACAGTTTAAATTGCTTTCTACTGTACTGTAAGCAGCCATAAGCTGAAATGTAGTTGAAAGATGCAATTTCGCATACTTCAGTTTTATAACAAGCAGTTATCTGTTGCAGGTTTAATTCCAGTCAAAGTAAAACCTTTGATAGTTCACTACTTACAAAGCACTAACCAACCAAATATAGTTATGAGGAACTGGGAGTGCAGGCGTTTGCATGCAAAGATCAACAGTGATTTCATGTTTTTTTTCAACAGCTGCAGAGTTTTGTCGGCATACCAAATGCTTCATTTCATCTTCGCAAAGTTTGTTGATGTTAAGATCCAGAGACAGAAGAAAAATCTGTGAAAGAATTACAAGAAATGTTGTTGCAGTTGCAGCATTCTAAGTATAATCAAGTCTGCTTTGTGTGTTTTGAAGTATTCCCAAATCAGGATTTTATGGGTTTTGTTTTCCTTTGGCTGATTCTTTCAAGGACTGAAATATTTGATAAATGACAGCAAATGCTACTAACCAAATGATCATAATCGTTGTTAATAGTGGCTTTCTAGATGGTCTCCATTGTAAATGGAAGTGGAAGGTGATGTGATTGCATTAATAAACTTCTTAGGAAATCATTATAGTACCTTCCAAAGTTCAGAAGGAGAATTGCTGGGCCTCGTGTATGATAGTCTCTGGATCAAAAGGCAATAGATCTGCAAAGAAAGAATTACTTTTCTGCCTTTCATTTATAGCATGTATTCAAATCTGATTTGCATTCAAGATAGCATATGAATTTTCCCTTACATTCACTTCCAAGGGTATTGAGGGAAAGTAAATTTGGTGCAGTTTTATTCAGACCTGAATATAAAGCACAGCTGTACTTGACACCTCATTGTTCTCCTACTGAAAATATTCTTATGGTGTTTGTTCAAGAGACTTTTGTGCCAGCTGCAGTTTTCACACTATTTCCAGTAAGAATTAAAAAAAAAAAAAAAGAAAAAATAAGACATCACACAGAACAGCAGAAATCAAGTTTTAGCCTTCTGCAACAGTGTATTCTGTGACTATAAAATGAAACTCTTGCTGCTGTCTCTCTTCACATTTTAGCATTGGCAACTCCATTTGCTCTAACAAAACAGACCACAAGCAGTACTCCTTATCTCAGATGTTGGCTGTGCTCCCTGGTAGACTGTTGATATGCATGTAGAAATACTTATTTTATGCCTTGAATTTAATGCATTGAAAGTATTGGGGGACATATTTTTCCACAAGAATCTAAAGCAAAATTTGTCTTTTCAGTGAAATAGTGCATGTTACTAAATGATACGTGGATTAGGCCATCAAGGCCAGTAGTAATTCAGAAGGAAAATTAATGTAGGGATTAGGGGATTAGTTTGGTGACTACTTTTCTGACTGATCATGTGCAAACATTAGTATATTTGAAAACAGCTTAAAGTCTGCTTATTCCCACAGTGAAGACTAGATAGACTCCTAATTTATAACCCCTAGAGAGGTCATGTACAGCATCCATATACAGACAGAACCAAAAAAGAATTGGAGGATACATTGGCATTGTGTTGATTTGGTTGCTGTTTTTTCTTGTTTTCCCCCTCTACAAACAGCATACATTTTGGTTTACAGCCTGTCAAGATCACTCTGAAAAGCTGCTCCACCCTGCAGGATACTGACTGCTCTCCCCAGTTGCGTATCACCTATGAAGTCACTGAGAGATGTTAGACTGACCAGCCTACACTTTGCAAGGTTATCTTTGTTTAGATGTGACAGTCATGAGCAGCCTCCTCTAATCATCACAGTCTGCCCATGATGATAGAGAACAACCCTGCAGTGACATCAGGCCAGCTCCCTCAGCACTCTTAGATATAGCCCTTCTTGCTGCATGGACTGGTGTATGTCCAATTTGTTTGCATGCTTCTTATTCAACCTGTGGGCATTACTTCATAACCCCGCACTCTGCCGCTAAGCTCAGGGACCTGGAAGGCATGAGGCCATAAAGCAATAAGCATTGAATACCATGGTCTTTTCCATGCCCTTTATGCCATTAAGCAGTGTGCCCATATTTTCCTTAGGCTTCCTTTTGCTCCTGATGTATTTATAGAAGCCCCGAACCATCTGTAAGTCTTGGTGTCTCCCTGTGCTAATTGTTGATTCTGGGAACGAGGCCACCTGCTTACAGCAGAGCTGGCTGCACCTAGATACATTGGTAGGACCCAGCCATCCTGATTAATTAGTGGTAGATAGTGTTTGCCAAGTCCTTGCACAAGCTGTAGAAGGTTCAACAGAATGCAAAGATGTGGCCAGATTGGATATGCTGACTTTGATCCTGTCCACGAGTGCATGTTGTGTCATAGTCAACCACAGACACACTTCAGTTCTCCATGCAAAAATTAACCTAAATGAAGTTGCCGTGGGCAGTTAACTAACTAGCTAAACTGGGTGATTCAGGGAGAAAAGGACAGAAGACAGGAGTTCACAGTGCAGAGAGGCACTCTAACAAGATTTTTTCCTCTGAGGAACAAGAGTATCAACCTGCCTGTAACAGATGATGATGCACTCTGGAGAACAAGAGTTTCACATGTTTAGCTTGTGATCGCTATCATTATGTCCATACAACATCCCCTGTGGTCACCAAAGGCCTGGCAGATCAGGAATTTATACGCTCTCTAAATGCAATATTTGTAAACGCTGGTGTTGGGTATGATACAGCACGAGGTATCCTGTGCTCACTTAGACTTTCCTTAAAAACAAAAGAAACCCCCCCCAAAACCCTCACTTTCTCTTCTATTTCCTAAGTAGGAAGGTGTCATTCCTACTGACCAAAGCTTTTAACACTGAAGCTTCCCAGGCACCTAACATTCCTCTTCAGCACGGGCCTGGAAGTGCCTTTATCTTGGCAGAAGTCTGCATCACCGTGCTTCTATTGTCATGTGCTCTCAAAACCAAAAAGGATTCTAGAAATGAGACAGTTTTGCCTATATCACCTTTTAAGTATTCCCCAGGCATGCTCTGAATGCAACCAGCCAGAGCTGGTCCCACACAAAACGGGTCTCTCTCTTCAAAGTTCTGCTTGCTCAAGACAGCTTCTCCCTCCCATGCAACAATATTGCTAAACTGACCCAAAGTGATCCATGCTAAAGGGAAAACTGAGAGGCAGAAGGAACAGCAGTGGGCACATGTTAGTGACATCTCATGCAGCAATACTGAAAGGGAGTATCACACCAAGAGGCTTAAAAGAGACTTAAGAGTCTGTACTAGTAAGAACAGCAGACCAGTGTTATCGGTTTTGGACATACGAATGAAACAGAGACATCTTCAATAAAAGCAGTGCCTTCAATAAAAACACACATGTCTAATAAGAGCCTTTTCCTGTTCTCCCTGTCCTACTTCCACTGCCATCAGTGGAAAATCTTACTCTTTCCTCTGTATTTCTCTGAATGGTAGCTAATCAGAGAATATCCCTGAAAGTGAGCATTCAGTTTGACAGTCTTACTTATGAATATGTTTCTCAGATGCTGAAACCCCACTGAGACTTGTATTTCAGTATGAGTCATATTTCATCACAGTATGTTAATTTAGTTATTCGTTTCCATTGAGGGATTGTCTTACAGAACACGTCAATGGAAGCCTTATTGTTTCCAAAAGAATATTATGTCATCTTAATGTAGTTTAGATCCAGTGCCTGCAGCTGCCTTCTGTTTAAGACTTGTTTCATTTAAGTTTATAACATTCTGAGAGACTTAATTCCCATTCATAGTTGCTTGGATCTAGGTCTTTAGTTTTATTATTGATGTGATGCAGCACGAGTTATCCCTCTAAAAGCTGTTCTCAGCTGAATGGTTAAGCAAAACATCAATCCGGCCCCAGGGCTCAAAGCTAATCTTTCAGCTCATTACATTTTAAAGATTGCAAACAGTCAGAAGGCCTGGAATTTATGTAACTTGGGTTATATACAGTAAAAGCATGTAAAAGTTATATAACTTAATGTTCATATCAGATGTTGAAGAATAATAGGTATATCAGACACAGGAACATAACAAAAATGTCTCAGAGGAGTACTTAAGGTTATCCTTTGACTAAACACACAAAGAGCAATGTATTTTCACATAGAATTAATTCTCTCACCATTTCAAAATGAAATGCATATTTTTCCACTATTTAACTTTTATAATAGCATTTTCATAAGTACTTTAATAATGCTCTCAAATCTTTGCATTTTTAAATTGAGTTTATGAACAGGCTAATTAATTTTACTGTCCTTATTATGGGAACATCAAAGTTCCTATTTACCTGGGCTGTTAATAGCTTGGCTGTAGAAGAGTATTACAACTAACGCCAAGACTTTGTCATAGAAATATCTAAGGAAGTGTACAGTCAGATTTCTAAGTAGAAAGGCAAAAATTATGCCAATTCAAAAGCAAGATCAAAAATCACATTCCCATGCCTTTGTTTTTACCTCTTAGGACACATTGTAAGGTATGCATTCGGTGAATAGAATCATCCTATCAAAATAATACAGACTTTCTGTATTTAATTAAGAGTAGATACCTCTTTTTTAAGGTATAAGACAGATGAAGAAATTCCTGTGTGGTCCTCCAGGCTGTGTTATTAAGGAAGCCAAGTGAGAAGTTCCTAGGCATTCATTCTGACCTTAAACTTTATAAATCCCAGCCTGACATCTTCCGTGCTTAAAAAAGTACAGAATTTTAAAAAAGCACTTTTTTTTCCCCCTTCTTCTTCAGCTATGTCATTTATAAATTATCTCCTGTCAGGCTGTGGTGTAACACTGTGGCCTTTTTCCCACCACAGCTGCCTACTTAACGCACCAGACGTTGCCAGTCAGTGGCATACACAAGGCACCACTTTCAAAGGAGCCACAAGAGCTGGTGTACACCTCAGATGTACACACACAGCACTGTTATCCCTCCTGCACTAGGCATCCACTTGGCCTGGGACAGCTCACATCCCAGCAAACAGGCTATCACACTCATACCTGGATTGCTCCACACCACCTGAGTCTCAAGAACACTGGGAAAAGCAGCAAGAGACTAGGAAACAGAGGAGTATGAAGGGCAATGCATGAGGTGGATGAAGGAATCATGTTATATTTACTCAAGTAAATAAAATTCCTCACTTTTTTTTCATTTCTCAGATGTCACATATAATCATTTATTCCACTAAACTTTGAGCTCTTAACAAAAGCTAAATTAGGACTGTCATCCCTCCAGGATCCCAACCTCCTCAATGACAAATAAAAGGCTTCCACAGAGAGCAATTCAATCCAGCTAAAATCCAAATCAATTTCCAAGATCCTGCCACTATATTAAGATCTATTACCACAGAGTTCCTTCTTCTGGAATAGGAAGTCTTCTGCTTCAGTGAGACCACTCCTAACAATAGCCAGTGAAGGATTCAGTAACAAATGTTGTGGCTCTCAAGGCTTCCAGCATTTTTCTGGCTGTTTGCCATTATGTTCACCTACTCACGAGCAGAAAGCGCAGAATTCAAAATGGTTTCATTTAAAATATGGTTCACAAGGAATCCTTTATTCCCTGGGTAGCCATGGACAAAATGTATCTCAGTTTTTAAAAGTGTATCAACAGATCTGCCCGCTGAAGTCAGCCTCATGGAAAACAGCTCTCCAAACTCCTACTTACATTAAAATCAGTTTCAGAGGGATTAGAAGCAGTTCTTTAATCATTTAGATCTTTTTAGACACCTGGGGAGGAGAAGAGTTTTGGACTTACAACCTGACTCTATTCCCATTGAAGTTAATGGGAGATTTGCCATTAATTTCCAGAGGAAGAGGATGAGGCCCCAAACTTTTGAGAAAATGATGCAGTAGTGCTTAATGGATCATGCAGACCTCCTCAGTTGAAAATACCTTTGTGGTTCCAAGTTTCCATCTACCTTTCCTGGATAAACATGGACATTTAGTTCTCTATTTCAAATCGTTTCCAACTAACATTTGCAACACAGTCATATTCCTTTTTTGTCTTCTGTTAAAAAAAGAAATACTTAGCATGTTCCATGATATTAGGAAATGCCAAGGAATCATTCCAGCAAGTACAATTTCATACATCTAGCTAGGAAGAATAAATAATGACCTTTTCCACATGCCAGTAAATATAAAACACTCATATTTCCACAGGCACAAGCTTAATGGCCATCTGAGATGTCTGATTCTTTTATGATTTAAGCACTGTTTATAGGAGTTGACCAGAGAATTTACTTGATATCACTGAGGAATGCAAAACACACGAGTAAATTATACAATGCAGATATCCACATGCAACTCACCAGAAGTGAAATAAAGCACATTTACACTAAAAAAGTAAACTTTTGCATGCACACCCACTTCTATTCAATCATGCAGTCCCAGTCTCTATCACTTCAAGCCAATTCTGCAATTTTTCAGTTAACATATTACAATATCGCATTGGAAGCCTGAATCTAATTTATGTCTCTTGTTTTCTTGATATTACGCCCTTTCCACTACTCTCCATCTCTCTGTGTGTTGTGCCTATGTTTACTATATGACTGCTACCAAGTGCAGACCTCATCTCACGCCGTAACTGCTGTTTATATGAGGAGCACTAGTCCCTTGTCCCAAGTAGGCATTTAGAGCCATTGGAGATTGGTTGCTTGTCTGGCAGATGCTGCTGCAGAAGGCTGTGGAGCTCCACTGGTCATATGCCATGTTTTCAAACTTTAGCAGACAGCACTAAATACTCCATCTGAGCATGGGATACAATGTACCGAAATCTATGATTCTATGGTAAACAGGACATTTAAACTCCTTCAATGTACCCACAGGGCCTCACTCCAGTCAACACAGGTACCTCCAAAGAGAGCTTAATCCCATTTATTGTAGATGGTTATCAATAGGTGTAACGAATTAACCTCTGGAAGCACCCATCTCTCTCCAATGCCCATGGTTACTTTTAAATTAATAAAGTCATTGAAGTACATGGTCAGCCTCTGGCATGCAATTGTCCATACTGCTTGATTGTTAGCATGGTCCCTGATGCAGTTTTGACCTGGGTCAACTAGCACTCTCCAAAACAAAGTCTGGACTTATCTCAGGAGCTAGCCAGGGACTCCTCCCAATACTGACAAAAGAATGGGCCTGTCTCATTTTATTTACTGGAATAGATGTAACTTACATAATTAGCTTAGATGATGTACTTATAATTACAGCATGGTTCTAAACTAGGTGAGATGAATCCCATCCAATATGACTGAAATGTTCATAGCTGGCCAGTGGCTGCAGACGTTCTACTAAGGACAAGAACTTGGTCCCACGGTTCCAGATAGAGTCAAGGGTTACTACTTCGAAATCTTGTCTGACCCTAAAATGGCTGTAATAGCATTTTTCAGTCTTACTTAGAATTGGCCCCATTGCACTAACTGCTGTACAAACAAGACCTGACAGAAGACATCTCAAATACATTGAATGAAACAAAAACCATAAAAAGGTAAGGGGAAGTAAGGGATATAAACTGATACAGAATGTGTCATCAGCAGCATGGTAATTTCAGTTAAGCAGTGTACATTTTATAGAATCACAGAATCACAGAATGGTTTAGGTTGGAAGGGATCTTGAAGATCATCGAGTTCCAACCCCCCTGTCATGGGCAGGGACACCTCCCACTAGACCAGGTTGCTCAATGCCCCATCCAGCCTGGCCTTGAACACTTCCAGGGATGGGGCCTCCACAACTTTTCTGGGAAACCTGTTCCAGTGCCTCACCACCCTCATCATAAAAAATTTATTCCTTATGTCCAATCTAAATCTACCCTCTTCCAATTTAAAACCTTTGGCTCTTGCCTATCACTTGAGGCATCAGTATAAAGTCTCTCTCCATCTTTCTTGTAAGCTCTCTTTAAGCACTGAAAGACCACAATAAGGTATCCTGAGAGCCTTCTCCAGGGTGAACAACCCCAACACTCAGCCTGTCCTCATAGGAGAGGTGAGAGGTGTTCCAGCCCTCTGACCATTTTCATTGCCATTCTCTGGACCCACTCTAACAGGTACATGTCTTTCTTGTACTGGGGATTACATTTTAAAATGTTTGTCTACTCATTCGTTCATGGTTGTCCAGTAGTGATATACAATATCACCCCAAAACAGATATGCCATGATACATACCAGACATAATACCATGATGCATAAACAAGCATGCCGTGATTAAGACATTTTCTTAAGTACTTCAGCTGGCTGCTGGAAGTTAGGCAGGATGAATGAAGGCTGCTGTGACTAAAGGAAAGTTTTCATATTTGTTCTTATATTAAAGACTGTCATGCAATATGATAGGCAGTATGTAAAAACTCCATGAGCAATGTGTTTTCCTTTATGGTCTCTCACACTAGCCATAAATACATTATTTCCTCCATAGCGACTTCTCAAAGGCATTAGGCAATCTGGATATAACTCATTTGACTTATATTTTTCAGGGTTGTATTCTCCTGTGTTACTGCTTTGCCATAAAGTAACTGCATAAAGAGCATCCCAGAACACAGGCAGACTTTAAGAGGAAATTTTTTTCAAAGCAGTAAGCTGGCTGCTTATTATGGCCTATTATGTGGAACGCAGTCAAAAGGTACAAACAATCTGAGCGTCTAGCCTCAGTTAAGTGGAGAGTGGGGTTTGTTTCATGGTCAAATACTTAGACTCCCTGGAACAATTTGTTTGATTCCTGGAAGAGCTGACTTGGATGCTGAGATTTCCAAGGTTCCACTGGATGCTGTGGAACTCACTGTGGGAGCGGCCGCAGCCTGCTAGCCAAAAAATTAAAAACCTGAGGTCGTCTTACTTGTGGTAAACTTTACACACTGTGGCAGGTTTCACATAACTCAAATGAGTCATGACCTATGGCCAAAGTAGTACTTGTAGTCAGCGGTACAAAGTATGTCATTGTGGTTATTTGGCTACTTCTCTCATCCCAGCTGTAGCTGTAGGTAAAAGCTCTTGATGATTAGTTATAAAATACGTTTTAAGATGGGCTGGGATAAAAAAAGTTCTGAAGTGATGCAACATTCATAGGCATCTGTACAAAGTGTCCCATGAACTTCACATGGGTTTTAGCTCAGGCCCTGCAGGGACATACTTTGCTAAGTGGGCAGAGAAAGTAGGCAGTCAGGAGGTGATTATCATCTTTACATAAGCCTCGCCTGACTGCTGGGAGTAGGAATTCCAGCTGGGAATGTTCAAGCCACTGTCTGTGTTGAAGTTATGTCATCAATAATGTAGCTCTTGGCTGGAGTAATTTCAAATAATAAAAGTTTCTGTAGTTTGTAAAACTGGGTTTTGGATATATAGAAGGCAGTCTAATGTCTCAGTGTTGCTCTCCAAACATCATCTTTCACTCTAAAACAGTGTTAAGGGCCAAATTCTCTGTGTGGCTTCAACCCAGACTCTAACATCGCAGCAGTAAGTTCTACACAGGGTGAGTAGCCGTCTAAATATACTGGTCTTGAGGAGTGTACAGTTTAATTCACACACAGCCCAGCAAGGAATGGCAACGGACCAGCACAGAGAATGAATGATCATAAATAACCCAGAACATTTCATTTGGGTTTTGGGGTTTTTTTTTTTTCAAATGTCAGGAGGGTTATTGGGGGGGTTTATTAGAAGGGCAGCTGGAAGAAAAATGCATCAGGTGAAATTAAAAAGAGCAGAATGAGGCTTCATAATGTCTCATAATTCATAGTAAAGTTTAAACCAAGCAGAGAATGCAACATGTGATAAGTCTCAGAGTCACTTGTGGGAAAAATGGAGAGCCAAAGAGTGTGCTCTTCCTGCCCTGTAGGAGCAGTAGCATCCTCAAACTGTCACTTCCTTGGGCTTATTGTGCTCCGCTACCAGTGCAGCTGCAGTATATGCAACCACTGTTCTAACTTTCTGAAGTTACAAGCAAATGTAGCACACTGTGACTCATGATCATTGCCTTTGGAGAGGTGAGATGCATTTTATAATTCTCAGGTGGAATATAGTCTTCCTAACTGAAGCTATGATGTAAATGAAGCAGTGCTAGGGCATGGGCATGAATGATGGAATCCAGCCATCCACAATTCTTGTTTGTTGGCATGACTCTGGCACTTTTTCAGCCACTTAGCGGTCTTCCAGGCATGGTTCAGGCACTTGCATGCACAAGGAACCCTTCCAGTAGGTTCTTTCAGTGGGGATACGAAAAGGAGTGAGCAACTTTAGTGACATGGGCATGGCTACTTTGTGCTACATGGCCTCAGAGCTGGAGAAGAGGCCCTTGCTCTGCTCAGTTTATTTGCTTGGGTCTTGTCTTAGATGCCTGAACAAACACAGAGGTTCTCACTCTCCCCGGAGGTGTTTAAAGCATCCAGCTCTCTGCATGTCGGGAATGTGCAGTATTCTGCTTGGAATTCAGTATTTCACTGGGCACTTATTTGGATAAGGCAGCGAGGTCCACACGTTGATTTGCTCAAGCTGAGGAGCAGCACAGGGTGTCTGCAATTCCTACCACCTCTCTACAAGCACGTAATGTTTCCAGCAGAAACCAGCGTACGGTGATCTGATAACATCAACGTGTTCTTAATAGCAGTGATATTAATTAATGACTTATTAAGTATTCCCAGCAAAGAAGTACATGTTCAACACAATAATGTCTTTTCTTGAATTAATTATTATAATAAAGCTGAAGATTTTCTTAACTCAGAGCAAATTACTTGAACAAACTCTATCATGCAGACTAATATTTTAATTGAATAAGGAATTCAAGGCAGATGAAAACAACACTGCTTAAATTTAGGGAGCCATGGTGTTACCATTTCTTAAACCTTCAGAGTCAAACCCACTTGTAACATATTCTGTACTCTGCTTTTGACTTTTTAAAAGATTCTTACAAGAGTGAAGAATTTCTGGTTTTAATATAGGAGGCATGAATGCATACAACAGTTCTTTTTTTAAAATCATCTGTATGTTCTGCCACCCAACATAAACCTCTCTTGGCACCAAACCCACCTCCAAGCTTTTCTCAGCTTTAATCTCACTTGTAGCCATGAACACCACTTTTGACAGGTTTGCAGCCCCCATTTATTAACAGCAACATCTGAAATCACCTGGCTTAGGACACCTGTCCTAGGAGCAGCAGTCCTCTTGGTCAGAACAATGTATTGGGAAGGGTTACTACCCATATGCAAACCATGTAGCACCCACCTATACAGGAGGTTTTCACTGAATTTACTGGAATCTGAGCACTCTGAAGGAAAAATCCAGGTGACGTTGTTCAGTGCCCACTTTGTCATTCAGACAATTTTCACTAAAGAAGAATGTTGTTAATCCCTGTTTGTAAGGCAGTAAATAAGATATTTCAAATCTTGCCGCAAAATATCTCCACAGAGCCATTCTTTGATCCAGTTCCTCCTGTGATGTGCTTGAACTCAGCCGTGGGAATCACTCAGATCTTGTGAAACACAACGCTAAAGACAAGGAAAAGTCTTATGCCACTTCTTTGGCATAAGGCAGCTGTGGGAGCTTGAAAGAGGCAGAGACAGTGCTGAAGATGTCAGCTACTTGATGCGTCATAACTCTTTGTCCCACCCCTTAAGACTCCAAGTTCTGCCCCTATACCTGCTGGAAAACAGCAGTATTTATCATTCAGAGAGATGATGGTGGAAGCCCTGGCCGGCAGGCACGCAGTATCCCCCATGTCTCTAGCTCATTTAGAAAAGAAACTAAAAGAGAAAATCTTCCAAGGCTGTTTAGTTAGTAAAGTTTAGACACTGATGAGTGCAGAACAAATCAAACAGAGGGGAAATTAAGTTTATGTGGCAGATACTTGTCACATGAGTCACTACGAGGCTAGATGCTTCAGTGATATAGACCGATTGAATCTAACTCACATATCCAAAGGAGTGTTTGGCATCCGTTCCGTTTCTGGCATATTAGACTGCCAACCTTTCCCAGCCTCCCAGGCTGACCTTGAGACAGCCCTGGGGATAGGAAGGGGTAGGCATGAAGTAATTCAAGCTGCCCTTTCCTGTGCGTGTAGACAAAGCCTTTTATTCACTTCAGTGGCATCATTCAATTCTGAGTGTCCACGACAATCAGGGGTGGATGCTTTCTATATTCATACACAAGATAGCAGGCAGTTGTAAGCAGGATGGTAATCAGAAATGTCTAACCTATTCCACGTCTTGGGGAGATTAAGAGAGTTTATTCCTCCTTAGGAAAAATACCCCATCACACAAAAAAAAATTATAAATTTTCCACAGATTGGCTAAAAGTCATGTCAATTGCACTAATAATAGCTTCGGTGTTCGAGCAGTTGTAGCCAGGCTCCAAAGTTAACAGCTCATTGTAAAAAAGAGAGAAGTTCTCACCTTTCTAGGTCTTCTAATTTGAATCTAACTAAAGAGAAGTTAAGGCTATGAAATAACAGTCTGAGCTATGAAAAATGTCTTTACAGTAACAGTTCATGAGAAAACCCCAAAACTCCAACTCTGCCTCACAGTCCTCTGATGTGAGACACAAATTCCCCTGCGGCCCAACTGCTCAGGCTGTCTCACAGGGGACAGCAAAAAGGAACCTTGTCAGCTATTATTGATTATTAATTTATTATCATATTTTATTGTAGCAGTCCTGCTCCATGACAGATAAGCTGTGTCAAGAAATTTATAGGTCTTTTGAACTTACAGGCTAAAGCGACAGTGGCAATTAAATAGTGAACTGTTATAAAAGAAGCTGAGGCCCCATAAAAGGAGTGAAATGGGATGAAAGGTGTCTCCACAGACCTTCATCTCATCTCTCACACTAGTCCACCAATTTCTGATTAATAGCTCATTAGGGGTGGGGTAAATTTCTAGGAGGAAAGTAAAATCTGCGTTAAAGTGGCACAACTTGCCAAAAACATCAGACATAATCTCCTTTATCTAAGGGCAAATAAACAAGCATTTGGTGATGAATCAGTATGGTCATTGAACATTGACCTTTACTACCTTTATACTGACAATCCACAGTTATGTGAGGTGAAATCTGAGAGATTTTGAGATTTTCATTAAAAGTTATCAGTCTTCCAAGAAATTTTTCTGGGCCAGATTAAATGAATCAATTTTTTTTCCTTTACATATGCATGCTTGGGGAGGGGGGGGAATTAAAATTGCAGGTACATTTCATGTCACTTGGATACTTAAGTTAACACTATTTAAGGATATTCAGCACATTACATTCCATCAGCTGTGTGGGTGCAAAGGAGATATTGGCAGAATGATATTTTGGGAAAAAGATGTGTTACTTTATTTCATTTTTTAAAGGAAGAGTCAAAAGGGTTTTGGTTGAGTTGGTTTTTTTGGGTTATTTTCTTTTAAGTGTTAAAACAGCTGGATATTTCTAGTATTTCTCTTTTTTGCCTAAAAAAAAGAGACAAAGCAACAACTCTTTTTACTTAGTTTAAATCCATGAGTAGTTTCAGTTCAGATGAACATGCATTTTTGAAAAATCTACCATTTGGTGCCCAAATTTGTCTTCTTGCAATCAAATACGTTGGCTCAAAAATCTCAAAAATGCAGTGCCCAGCTGTCTTAGTGTATTTACTTCTTAAAGACAGTGAATGTGAAATTAAGTTTATAGAATTATAGCCTAAGAAGAGAAGGCAGAATCAGAGCCACACTCAAAATCGGGCATCTGAAACATTCATAAGACTTAACCATTCTGTGAATACTACAGCAGACGTAATCTAGTTCTCCTTTATATGGTCCACTGGTAAATTTAGCAGAATTCCCAAAGAAGTGTTGGTCAAACCCATACATATTCAAGAAGTGTGTGAGAGATGTGGCGGATGATTGCATGCACTGGCCCACTCCTGAGGCCGCATTTTAGCCCTCTTTGCAACCAACCAGTTCCACAAACTGTGGAGGTGCCAGCAAAGACCATTGTGCTCCAACAAAACATAGGGCTTTGGTTTCCCCAACTCTCCCAGGGGGCACGGCAGCCCTCTTTGCCCCATTTCTTCCCCTCTCCCACTCTCCAGACATACCTGACAATGTCTTTCTGTTGCTCATGTGAGTGCAAAACCAGTCTCATTTTTCACATTCAATAAACATATTCAGCACAAGCATTTATATGTATTTGTGTGCATTTATATGTACTTTGAAGTAATTTCTTTTCTGTAAGCTTGTTCAGTGCTCCCTTACACCTATGCACATTTTAAATATTCAGAACTTTCTCAAACATCTGCTGCATAATGCACCAAGTCTTTTTGTTCCTTCTGCACCTGTCTTTGTGTGGCCCCATTTGATGGCCCTGTTCTTGCATGGGACAACAGAGCAGAGGTAGACGAAATTCCACCCCATGGGGTGTTCAGGCTTGTTCAACAGATTAGAAGCAGGTCTGAGGATTAGGTGCGCTCTTTCTGCAAAGTACTTTTCTGTTTCTGCAGAAAGGTCTGTCTTTTTTTCAGACTTATTTCTGCAGCTAGAGAAATTTTCTTCCCTATTTACCATTCAGAAACATTCATTTGCCCAAAGATGTTCTCCCATCAATTAAAGGCCATCAAACCCTCTTGTTTGCAGCTGTTACTGTGGGGGAACAAATTGCCTATAGAATCATAGAATCATAGAATTTTCTAGGTTGGAAGGGACCTTTAAGATCAAGTCCAACCGTCAACCTAACACTGCCAAATCCACCACTAAACCATGTCCCTAAGCACTACATCTACCCGTCTTTTAAATACCTTCAGGGCTGGCGACACCAATACTTCCCTGAGCAGCCTGTTCCAATGCTTAACAACCCTTGCTGTGAAGAACTTTTCCCTAATATCATAGAATCATAGAATGGTTTAGGTTGGAAAGGACCTTGAAGATCATCGAGTTCCAACCCCCCTGCCATAAGCAGGGACACCTCCCACTAGACCAGGCTGCCCAAGGCCACGTCCAGCCTGGCCTTGAACACCTCCAGGGATGGGGCCTCAACAACCTCTCTGAGCAACCTGTGCCAGTGCCTCACCACCCGCAGAGTGAAAAACTTCTTCCTAATGTTTAATCTAAGCCTGCCCTCTTCCAGTTTAAAGCAATTCCCCCTCGTCCTATCACTGCATGCCCTAGTAAAAAGTCCTTCCCCAGCTCTCCTGTAGGCCCCCTTTAGGTACTGGAAGGCCGCAATAAGATCTCCCTGGAGCCTTCTCTTCTCCAGGCTGAACAGCCCCAACTCTTTCAGCCTCTCCTCATAGGAAAGGTGCTCCAGCCCTCGGATATCCAATCTAAACCTCCCCTGGCATAACTTGAAGTCATTTCCTCTTGTCCTATCCCCTGTTACTAGGGAGAAGAGGTTGACCCCCACCTCTCTACAACCTCCTTTCAGGTAGTTGTAGAGGGCAACAAGGTCTCCCCTGAGGAGAGTGCACTATTGCCAGAATTGCAGGCCTGGATTCAGCACCTTGTTAAAGCAGTAATTGCAGCAATACTCAGAGTGAGTCTTGCTTTGCATCCTCTTTTGTGCTGTTTCTCACGTCACTCAGGAGCAGGAGCTGTCTTGGTCAGCATCAACACAAAGCCCCCAGTGCTCTTGCTCCTCATCTTCTACTTAATGCAGTGAGGGCCAGCAAAGATGTTGCCTTCCCACAGAAGTTTCTATCCAAACATCTTATATTTCAGCCCTGCTGTTCACGTCTCTATGTGTTCGTATTTAAACGAAACCGCTCTTCATCTTCCTTGATGGTGTCCTAGCTCTGTGTTGCTCACATCATTGTGCCATATGTGCAGTATGGATGTGTTGTTCCTAGTGTAGCTGTTAAACCCCATATGCTTTGGTCTGTGGGAAAGAAAATATTATATATGTAATCAACAGGCTATTTCTCATGTAACTTTTTCTTCAATGCGTTAAAATGGATTTTTCAGTGAGATTTAATATTCATCATTCTTGACTTATTCAAGCAAATCCTGCAACCATATTTGACATTTATTTATTTATTTATTCCCTAAAAGTCATGGGCAGTATGTGCCACTATGATATGAAGATGCCACATAAATAACAACCAGTACACAAGAGGAAATTCGGAGAACACAGACTCTACAGTCATGGTATGTCATCTGATATTTTAAAGTGTTATCCATGCATGCTCTTCTTCTGAAGGTTATTCTGCTATTGAATATTGTGGAATTTAGTACAACCAAGTAGAAGAAGATGTAACTTAATTCTGCAGTTCTTTACCTCTGGAATAATGTTTAAGGTTAATTCCTTAGTGTTCCAGAGTCAAGCACTATGTAATGTAGAGATAAGCTAACACGTTTCCTATGGAAAGAATATAAGCAGTGAGATGACATTACAGTAGGGAACTGGTTGACATACACAATAAGTAGACTGTGCTCTGTTCAAGTCACTTAATGATGAATTACCATTTTAAGAAGTGATGCCCTTAAGTAACAGAAGTTCAGGAATCTTAATTCTCTTTCAGGTGAGACCTTAACTGCAGACAGATTTTACAATGCAGCTGTAATTCTAGTGTGACTGGAATAGCTAGTATTCCCTGTGTGCCTCAGGAGTACCCAAGCTAATATAAATTATTTAAATAATATGCAAAAGAACATTTGAGGATTTAAACTGTGACATCCATGTTCTCAGTAAAACCACGCGGTGTTTGCTTTGCAAGCCTGTTTTTGATTTACAGATTGTAGACGGTATAATAATATGTTATTATTTAAATGCCACAGTCAGGTGCTTTTCCAGAGTGCCTGCTAGCTATTCAAAGATACCAGTGTCCATTGTTATCATCAGAACAGCCAAGTTTTTCTCTTCTTCCTTAAGCCTCGTGGGTCCCCTTTGTTTTTTTCCAAGCATTCCTCAGATATCTAAAGACAGTTAAAGTCTTCAAAACGATTCAAACAAAGCCAGTAAGAGAGACAATTATCTCAAGTTTATGTCCTGTAAACACTTAATGAAAACCATCACTTCTTTTAGCACGTCACTTTTGATCATTACTAACACATGGATGCTGGAATAAACTGTAGGATCCATACCCCAGCCCAATGTTATTTAACAGCCAGTGATGAGGAACTCTCAACATGTAATCAAGCTCTGAACTGGCCAGACTAACTGCCAGTCTGACCAAGAAAAAAGGAGGCTGAAACAGAAGTCTGAAGCATGTAGACTGCTTAGGCATGTGTGGAGAGCAAAAGCAGCTCACCACTTCTGGCCATCATTTTCCTCTATAACCCAATGGTGTTCATGAAAACCAAATGAAAAGTGGCAGCTAGGGAATAAAAAATTGACCCTCAGTCTATGCCTAGTAAATTAAAGAGCATCAGAGAGCCCACAAGCATGTTCCCAGGTGTGATTTTGGCTCAGGTCAGGTAAGTACAGTCCAGGAGTTAGCATGGGCCAGGCATAATTCTCAATGGATATATGACACATCTTGTTTCATACATTAAGACATTTAAATTGCATGGATATGGCCAGACCAAGCCCATTAGCCTTCAGGCTAGAAAACAGGTCCTGACATTGCTTCATTTGCATATCTGCAATTCAGCTTATTTTACCTCCCAGGCCACCTGGGCAGCCCAATACACAGCAATAAGAGAATACAGTGCAGACATGTGAATGTCTGTGATAATTCACCCGCTGTCCCCAGGAAGGGGAGGAAAGTGAAGGGAATAAGACAGCAGTGCAGTCCTGAGGAGTCCATCACTGGAGGGACAGCATCAGGAGCATTTGAACAGAAAGGCGGTGAGAGAGACCTCCATCACTTATTCAGCTTCTCACAGCTCAGAAGGCCCACACAGCTCTCACAGCCTCTCTTCAGGCACATCAGCCAATATTTGTTCTGAGCACCCTGCAGGAAAGAGAGAAAAAATGGCTATTGAAAATAGCTGAATAGCAAGGAAGGTAAAGGTGTTGGTCTTCTCCCCCTCCATGACACCCAGGTTTTCCACCAAACAACACGGCAAGAGAATGGCTGAAATTCAATATGTAGCTTTGTTTGGCTTAATCTGATGAAGTAATGCTTAGTTGTTGGGTTATGGGTGGGTTGTTTTTTTACTTTTCTGATCACTGAAAGCATAGTGCAGATATTTTTGTCAGTTTTTGTTTTTACTATCAGTGATCCAAAAAATCAGCTAATGATGCAGCACATTCTGGGATTCTTTGGTACTTAGCAAGATACAGAACTCGTGAATCATCACAGCAAAAGCACTACATTGTCAAAGCAGGTCCACTTGGGATGATCGGCTCTGAGATCATAGTTCTGCAGTTAATGAAGGGCCTGATCTCTTTGGATGATGAGGCCAGATGGAGACCACGTGAGCCTGCCTTGGCAGGGGCTCTGGCCCGGATTCTGAAATCTGCTTGCATATTAGATAATTCTGCAGTGCCAAAGAAGGAATTCAGACCTTCGGTTTAAAATATGCCTATCTATCTGCTACTTTTACCAAACTCCTAGATTCCCAAATTCACCTCTTCTTAATCTGGTCCCTCAGGTAGTCCCTCAGGACCTCCTTACTCTGACAGGAACAGTGAGAGAATGAGCAAGTGAGAACGTACACACATGTATGCACACACTCTTTGAAAAACACATTAACAGAAGACAGCATTTCAAGCTGTATGATAATATAGTGCATTAAAATGCACTCCTAATACATTATTTGTTGTGTGACTGAGTAGAAACAGCATATGCAAATTGATTCTAAGCATGCGATGTAATTCCCATGTATATGAGCTGTGCAAATGGGAATTCAAGTTTGTTATGAGCACTGACTGAGACACGATCTTTGGTTGTTTCCTTTTTTTTCTAACTCTGAGTCATCAGTCTCACTGCCTGATAATGAATTTGAATGCGAGTCTGTATAATACTTTCTCATTCTCAATCACGTACCTTCCCGTCATCATGTCATTTCCAGGGAAATACAGTTCAAATCACATCTTGCAGTGATGAGGCGAGAGATTGCTTTTTCTGGAGGAGGAGGAAATATTTGTCACCTTAATAACTTAAAAATTGATGCTTTCAAGAACTGTCCGCATCACAGTTTCATTGAGCTCGGGAGCATTGTGCCATTGTGCCTGGTGAGTTTTTTCTTCATGGCAACTGAGAATGTGCCCATCAGGCTCACAGAAGGGGACACGACATGAGTGAGTGAAGTGACACTGTATTGTATGCAGCCATGAAAAGCAAGTACAAGATGAATCATCCATTTGCAGGACCCAGTGTTGTCCATTGCTGCAATTTTCAGCATGTTCTTCTTAAAAAATTGTGGTGGCTTGGAGCGGACTCTTTCCCTACCCCTCTCGTTATTCTATTTTTTCCCTCACACATTCTTTCAAGTGGCTTTATGAAATCATGAGCATAAGTACGATGCCTGGCCTAAAGTCACCTGTGGGGGATGTATGGCGCATTTGCTACTAGAAAAAGAATATTGCAGGTGGGATGACAGATCTATGGACAGACTGTTCCCTGGATTAATCCTGAGTCAGCTGTAAAGAGAAAAAGGTGATCAAGTAACAGATGCAGGATGTGTTTCCAAGTCTTTGAAGTCCTAGGTGTGAGACGCCATGGGAGGACAATAAAAACCGCATGGACTGAAGCTGGCAACTCTGAGTGACAGCTGTCTTTCTCCCTGTATGCATCTCAAGAAATTTTCCTTGAGAGCAGCTTAACCCGTGACTAATCCCACACAGCCTAATCAGGTCTCTGGTACAGCTCACAACTTTTCTGATAGGGTGTGGTGCTTACAAAGGGAGAAAAATTGGCAACCTCAAAGGAAGAAACCTGCTAGCAGAAGAGCATGCCTGGCAAAGCCAGAGGAGCAGCTTCCCACCCCCGGTCACAGGCACAAACCACTCCTGCCGCCTAACCACAAGTGCACTTCTTGCAGCTGCCCGCACACAGCACACGCTCTATCTGTCTCTGACACACAACAGTGAACTCTGCTCTCTGTGCGAACGCAGAGCAGCCTCGAGCTAACAGATGGGGAAGGTCCCACACAAGGTATCCCAATGTCTTCTCTGGAGTTCAGGACCCTCAGGTTACTGTCAGCCCAGCCTCATCCGTGGTCCCCTGGAACCCCATCCAATTTTATACAGCAACCTGAGCACCCAGTTATGCAGCAAAAGGTCCAGGCTTCAGCCTTCCTCAGCCACAGGTCAAGCTGGTTTTACGTGCTCCTTAGACCATCACTGAACAAGTTAAGGACAACCTCCACTCCTCCTGGAGAAGCTATGCTACCTAACACTGAAGTTTAACGATCACAACACTTAACCAGGTTATGGGAAAGCATAGCTAGTGGTACCTATTTACCAGTTGTTTGTGTAATGCACCATGGATGGACACTTTAGGCGCAAAGACCAGGACACAGGCCTCTTTTTTTCAGTGCTCTAACAACTATCACACATGTCAAAGCACCTTCTTACCTTTTATTTTGCTGTCCCCATGGCTTTTGTGTTTTTTGAATGAAGGTCAGGGACAGGATATGGAATGGGAAAGATTCCTTGAGGAAGAGACAGAGTTGACAGAAAGATGGATGGAGAATTAATAAGATCAGGAAAAGGCCAGAGGCAAAAGCAAGGATGGGAAATGAGAGAGAAAACTCCTGAGGACAATACATTTGATCAGGAGTTGGAGACAGGTTTCAGATCACATGCAAAAGGGCAGAGCATCAACTCTGAAGGGCAGAAGGTGGTAATAAGAGTAAGGAATGTGGAGAACTACCATAGGAGTTAGGGGCCCGCAATTTAATAGGCAGAAGCCAGAGAGAAGGTATGAGAAGAGAAGGTAATGGGGATGGTAGAGTAGCAGCATACCCTCCTTTCAAGAACTTGCTAATTAATGTCTTATTCCTCTGGTTTTGCTTTCTAACAGATTGTTGAGACACGCTGGCAAAAGTGTATGTCTCCATCGCCCTCTAGTGCCAGGTCCACCTAGGAGATGTGCGACAGCTGAGAGCCCTTTGGCCACACTAAGAAGCAGGTCTAAAGAGCCCAGGCTTCTTGATAACCTGCATAAAAGGTCAAGAGAAGGAAAACGGGAGATATTTTTTCCCCCGTTATCAAAAATAAACATGGTAAATTACATCAAAAAGTCTAAAGTAAAAGATAATTGAGCGCAAAGAGCCAGGCACGTGACCACTTCAGAAAATGTCAACAGGTAATTGTCATTCAGTGTTGTTGACCTTACTTGAATTTGTACTTGGTAATATTCATGTTCATTTAGCATTATTTGCATAGACATTATTTGCAGAGACATTGCATAGACATTGCATATGCATCTCACAACAAGATGCACGCGAGAGACAGGCTCTAATAACGATATTAAAAAAACCCACTTTGTTTATACATTTATTTATATTGGATGTGCAAGTTTATTCTCCTTCCGGACTTAAAGGCCAACTGAAGAAACAGGAGCATGGAAACTGGGCAGTGGAGGGAAGAGATTTATAGACTGTTTAAAACCCTTTTGATCTTCATTTAGCCATGCTGCTTTTTTGATTTTTTTTATTTGGATTTAGTTTTACTTGTACAAACTTGGTCCTAGCTGGCAGAATCGTGTGCATTCATGCAAAATGCAGAAATATGTACTTTTGAAACTAATGTTTATGCATTTCAGGTAGTGATGTGGAAACTTTAAGGAAGGTCCTCTCTGCATGAGGTTTATTTCAACAGGTGCAAATGCCTGGTATTAAACCTATTGCTGAGATTTGGTTTAGTCTAATTTAGTCAAACCTCTGCTAAATCACAGCAATTCTCAAAATGCCTTTAAAACTTGTAGCACAACCTGTTCCTTAAAGCTGCCTCCTTTCACCCAGCTGTCACCATGATTGCTTAACCCATTGCAGTTTCTCCACTTTTTCCCTGAACCAGCTTAAATTCAGACTCAGAAGTCCTTGGCCTTTGAAGGAAGTTGTAGAATAATTTCTGCTCCTTGGAACCAAGAAGTGATTAAAAAATGTGTATCAGCTTGCAGTTTTGACTTGGTACATGAAGAGGGACTCATCTGGAAACCAAGAAGTCTATGTCCAATCTAGGACATGGACCTGCTGGAGCGTGTCCAGAGGAGGGCCATGAGGATGATCCGAGGGCTGGAGCACCTCTCCTATGAGGACAAGCTGAAAGAGTTGGGGCTGTTCAGCCTGGAGAAGAGAAGGCTCTGGGGAGATCTTATTGCGGCCTTCCAGTACCTAAAGGGGGCCTACAGGAGAGCTGGGGAAGGACTTTTTACTAGGGCATGTAGTGATAGGACGAGGGGGAATGGCTTCAAACTGGAAGAGGGCAGGTTTAGATTGAACATTAGGAAGAAGTTTTTCACTTTGAGGGAGGTGAGGCACTGGCACAGGTTGCCCAGAGAGGTTGTTGAGGCCCCATCCCTGGAGGTGTTCAAGGTCAGGCTGGACGTGGCCTTGGGCAACCTGGTCTAGTGGGAGGTGTCCCTGCTTATGGCAGGGGGGTTGGAACTCGATGATCTTCCAGGTCCTTTCCAACCTAAACCATTCTATGATTCTATGATTCTATGTGGCCACTCTGCAGGACCAGAGTTGATACTCACTGAAGGCAGGAACACAACTCCAGTGCAGATACACTGGTGGAAATGGACCTTTGTTCAGCTCTATGGCTCCTGCATTCAAAGCAGGAATGAAAACATATTAGTTGTTCGGGCCTCAAAGAATCTTTCAAACCTCCATGGCTGGCCACACACCTTAGTATTTGTTAATCATCATTTGTGAAAAAAAAAGCATGGGATTGATGGCTGGATGATTAACAGCTGTTGGTCATTTCTAGAGACCAGGGTTCTAAGTTCCGACTCATACGTTGCAGATTAACTAGATACTATTAATTTCTGGTCCCTACCAGCTCCCCTGGGATGCTGACATTCTTGATAGTTCTGAAGCCTTAAGCCAAGCTGAAATGAAACCAGCCTGAAAGCCACTATCCTTTTCTCCTTTTAACATGACAAAACAGAATAGTTGAGATGGAAAGACACCTATAATAATAACTTAGTGCTCTGTTTGGGTAAGAAGTGCCATGTTTTTTCAAATATTAGGGAGTCATCCAAGCCTCAGTTAAACTATGAAAAACAAGAAAAATACCTTCTGAGATCTGTCTCTGAAATCATAAGATAGACAGGACTTAACAGTCAAAATGGCTGATGCACTCTTTGAAAAATGTGCACAGCCCCAGTATGTGTTTCATAAAACTATGTTTAACACTTTATAGAGCTTGAACTGGCCATGCACACTTTATTAAGTATGTGGAAACAGCTGTTCACAATTAAGTTCTTTATTCTTCAAATACCTACTACTGGGCACCGAATTGACTGCCATATGTAATCCAAGTCAGTGATCTATATCTCCATATAGACATACTCCACAGTATCCTTAAACTGCTACTCTTTATAATAATGTTAGTTTTCCTGCACAGTAAAAAATGGAAACTCAGAGCCTAATTCTCTCGTTGTCACCAACATGAATCAAGGCACTGGAGCTGTGCTGATGAAAGCAGATGTAAAATAGAACCATAGTCAAATCCCTAGAGCCCATTTTAATCTTTTGCAAGTTACGTATCTAAAAACTAAAACGAGCACCTGCCAAGCCGCTACCAGTAAAAAGGTCAGTCTTTCAGAGAGCAGCAGAACTTCTCTTTGTGACAGATATCCTTTCCACAGGAAGGAGGAATTGTGTGTCACCACTGTTACGCATAAACCATGGGAACAGGCAACAACAGCCTGGTCAGAAAGCTGCTTTCCTTGACTCTACATACACCTTTTCCCTTGGCATTATTAAAATATGCAGGAATGGAATATTTTGTTACTTCTGCAGAACAAGATACGCAAAGGAAATGGTTTGGCAAGCTTATTTCCAAGTGTAAAGGGCTTTCTTAGTTCCCAATAGCCCTGCCAACAAAATTAAAGCTCTTCAAACAACACTCAAGTTGGTCTTTCCTTAGGATGCATTTAAATGTTCCTAAGTCCGCTAAGGTACTTCCTTTCTTTAGAATTCTTTGTGTCCAAATGTCAAGTAATTACTAAGAATGAGCGTGTTCCAACAGATGCTTAATACAAAGCTCAGGAAAGTAACTCCTTATGTGTTGGGAGCCTCAAACATTTGAGGCTGTCTGACAGAGCAAGATATTTAAACAGGTGTTCAGTTTGAACAAACACCCAATTCTGCTGGGTGCAAAAACAGAGTGAAAACCTGAATCCAAAGTTTACAGAGGATACGTGTGTTAATGCCCGCATCAGTAAGCGAAAGTTCAGTCACTTGTCTGCTTGTTAACTCTGTCCAGCCCCAAGATAGCAGTGACACGGAGCACCAGAAAAGCAGGTTTTGTGGCATACCTTTCTTTCTGGGACGTGCAATAGGGCCTGCATGTGGCTCTGCTTTGGAACATAATCTCACCGGGACAGGATAAACACAGCAAACACCGACCAAAGGAGAGCCGGTTCCCAAGCAGTACTCACTGTGAGGTGTGTTTGGTTGGGGTTTTTGTAACGGCATGTGATACATCAAGAAAAGTCGTCAGCCAGGAGAATTTGAGATTCCCCATTGCAGCCTGAGCATTTCACTGTAAGAATGAAAGTACTTGAACGATCCCAGTTACGTAGAAATCTAGATTAAGCAAGACGCGCAGTGGCCATTTGGTTACTATAATATACCACAATCACATATACTTGAATACGTGACAATAGTTTAATAGGTAATAGTTTAAAACTAGCCATGTGTTAAGCAGTATAGATACAGGAGAAAAGTCTGGGCACAGGGACTGAGTCAGTCAGTGTTTGCCAAACTCAGAGAATTTAGCCACAGTAATGAAATAACTAGATGTTACCTCGTGTTTTTCATATTAATTTCCCTGATGAAACTATGTTTTATAATGCTCAGACTAATACCTCTTTGTTTGCTCCGATGGGCTGAAGTCATGTAAAAACTGGTGTTTCTTTGAAAGCTAAGAGGAAATTGAAGATTAGCTTCAAGGTTCTTGGAAAAGCAACACAAATCTTCATTAGGGCAGTAATGAGCACTAATGCACTGTAACTAAAATGGTCTGTTACCTCTTCTTGTTAGAAACAGGATGATAGATGGAGACCATTTCCTCTTTCTGATTACCATTGCAATTCTAATGACTTTGGTGAATAAATACATGATTGAACAGATCATGGAAAAAAACAAGAGCATAAGGCAGTGATTTGATCATATAACTACCTTTCTCCCCCTGGAGACAAAGCTATTTAATTGTAATGGCTAAGGACATGGACGCTACACAATGACAAAAATATTCATATGTCTTCCTATGAATTTTGGAGGGAAGTTGTGTGTTGTTTTCTCTCTAACATTGCATGACCTGTTCTAGATGATGGACCTAGAAGGAATAATCCTCATTTCCATTTTTTTACTCTTCCTCTCACTATTTCTCATTTTCTACCATCCTCCTGGTTTGACTTCAAAACAGATTTCTAGTTGCATCTTATGAGGACAGTTAGCTGGGAGTTAGTGTCCCAAACCTAGTACCATACCTCACTGGTGTGCAGTGCTTTGAAGTGCTTGAGAAAATTACAGGGTTTTGACACATTAGTGGTCTTCAAATTATTGTTCCTTTATAACAACTTTTTTAATGACAACCAGAAGAAATGTGAGTTGTAAATGAATATATAAACACATATACATATTATCAAACAAAAAACTACCTTAAGACTGCATATATATTAGTAACTTAGAATAAAAAGTGTTCCTCATATGCTGCAATTATCCCATTGTTGAGTAGTCAAAAAATGAGGCAGGCAGAAGTAAAGTTCTCCTGGAAAACAATCTAGGCTTTAAGGCATGAAATTGTATAATAAAGGCACTAAACAATACCCCCACTATCCAGCTGCACCCTGTAATAAACAAAAACATAACAAATAATAAACAAATTATTATTATATAGGATTTTTAATATTTATAGTGCTTCTTTAAACCATTTCAAAGACAGATTCAAAATGTTTTAAATACTTTTCTTCTCCAGTAGAATTGTAACATCTTCATACCATATACAATACATAATCTAGGTTACCTGTTTTTAAAGACAGAATGTAAAAATGGAAACATTTCCTGCCTCCTTTGTGTTTTTTTCTAAATGTTTGCTTAATTATCTTCCAAAATATGTGCTTAAAATAATGTGCCTAAGGATTTTGTCAAAACATTCTGCTGGCATTCTTACGTGAACAGTGGGAAAGCCCATGCATCTTAGCACATATGCAAAAGTACATAACCAAAACGTGTACCAGTTCTTTCCAGTATGATGTCTTCAGTTACTTCCAACCAAAGCACATCACAGGTGGCCATGAATTCTAGCTCAGAGGCAAAGTGGAGCAGGACAGCACAAATTAAGTTGTTTTGCTCAAGTTAGGAAACTCCTAACTAACTCCCACTTTCCTCTATATCCTATCATCTTGGCTGATTATGAGCCAGCAGTGTTACCAGGTGGCCAAGAAGGCCAATAGCATCCTGGCTTGTATCAGAAATAGTATGGCCAGGAGGACTACAGAAGTGATCATCCTCCCGTACTTGGCACTGGTGAGGCCCCTCATATGAATACTGTGTTCAGTTTTGGGTCCCCCACTACAAGAAAGACATTGAGATTCTGGAGTGTGTCCAGAGAAGGGCAACAAAGCTGGTGAGGGGTCTAGAGAGCAGGTCTTATGAGGAGCAGCTGAGAGAACTGGGATTGTTTAACCTGGAGAAAATGAGGCTCAGGGGAGACCTTATCACTCCCTACAACTACCTGAAAGCAGGTTGTAGAGAGGTGGGAGTTGGTCTCTTCTCCCAAGTAACAAGCAATAGGATGAGAGGAAATGGCCTCAGGTTGTGTCAGGGGAAGTTTAGATTGGATATTAGAAGAAATTTCTTCACGGAAAGGGTTGTCAAGCATTGGAACAGGCTGCCCAGGGCAGTGGTGGAGCCACCATCCCTGAGGTATTTGAAAGACATGTAGATGTGGTGCTTAGGGACATGGTTTAGTGGTGGATTTGGCAGTGCTAGGTTAACAGTTGGACTCAATGATCTTAAGGGTCTTTTCCAATCTAAATTATTCTATGATGCTATGATCTTTTTTCTGTTCTGTTGATACATCGTAACATGCCCATGCGCTTGTATCCTTATCTAATAGCCCAATACATTCCCCTGTTTTCTAATTCTCAGTCTCATAGCAGGGTTGCCAAGGGTAACAATGCCAGGAGTGGAAATAATCTCTTACCCAGTCAGACACTGGTATTCACCACGTACCCAGCAATCTCTGTATGCCTAACTGCATTTGGTTATTTTGTCCTGGCACTGGTCCTTTAGGTCAGGTAATGGACCTGTGGTTTTGTCCTTGAGGAACCGTACTGAAGCCACAGTGAAGAAAGCAGGTGGCTTCCCACATCTGTATGCAGATACAGTTTAGGGTACTTTTTTACAATACCAGCCAAAGAAGGAAAATACCAGCAGCTTTTCCACCCAGATTTTTTTTTTTTGTCTCAGAAAAGGCATTTAATGTTGATAGATTTTCACTAATAAATATATCTAGGTGTGTTTTATGTCCCAACATCTCACATGGAATGTTTAATGGAAAAATCCCTCTACAGGTAAATACCAGTTCAGTCATGGAAAATTACATCTCTACAAACAGCCACTGTTGTGGAGTTAGTTCTTGAAGTGATCAAGGAAAGTGTGACCCAAGTGGGACTAATTTGGCCCTTCACATATGGCATATAAACCTATGCATAGGAGACCACTAATGTGGGGAAGAGGCCAGCCCAGCATTAATTGTGTCTCTAGGCTACACATTCTTCAGCTGATGCAAGTGAAAAAGTACAGATGTCATTTTGGCCCATGGACAGATCCCATATTTTTTTACTGATGCCACAGAAAAGCTGATCATGAACAAAGTGGCTAATAAAAAAGCATATAATATAAAAGCTCTCAAGTTTAAACAATTCACTGTTTCACACCAAAATATCCATACAAATGAAAAAAAGAGCAATGGTCACATTTAACTTTCTCTATGTAGCTCTAACAGCAAAGAAGTTGCCATACTTTGGCTATAAATTTCTTCATAAAAATGACACCTATTAATATGAAGTTTATATCATATTAAAGTACAAAAAAGTCATAAAGAATTATACCATGCAATACAATTTTCCTTTTGTGTTGTGTCTTTCCTGTAAACTATGTCCCCAAATCATTTGCAGAATGAAATCATACCATTTAATTTTATGATTTATGTTATTAGTTCATATAACTATCAGGCCATGTACCTGGGGTTCTCCATAGACGTAGTTGGAATGGGCCATGCAGTCGCTTTGTCTAGTCTCAACAGGCTAAGCAGACAGAGGCTGGGCCAGCGTGAGTGCTCAAGAAAACCCTTTTTGCCCTTTATGCCTCTTCTCTCCCTCTTACCCCCAGCTGCAGCCAGGAATTAGTCACAGCTGCCTTTCTTCAGGTTTTATAAGCCTGTCTTAAGCTCTGCTTCCAAACGGGAGAAGAAGAGAAGTCAAGCTCGGGCACTGCAACCCATTTAAATTCCACTGGCACTTACTATTAAGTGCAGAGTTTAATCATTTATTAAGGGCAGAGTTGTGGAAAAAGGCTGAGCCTTGAAATCCTTCTGTTGCTGTTGCTGCCAGGTAGGGCACTAACAGGGACACACGCTCGGTTTTAGGACATTTTGCAAAATGCTGTGTTGCTCTGCTGTGGCTGATTATAGAAGTCCTGCTGTGACTCCTCTCCTGCATTGGCAGAGCCTCCTGGTGGCACGTATACATGGAGCTCTGGGATACTCCACGCTCCGGAAATATATCCCAGTGCCATTACCCCGGCAAGCATCACAGGAGGCGGGAAAAGGCATTTCACTCCAATTTCATTTTCTCTTGTTTGTCTGAAAAAGCCATCGTCTCAGCTGCAGCACGTAGCAAATGTTTCGCTGTGTGGGCAATCCAGGACACGCAACACACAACACATCTTTCACCACGAGACGGTCAAGCAATCTGCAAGCTGAGATACTGACTCGGAGAGTTCCGTGCCTGTCCTACCTCTCAGCTTGCTGGCGCAGAAGACAAAAGCAGAATTCCCACTGCTTTCAATGCCAGAAGGCATCATGAACAACCTTGAAGGGCTTTCACTTGGCTAGCTGACCTGATGCTGTTTGGAAAAAGACCTTTTATCTCCTAGCTCCATGATGCAGAGACAGCTGGATGAATTATCTACTTCCTATCCTAAACCATCCTACAGCGCAGTTGTGCGCTGCCACACAGCTGCTGCTTTCGCCCCAAAAGCCGCGAGCAGAGGAGAGTGGGATCTTTGGCCAGCGGCCACGCGGCAGCAGGGGACCGGGCACGGGGTCAGGGGCGGCACAGCCGGCAGCAGCGTGGTGCACGCATGGTCACACAGCCCTCGCCATCTGCCGAGGGGGCCGAGGCTGGCTTACGCCGCGGGACATCAAGGACTTTGCAGTGGAAGAATGAGAAAGTGGGGCTGGGGGAGACGTTCCATGGCAGGGGTTGAAATTTTGGGTTATCTTCGAAATTGTGGCCAGCCTAAAATCCACTGGGTTGCATTGATTCCTCCCTTTTTTAAGCACCTCTACTTCAGTGGAGTGGTGTCTGAAAAATGTCTCTGCCGAGCAGAGAGTACAGACATGAGATGATAATGCAACTACTGAAAAGTAGCCGCCTTACATAAAAGAGAATTATTTTTTAAATCCTCTGCAATCCTGAGCCGTTATAATCACGTGTTATATAAATGTATGCTAATATTGTGATTTACCCAACTGTGCCTCTTTCTCTTTTGCTCCTCATTTGCCTGTCACCTGGAAGAGCTTAGTATAAAATTTTGCAGGCATGTTTGTGATTCACAAGCAATAATTTAACTTTTTTTTCTTTTTTTTTTTCACTCACACTTCTGGCTCACACAGTGATACTGAGTAAGGCTTAGCTTGCCCTGGTGATGTGCAGACCCGCCTGAAGCCGTTGCCACCGTTAACAAATATTCCAGAGATGGTACAGAGATCATCTCTCAGAAACTGCAACTTGATTTAAATTCATTCACTGCAGCTCCTCATCTCAGCTGGTGCACTGCTGTGTTTAATTGGCCCTCTGAAAGTACATCTTCTTTATATCTTGATTATTTTGAATAGGAGGTGAGAGAGGGGGAGAGAAGTGAGGGGAGATCCACAAGGAGTGGAAGAGGACAGAGGATAGGCAACAGGCAAGTGTTGCAGCCGTGGAGTGAGATATCACAACATGCTCCTCAGAAATGTTATGGGGCAGATCCTCAGACGGGGTGAAGAAATGTAGCTAGGAATACAGATAGTCATACTTCTTCCTACAAGAAATGGATTAAAAATGTTATGGAATAATTTATTTAGTAAAGTTCATCAACACTAGTAAATTAAACAGTGCCATGGTGTGTCACAAGGATATGAACTTCATTGTCTATGCTGATAAATTTTAAGAATGGCCCTTGCACAATTTTGGCCTGAGCTGGGCAGAATTCATCCAAACAAGTCCCAGTTGGGAACTGGCACAGTTCTGGAGGCAGCAAAGGCCAGTGCCCATCCCCAACAGGCAGTCTGGATGCAGGCCTCTGTTTTAGATGATAACTGAGTTCAATCAGATGAACTCAGCTAAACCAGACCAGGACCTGAAGCTCAGAAAAGAGGCCCTGGTGCCATTCTGTATATAGATGTGAGTGATGCAAAAGATAAACCCTGTCTTGAATGGATACCCTGCGATTTAGGACTAAAGATGTCTTCATAGCTCATGAAGTTCACAGACAATTCCCCGAAAGATCAAATTTACAGTCATAATCTGTTTAAATCTCCTGCAGATTGACAGAGAACACAAATCCACCGTAGCCTTTCCTGGGTACACGCTGCAGCCAGGAGGCTATTTCGAAGATGATGGGCAGAATTTCCTCCCCCAGAAACAGCTGAGGAAAGGTGAGCCCTATGCAAGTCAGTGCTGAGGAGTCACAACCCTGGGGGTGGCACGGTGTTTCGCTGGCTCTCTGCAAAGGGTCACCTCTCTGCTCGGCTCGGACTCTTCATCAAGACTCTTCAGTCTATGCATGTCCCTAAAAGTCAAAGGCTGGATCCACAGGAGGGACAAACAATACATCCTCCACGGGCTTCAGTGGGACTGTTCACATGCTTCTACATAGGTATTTGGGTGATCTGTAGAGGTTTGGTGGACTCTTTACCAAAACAAAGTCCCAAGTCCAGCAAAAAATTGTATTTCTATCTACAAAGCCATATACTGGCACTGTATCTTCATGCTACAGGGAAAATCACTACTGTAATTAATTTAAGAATGTGTCCTTTCTAAACCACACTTCAATCGGGTTGTATTTTTGAATAATTAAGCTTTAAAAAGAAAGTCTAATGAGACTAATGGCTATCAAATTACTAGATTTTGAAAATCATTGATTTTCTCATTTACACTCATACATGGCTGCTAAAATTAATTGATTTCATTTGCATATAGAGATTGCATTTGCTTTGACTTCCAGAACATTTCTCTCCCGAGTTTCTCATCAAACTTTCAATATTCATTTTCATAAAAAGGCAAGTGATCCTTTAACTATGCTCATTTGCATAGGAACTGAGACATTATCCCTCATCTAAATAAGCACTATTTTAATTATCCTTTTTGTTTGAATATATTCTATCCCAGAGTGCTTGATATTTCATCTGTGCTCATCACCATGGTATCTGAATACCTTACCAAAATTATAATAGAGAACTCTAACATCAGATTATTTCAAACCTTTTGCTTTCTCCCTTTTCTTAGAGAAATGCTTCTTTTTCTCTTTTCTACCACATCAGCTAAGCTAAGTCATTTTTTCCACCCCTTACCAACTTTCCACTTTCTGCCTCATAACTTTCCCTTCTCCTGCTCCTTCTCTAACTCCCTGGGTGAATGGGAAGGTTGAGCTGTCCGTGTATTTGGAAAAGGTTAAGGTGCCAAATGACTCGTCTTTCCCCTACTCTAAAAAGTAACACTAAGAAAAATAGAAATTCTTTCCAAGAGAACCTACCCCTAACAGCAGAGACAGAAATATAAAAAGAAATCTAGATAATATGTCAGTTTAATACTCGTGAAACATGTTATTGTTAACCATTTACCCAGAGATATGTCTATTTCGTATCAATAGCCAGCTTCCATCAACAAGAAAAATGCATCATGATTAGCACATTTCCCCCTATCATCTCTCCCTCATACCAAACTTCTGATCATCTACTAAACTGCCTACATGGTTTATTCTCTATTTTTGAAGTATGAAATTATGCCCATCACTTCACAAAGTATATCGGAGCTTTAGAAAATAATTAAAGAGAGAATCTGTCTTTCGTTGTCAGAATATCCTCCTCCCCAGCTCTTCCCCCCTTCATCCCCCATTCTGCAAAGATCTGTTTTTATCGGTTGGTTGCCGTTGGAGTCTTGTTCTTTAAAAAATCGGGGTTTGTCATATTATGGACAGGAGGCTAGATCAAATACGTAGAGTAAAAATTATGTTCTGAACTTGATGTGTTTGTGGTCATTCCAGTCTCTCCTCCATGCAGGAGCCACTGCAGAAAAACCTCCTTTCTTGGGGAGAAGAGTGGTGTGGACCAAACTGACTGTGCCCTGAGGCTGCAGGCTGTAGGTGCTGTGGGAGGCGGCGAGCCCCTGGCTGAAAGGGCTCTCCCAGAGAGGCCTTTGAAAAGGATTCCTGCAGTCAGTCATCAAACCAAGCTATTCTGCATGAAAGGAACATTTCTCTAACGTTAGTAGAGTGACATCTTGACTCAGGAGCTGTTTTTCTTCACCACACAGTTTTATTCAAAGATGTAATTTATCAGAGGAAGAAGCAGGGATGCCCTGACAATCTTAGTCTCTCCTGACTTCTGGTAGTCTAGCAAAAGAAAGCCTTATGGCTTGATTATCCAGTGTTAACAAGGAATAATTCAAGTGCATGTCCATCCAATCCTTTCCCTCTCTGCCAGGAAGAGTGCCACTTTTACTGGGATGGTATTTGTGATGTGAATATTTTTTTTCTGAGATCTCAGTGAGCCACACCATTTTGTGAGACTTTGATCACAAGTAATTTGGACTTGAACCAGGACAAAAGCCCATTTTGACTTTCCTGAGTAGTAATGATCCTTGTATTGGATGGCACTACTGAAGTTGGTGGAAGTCATATGCTAGCTTCAAAGGAGCTACAGCACAGCAAAGTAGCATAGGTCCCACCTTCTGGTATCCTGATACACCTTTGATGCTTTGTTTTTGTGTCATGTTACTACTGAAAGTTACTATTCTCAAGCAACAGGTTAACAGCATGTATATACTAGCCAGGAGAACACCTAAACTGGAAATTAGGAAAATCTTTCACATCATTAAAAGACTTAAGTTCTTAAAAAATCCACCCAGTTGGAGAACTGGAGGTGGGAAATGGTGGGAAATCCAAGACAAAGTTGGTGATTTTCTGCAGGTGGGCATTTCCAGAAATAAAAACATCCAAATGACTGAACCACTGAGAAAAAGAGGAACATATTTCATCCAGTAGATGATCTGCTGCAGGGTCAGGTCAGAAACATATTCAAGTAAAATTTACATTGGGAAAAGTGTTTGGCAGTAGCATGAGGGCCTGAGTGTGATTTCAAATGTGCTCAATCATGAAATCCTGACTTTTTTGACTGTCCAAAAGTTCATGTGGTTTTTCGGTTTCCGAGTCTTAGTTATTATTCTCTTGCCCTTTATATTAGTTTACCTATGGCTATGCCAGATTGAACACACACAGTCTGGTCTCATCACAACAACTGAATAGCTTTGTGCTTCACTGAGAGACTAGCTGCGAATCCCTTGCTACAGGAATTAGCCAAGAAGTCATGGTCAAATACGAGACCGCGGAAATCAAACGAGTAGGAATATTTCTTTGGCTGCATTGTCTCTACTGAGATGATAGATGTGAACAGAATAAAAAATAAAACCAAAAATGTGTTTGCCTTGCCAAAGGAGAACATTTTGAAAATTATTCTTTGTCACTGTCTGCACTGTTTTTGAGTATTATCATCTGTGCTTGCACAGCGATGGAATCGGAGCATGTAAGATCACCTTACCTAAGCTGAACAATAATTAGTATCAGATGGCCATCTCATTTTGGGTACACAGAGATTAGTTCTTAGAAAACGATGCATGTAAATGATACGCCACAAAGGCAGACTGTATGGACCATAACAACAAATGCAATTAGGTGCCTGACCACTAGTAGTTTCACTGGCATTTGATTTGTGTATCTTTTAGGAGTTGGGTGACTTCTTATTATCCACGAGTTCTCTGTAGTCTGCTAGAAACATATTTTGGCATTTGTAGGGAACTGCAGAGAATATCAGTTTGAGTGGCTATTTATTTCTGTACAGAAAAAAAAAGGGGAAACAAGTTCAATCCTATAAATATAAAACCAGAGTCCTGATTCAACCAGACGTATGAACATATGTGTAACCTTAGGCTCATAATTCTTACTATTGACATTTAGTTTAAGAATATTCCTTAAATCAGGCTTTTAATTACTGTTTTTCTCCCCACAATTCTTGTGTATCCTTAAAGTGGTCTGATATGCCCTAAACTAGATTTCCACTAAGTCATTTAATCTGAATAAAGACACTGAAGAGCTATTGTAATATTTTTTTCAGAGGTTTTGGCTGTATTCTTACTCAAAATTCATTTGAAGATCTAGCCACGGAGGTTTCTAGATGTGCATTTGAAGAAGAAAAGGAGGGGAGGGTGGTTTTAGTCATTTGGCAGACACAGATATATTCTTTCCTGAAAGCACTGAACTAGGCTTCTCCATAAAAAGCCCACGGTGATAGTTAAAGGAGCAGAAATATTTTTTATTGTTGATAATAATCCTAAACACTTTCTTTACATGGCTAATATCAAAAGGAGAGGATTACTTGTTTACATAAATGCACACACGTTTATTTGACCGAGGTAATTCACCCTCAAAATAGGAGATTTTCTGTATGGTTTGTGAGGACATTCCAAGTGAATGAGGGCTGACAACACTCACTGCTAATTTGATGAATGATACTGATTATTATAGGTATTGGAAAACACTTTAATTTTTATGTGTGTACAGTGTGCTAGACGAAAATGTGTGCAACTTTGTCATTTCTAAACAATAACATCTCAGATAGGTTTAATGAAGTAAATCATGGGTCAGTAGACTCTACAGGCAAAGAAAGGGATGTAGAACAATGGAAAAACCCTGCTTTTTCAGACCAGAATACTAATCAGAATTTCATAATTAGAACTTGCAACTGTGATAACATGTGCTGATATCCTAGAGCCAAACAAATTTGGGAAACAAAGAGATTTTTATCCATTTTACAGTCAAAGTCTAAATACTTCAGATATTGATCCCTTTACTTCAAGAACAGCAGCACTGCCAAGAAAGCAACCTGAGGTTTTCTGCTTAGAAAGAAAAGGCCAGCCTGGGGATTGTTTGGTTGTTTGTTTTTGTGAACGATAACATTTTCTTATCTTGAAATTGCTCCTTTTTGGAAAGGAAACTGTTAAATCCTGAGTATGTTCATTAGAAGCTCTCTGAGAACAAAATGCAGAGCTAAATGAAGCGTGAATACCATCCAGAAATTGCTCTGAGGATGCACTCGGAGCCGTAGATTTGAAACAAGCTTTGCTGGTTTGGGCACAACCCTTGTTTAGGGGTTTGTTTGGTGGGTTTTTAAGTGGAATTACACAAAGGTATGTGGTAGAGTAATTAAGGCATTTTAATGCCACTGTATGGCTATTGGTTATCACTGCCATCAAAATTTTTATATAGATAATCATTTTAGGATGCAGAAATCACCAAAAATGCACCAAAAACTGCAAAAATGAAGAGGTTGTTTTTTTAATTCATTCATATGGTCATGTACGCTGCAGTAATAATAATAATAATATTTAACAAGTCTGGGTCATTCCATTACCAAAGTGCAGGCATTATGGACTGTAAATTGTGGCTCTAAGGCACAGGCTCAGCTAGGAGAAGTAATGGTCTGGTGTTCCTGTGGGAGCTCATAAGGGCGATGTGCCTAAAGGCGTCACGAAGGACAGAAGCACAAACCCATAACTGAAGGATTTTGCAAGCTGCAGCGTGTACTCCCCCCGGCTACTCTGTGTTCTGCCACTATTGTCTCCAATGCACAAAAGAAGGAGATTTCTATCAAGGGCAGTGTCATTAAGGACCCTGACCCTGGTTCAGTGCTGCTCAACATAGGTAGTCATTTATTGCAGCTGAAGGGAAGAGGAAGTGCAGACATCTTGAAAAGGTGCAGGAAGAGCTAGGACAAAGCCTGATTTTGCTTGATTTTTCTTTGTCTTAGGACTTGGAGGAAGAGTGTAAATGATGTCAAGATTTTAAAATATATACCAGTTGTTTTTTTAATTTAAAGCAAAGTGAAAATTTAGGAGAAATTTGTTTTAGATCATTTATTACATTTGATTTTTCATAAATAAATATGTTTTGTTACAATGACAATCAAAAAGCAATTGCATTCTTTCAAATATTTTTAGGTGAGGAAAAGATTGATTTTAGCTGCAAGCGAAAACTTGTATTCTGAAAGTATTGAACCAGGCCTAAGAATTAACAGACAACGTCACAGGTACAGAGGCAAAGGCTCCGCCTGTGCCCGCACAGTTGAGAAAAGCATAAGAAAAATTTCCCATACCCTGTAGTTGTTGTTACTTAATCTGGTCTTGACTAATGAACTAATTGCTAATTAATACCATGCAGATATCAAAAGATACCCTGGGTCCCACGAACAGGTCTTTTAATAATATAACATTAACCAAAGCGAGAAATTCAATATCTACTGTAAATGAAATCAGTGTTAATGCCAATACAGACTCAAAAACTGGTTTTGATCTCTATTCTGTTCCTAGAAGTATGTTCTGCTTCATATGCAAGCTCATCATGGCTCACATACTATGTTTGGTCCAATTCATAATAATTAACAGTGGGGTTCTCTGCACATGGGCCTGAAAGTAATTTCCTGTGCGGGATCTTCCAGCTGATTCTGTGCCAGTGTTTGAGACACCAGAAAGATCAAGCTACATCCAAAGCAATAAATTGATAAATAAATAAATAAACAAATAAATACCTTACTTTTCTTAACTCTCAGCGTGGAAGGGCCCCGTGTTCAGTTTCCCCTGTGCTCTACACAGTGAATGAAGAGAGATCATGTTTAAGAAAAGGTGCTACAAAAAGCTGTCTCTTGATGGGAGCCTCCGCAAACATTTCTGTAGAACATGCTGAGAAGGATGTGTATTAAAGCCTTCTTCCTAGGATTGAGGTCCTATGTTCTGGGCTAGGAACTGGGAAACCTGGCTACAGTTCTCTTTTCTCCATGTGGAGGTTACACTGGGACTCAGCTGCCTAATTCAGGTCTCAAACTACAACTTAATTGCCTGAACGTAGACATCTAGTGACATTTTAGGAGTTTGAGAAGGAGTTTGAGAGTATCTTAAAGCCATAGCTGCTACTCCAGAATGATGCAGGGCTCCCACAAGTCCTTCGTTGCATCTGTAATCCTTGAAGATTCCTGGAATGGCAAGGGGCGTCTCAAAAAAACAGTAAGCACTTACACCGTTGCAAATAAATCCCATCCTCCATACTCAGTTATTTGCCCAAACACAGACATATAGTACTATTTACTTGGTCTCCTCCACTGCTGCTGTTGCTCCAAAGAGATGGAGTTCTCTCCTAGGGCCTGCATCGTATCTGCTAAGCTGATATGGATGTTGTGTATATCCTAGAGCATACCCGCCCAAGAGGGTGTCTTCAGTTGAAAGACAGACTGGAACCTTGTAGTTGGGATTCCACTCAAGAGTAGACACGTAAATAAAGGTAGATGCCTGCTGGAGGTGTCCAAGCTCCCTTTGTAGTTACCAGAGAGTTACTTAATACATCCAGTGGAGTGATTCAATGCACTCTGTAGGAGGCAGGTAGTAGCTGGTCATCTAAATTCTTGTTTAGGCTACTCTGGCTGGAGTTTTTCCATTGACTATCATTGGAGTTTAGATTCTTCCAGCACAAGTAGACACCTCGGTGTAGTCACTTACATGTCTTAAGATGAAGGTAAATCCTCTGCTGACAGTTGAAAGGTCTAACCATCAGGTCATAGGCTGCTCTGATTATTGGGGTAAACCAGCATCAGGGTAAGAGCTTTTAATCCCGCCTTTAGAATCACAGAATGGTAGGGTTTCAAAGGGACCTTTGGAGATCATCTAGTCCAATCCCCCTGCCAAAGCAGGGTCACCTACAGCAGGTTACACAGGAATGCATCCAAGCAGGTTTTGAATACATCCAGAGAAGGAGACTCCACAACCTTTCTTGGCAGCTTCTTCCAGTGCTCTGTCATCCTCAAAGTAAAAAAGTTCTTCCTCATGCTGAGATTGAATTTCCTGTGTTCCAGTTTGTGCCCATTGCCACTTGTCCTGTCACTGGGCACCACTGAAAAGAGTCTGGCCCCATCCTCTTGACACCCACCCTTTAGATATTTATAAGCATTGATGAGATCCCCTCTGTCTTCTCTTCTCCAGGCTAAACAGACCCAGGTCTCAGTCTTTCCTCGTAAGAGAGGTGCTCCATTCCCTTCATCATTTTTGTAGCCCTCCGCTGGAGTCTCCAGTAGTTCCTTGTCTTTTTTGAACTGGGGAGCCCAGAACTGGAGACAGTTCTCCAGATGTGGCCTCACCAGGGCAGAGCAGAGGGGGAGGACGACCTCCCTCGACCTGCTGGCCACACTCTTTTTAATGCACCCCAGGATACCGTTGGCCCTCTTGGCCACAAGGGCACATTGCTGGCTCACGGTCAACTTGTTGTCCACCAGGACTTCCAGGTCCCTCTCTGCAGAGCTGCGTTCTGGCAGGTCAACCCCTAACCTGTACTGGTCCATGCGGTTATTCCTCCCTAGGTGCAGGACCTTACACTTGCCCTTGTTGAACTTCATTAGTTTCCTGTCCACCCAACTCTATAGCTTGTCCAGGTATCACTGTATGGCAGCACAACCTTCTGGTATGTCAGCCACTCCTCCCAGTTTTGTGTCGTCAGCAAACTTACTGCAGGTACACTCTGTCCCCTCATCCAGGTTGTTGATGAATATGTTGAACAAGACTGGGCCCAGTACTGACCACTGGGGAACACCACTAGTTACAGGCCTCCAACTGGACTCTGTGCCACTGATCACAACCCTCTGAGCTCTGCCATTCAGCCAGTTCTCAATCCACCTCATTGTCCACTTATCTAACCCACACTGCCTAAGCTTACCTATGAGGATGTTATGGGAGACAGCATCAAAAGCCTTGCTGCAGTCAACGTAGACAACATTCACTGCTCTCCCTTCAACCACCCAGCGTCATGCCATCATAGAAGGCCATCAGATTGGTTAAGCATGATTTCCCCTTTGTGAATCTATGTTGACCACTCCTGACAACCTTCTTTTCCTCTACGTGCTTAGAGATGACATCCAGGATGAGCTGTTCCATCACCTTTCCAGGCATGGAGGTGAGGCTGAGTGGCCTGTAGTTTCCTGGGTCCTCCTTCTTGCCCTTTTTGAAGACTGGGATGACATTATCTTTCCTCCAGTCCTCAGGCACCTCTCCTGTTCTCCATGGCCTTTCAAAGATGATACCGAGTGGCTTCACAATAACATCTGCCAGCTCCCTTGAGACTCAGGGGTGCATCCCATTGGAGCCCATAGAAGCTGGCACATTTTACAGAGGATAAATAAGAAATCATTGTACAATTGAGACAAAAACAGGAGATTTGTACTCAAGCACAAAGAGCAGTTCAGGAGGCTCTTGAGGTAAATAAGGATCATATATTCCTGCCTAAAAGGCAGAAAGCGCTGTCAGGGTTCCTTATTTTCAAGGAATGTAGATCAGTCTGCCACAGTTAAACAGGATGGTCAAGCAAGAAAATTAGAACAGGGAGCTCAGAACCATTAAGATCAGGCAAGCAATGCAAAATACGTTAAGTACTCACTTCTACAAATAATCAGGACCTGTTAATTGCCTCTGCTGTTATTTAAATGGTGTTTCTGTCTGAAAAAGTAATCCAGTTTTAATTGGACAACTTTGTTGTTGGTGGTTTTGTTTGTTTGTTTGTTTTAAGTTAGGCTACAGATCCTTGTCAGCTGCTCTTAGGAGCAAAAGAGAAATGTTGCCTGCTTAACATCTGCTGTCAGATTATGTTGCCTCTGCTATCAGAAATGAATGCAGAAGACCAATTCAAGTTCCTGTCAGCTGTGATGCCTTTTGGACATGTTTCAATCAAGCAGCAGGCTTTTCTTTACACTTAAAGAATCATTAGAACAGCTAAAGTCTTAGGGAAAACACATTTTGATTGCAATTGTAAACTAATGTCGAATTCATTTAAATTATTATGTATTAAGTAAATATTTGATCTACTTTGAGATCCATCACACATAATTGTAGCTCTATCTTGAGTTTAAATATTTCTCCCTCCTCCAAATTCTAATCAATAGAAAGCAAAACATCTTTTAGAGTTAGTGCTGCAGCAATCCGATATGTCAGTGTATATGACCACAAATTCTCCCTAAGGGTTATCTGATATTTTGCATATTAACTATTAATGTTCCCACAATTCACAGTGAACTTAGTAAAAGTTAATGATAAGCCTGAATATACCTCAGACAATTCATTTCCGTCTGACGTGTCAGCTAAGCTTGGATCTTGCTGACCCAATGTCCAGGCAAATCTTTAAGGTTCCCCCTGGGCCCCCTAAGCTCAGGGAGTTGCAGTGTGACTCTATCTGAATTCTCTTCATGTCAAACAATTGTCACAACAATCTGAAATCTCTCACAGTGATGAGAAGGGATGAATCAAGCTTGATGTTTGAGAAAGGGCTGTATGGGCTCCTGTGTGAATCACCTTTTTCCTATCCAAGAATTCATCAACAACTGCAGTTCCCTCATTTTCCACACAGAAAGAAACAAAATGTTATGACACCTATTCTAGTAATGTAATTACAACATTTGGTGTTCTCCCAAAGCCTCTATTTCCAGAGCCAAGTGATTAGCCAAGTATCTCAGTTTTCAATCTCTTTCACAGAGGCTTCCAGGAGAAAACTTGGAAATGTTATAATACATTACCCCTACAAGCTCATAAACCAAAGGCAAGTAAAAGTAGTTAATAATGCTTCCTCATTTCTAGAGCTCACTATTTTAAGCCAGTCACGTGCCTTCAAATTGCCTGTCTCATGGTATAGTTTTGGCTATATTGGTTTCAGCTATAATGTTGATGTTAATACCTATTTCCCACATCTGCAAGGGGAACCCTCCTGCTGTGGAATTTTCTGGCCTAAATATCTGTAGTGCTGCCTCATTTGAAATCGATTAATCTGTTAAATTTAAAGTAGTCAACCAAAGCTAGTTTCTGGTTGAGTGACGTCCAGCTGATCCCATCTCAATGATGTTGCCATGTTATTATCTTTTTGACTTGCTTCCAAAGCTTTCCCTCAGACCTACTTCAGATTGACTACCTTCAGCAGACTGGATGTGTCAGACCTCGTCTACGTGGCTTACCAGGAAAGAATGACAGAAAAGGAGTTGTATAGACTAGAAAGGAGGGTGAGTAGCCTCAGAACAGCATTCAGATACAGAAAAGCAGCTGCAAAGAGAAAAGGAGTATTCTTTTCTCTGTGTCTAGAGGCAGGAAAGAAAAAAGTATAATGAACTTAAATGACAGCGCAAAGAAGAAGCAAGAAAGAAACAGTGAGCCTGGTGTAAGATTGCCTTGGAATGCTGTGAGGCATCTTTAGGAACAGGCTACCCTAATAATTCACAAGAGTCAAACTGACGTTGGTGATCTAGTGCTTCAGGGGGCTGCAATACACAATTTCCTGAGATCTTTTCAGCACAGGCTGTCTTTGAACTGCACGCCTGGTAAGTGGGACACATCCCAGGTACGTTGGACTAACAGGGTAAGTGCTGTGGGTGCATGCGAGCGTTGTGCTGATTAAACAGCCCTCGAATATGAGAACCCTACTCCTTGCAAGCCTAAACTGAGATCACTGCAGCTAGTAACAATAACATACTGAAATAAGCCAAAAGTATTTAAACATTTAACTGAATTTTGATGCTCTGCATTGTTGTTCGTGTTAGAACAAGAGGTAACAGGCGCAAACTTGAACATAGGAAGTTCCAGCTTAACATGAGGAGGGACTTCTTTACTTTGAGGGTGGCAGAGCACTGGCACAGGCTGCCCAGAGAGGTTGTGGATTCTCCCACTCTGGAGACATTCAAAACCCTCCTGGACGCTGTCCTGTGCAACCTGCTGTAGGTGACCCTGCTCTGGCAGGGGGGTTGGACTACATGATCTCCAGAGGTCCCTTCCAACCCTGACCATTCTGTGATTCTGTGAGAGAAATCCAGTAAAATTTACCTATATGTCATGTTTCACAACACCCAATTTTTACATACATGACACAGAGGATGGAATTTATGTCCTTGCATTAGGCTCCCACAATTCCTACCAAGGTTTTATATAAAAAATGGTTCATCACAAAAGAATTTCCCTCCCAAACAGCCTGTTAGAGGCAGTGCTAGGTGAAAGGAAATAACAAAAAAAAAAAAATTTTCAAAAAAATGAAAAAGTCTAAGAGAGAGAGATTTAAACTCTTTTAAACTCCAGACCTTCCTCAGCGCTGAGGCACCTCAAGGACTCAGACAGAAGCAGCTTTTCCCCTCCGTGTGGGAAGAAGGGTGGGGTAGAAATGGGCAGTATGCCATCCTCACCCTTGACAGTGTAGTTTAGTGGAAAGGGCATAACAGTGCTGCCATGAGTATGTTTCAGGAGCGGGTGGGTGCTGACAGGGCGTTAGGGGTCCCCAATTGGCAGCAGTGGTCCCCTCAGGGTCTGGGTGCTGCTCTGCCCGCTTCCCCCTGACGGCTCCTGGCCGCTCCGAGCAGGGACTGTGCTGGGCACAGAGCTGCACAACACACACAGAGACACACTGGCTGAATAGTGGGGTCTGTAACTTCAATGGCCTCAGGTTGAGAGTTCTTATTTAGCTGGGTCACATTTCTTTATGTAGACTCATCATCTTCACTTAAATATTGAAATTTATGAATCTAAATCTACATCACTGCCCCACAGATGTTAAGCGCTCAAATCCACAATCTGTTCAGCTCATTACAAAGAGTTAACGCTGACATACATATCCTTTATTGTCACTTTCTTATTCTAACCACTGTCTACCCTTAAATTGTGATGAGTAAAACAGGAGCTCTCTTTCCAGGATGATGGGGAAACATCTAGAACATCCCACGGAGAAGCAAAACCTTTCTCTGCTAAATTCATGAAGAAGGTGGACAAAGCAGCAAAACAGAGAGAACTTCTTTTTCTGGTGTGGAAGCACTTTCATTTTCTGAGAGTGGTAATCCAGCAAACCTTTCACTCGCTTCACATTTTGAAAAGACACATTATCTTGTTCTTGGCTCAGATTACCGGCTCCAAGGTCCTGCTGCAGCAGAGTGGTGGGGTAGGTCGTAGAGAGAAGCCAAAACAAACTTCTAAGACAAACTCATTTGTAACCTTAACTATGAAGAATCACTCCTCAATAATGTTAAAAACAAAATCAGCGCCAGCAAGTGGAAAAGGACGGGATAAATACTGTACATGCTGGAGAACTACGTCTCTCTGCTCTGCTGACTCACAGCTTAAACATTGTACGAGTCAGGTGACATTACCGCAGTGATAAATCTGATCTGTATCTTCAGGAGAAGACTCCGGAGCCAATCCTTTGTTGAATACTGAGGAAATCATTGCCACATGTGAACATTTTTTAGTGGTGCCTTCTGACAAAATACATATTTTCCATTCTTTATTGAGCTGTTTATCTAGACTAGAATTATGATAAACTTCTCCAATGCTTCATTTTCCCAAGATTCATATGGAAAAAATTAAAAATAAGTTTCCATAACAGCTTTGAGATCTCCGTCTCCTCCTCCTCTCAGACAAGCTTCACGGCCAGACAGATGCGAATGGCCCCGTTTGTGGCTTCCCCGCACTCAGCTGCACGTGCCAGAGAGGCAGCCCCACTCCTCCATGAGGATGCACAAGGTCAGGCACTGCCATTGAGAGGCTCCACACTGCAGCAGCAGCGTGGTGAATCCAGCAGGATCCCATATATTCACTTTTTCCATTCCTTTTAAGGTGGTTTACTCCTCAGTGAACAAAGGAATCTATATCTGATTCCTAAAAAAGACACTGAAGGATGGGAAAGGCATTTGCTTTGTATCTACATGCCTAAATCATCCTAGTTGGGGTACTTGAGTACAAGGACTAGAGATAATCTAATTGACTTGTAAGAATTTTTTTGGCTAAATAACGTATGGATATGGACATACATAGCAGGTCCATTTGCGCTTCAAGTTGGTGTCTATCCTTTCATCCCAGCCAAGGCTGCCTGACATTTCTTATTGTATAACCATGTTTTCATTTGCAGCTTGGAGAAACTTTCTGAGATTTCACACTTGTCATCTCTCATGCTACCTTATTTTTTTAAAAATTGCTAAGATCTTTTCAAAAACGAAAAGCAGGAGAAAAAAGAAAAACAACTGCTAAACAACATTTTGAAAAAATGTAATTGCCAAGCGTTGGAACTCTGTGTTTTGCAGGAACCCTGCGTGGAGGAAGAGCAGGGCTTTTGTTAAGGATAAACCTTATTTATTCATTTTTATTCCCTGTGAAATACATCCACATCCTAAAAATGTACAAGTCTTTGACAAGTAGTAGTTTACACATACTTCATAAAGACTTGCCAGAGTTTAATAGCTGAAATCCCCAGGCAGTCTGTCTTCACTGAGCATGTCCCAGCTCCTTACAAGCTCTGTATGTGGCTGAATCATATGTACTTCACAGCCACGGGAAAAAGAATGTTTAAAAAAAAGTATTCTGCAGCAGAGGGCTATAGGAATGAAATCAGGTTTTTGTCTCTAATGGCTGTCCTCACATGCCCTGAGCTGGAGCAGTCCTGGATACTGGATGTGCCACCAGGGATGTGCACCATACTGGTTCTTCTAGCACTCAGTCCACCTGCTGCTGAAATTGAGCATGGCAGAGAAGGGAGCTACCTACCTCCTGTTGGACAAGGACATGAGGTAGATCAAAGATGGCAAGGAAAAAGAATTATGTAGGAAAAGGTGGATATTTCTGAAGGAGAAGACTAGGTCTAGAAGTTGTCAAAGAGTAAAAACTGGGACTAAAAGAGAGGAAGGACCCAGCAAACCGGTTAACCTGGAAGAGGAACAGGGGGTAGAGCCTGGGAACAGCAAGGTGTGCCATAGGTCCACGCAGTGGGCATGGCCATGCTGAGGTGGTACTGTGTGCTGCAAAGAAACTGTGCTCAGGATTGCACAAGGATTGGGATGAGGACCCCATGGACAGAGACAGAGTGCAAGTGCAGAGGAATAATGCTGACAGGGAGAATTGTGAGGACTGACCAAGACTGACTGAAGATTTGGTGAAGGAAAAGGCGTTTTCGGAAAGGGAAAGAGTGAGAATAGGATAAGAATCCCTAAATGGGGCAATCTGGATGTTCTGAGATTTCTGTGGTGGTTAGTGAAGAGCTAGGCATGGGACTCAGGTGGGACTGGAATGGGACTGGAACAAGAACAGGCAGCCCAAGAGTTCAGCAGAAAAGCTGAAAAGCTGAACACAACCCTCCTCAGAGCTGCAGACTAAGCCCAAAGTCTTTCAGCTCAGTCCTTTCCCTGACTATGTGTCCCATGCCCTGATAGAGCAGATGTATGAAATCTGCAGCATCTCAGTTACATCAAGCAGCCAAGCTCTGCCAGCTGCACTACTGCTGATGAGCAATGAGGTACCTGCATGGAACAGCACAAGTGAATTGCTGGGAAGAGGAGGTCAGCTTCAAGCTGCTTAATGTGAACAAAAGCTGATATTATTTAGTTCTCAAAACTGAGGAAAACATCACAAGACTAGCGAGCTAGATGGTCCTCCATTGGTTGTAGTGCACGGTCTGTACCCCCACCTCTCCTAGGGCACTTCTGCCCTGTCCTGAGTTATTTTCAGGACCCAAGAGCTTTAGAGGTGCCAGAGAGCCTGCAAGGTAACTGCCAAAGTCCTGACACGGTCCCTCCTGGATGAGAGGACTCAGGTCCCCAGTATGCTCACCAGAGCAAGGACAAAACAGGAGGTCTAGAAAGTGTTTGGTTGTAACAGGGAGATCCATGAAAGAACTGAAATCCATATCTGGGTGATAGGAAGATCAGAGTGTAATTTCCACTTGTCCATGACTGGAAATAACAGCCCTGGTTTAAATGATTTGCACAGTTCCTCATATGATCTTTGTGTCAGAGACAGGGATGAAATCCAGTTCTCCTGAGTGACATTCATCCACCTCAGCCACCAGACAACCCGCTTTCTCCCTGCTGTCCCCCGCCTCATTCATTTCACATCTTCCAACTTGTGCAACAAATGAGTCAGGGGACTTAACAGACAACAGATGCCTTCACAGCACAATTCTGATTCATCCCCCTGGCAGAGTGGGAAAAATCATATGTGTCTTTTTAATTCAAGACTGTAACCTAAGAAAGTGAATGAAAAAACACAGACAACACTTATTCTGGTATTTTGTTAATTTTTAAATATTTGCATCTGCAACCCTAGAAATGTGTTGGGGTTTTTTTTGAGAGTTGTTAGAAATTGGGTGGTGTTTTTTGTTTTATTTTGTTTTCTGGTACAACATAGCTTAGACTGCACCACGGGCTTTATAATCCCGGGGCAACAAGAGCACAGAGATTCACTTGAATTTATCTTTTCTGATTGACCATAGAAAAAAATCTAAAACTACTCATTTTACTATAGTCCTATCCAAAAAGATAGTGATATGCAAACCAAAAGATACCCAAAAGACCTAGATTAATTTGTACTTCTATATGTACTTGATCAGCTTGTAGTGATTCTGTATATACAATTGCATCTTTTTCTGACATGTTCTTTTACAGGAGTCCTAATCCTTGAGGACTTTGGAGATCTGCAGTCTGGGCTGGTGGCAAATGTGGTGCACGACCTATGGAACAGTTCTGATACTACAAATGTTCAAAATAGGATAGTTGTTTTATGCAGAGCACACACACACACACAGAGGTTAAATTGCCCCAAATGAGTCACATGTTTTCATCCATTACATTGGGCTGCCAACATTTGCTGTGGAAAATAACAATGCAATAGATTCCCAGCAGAAAAGTTCTCTGCAAAGGAAGAAAAATAAAGTTCTCTGCAGAGTACATTACACCAAAACTGTCAGTCGTGCAAGGGTTCATTGAACGGGCACATTCAGATCTGATGAGTGTTCACTTCCATACACCTTTAATCCTCTTCTGTTCTCATGGGTTATTATTTGATGGGGATTCTGCATTTTCTTTATCTTCCCTTCCACATTCATGATGCACTCCAGAAAGATGCAGAGGGTCTGGACAGCAATAGAAAGTAACCTCAGCAGACGTTTCCTTCTTGATGACAGATATACTCACTGGATTAAATGATCTAAAAAGACTCAAAGGTTATGAGCTACAAAGGCTACAAAGGTTATGATTTCTAAGCAAATCCTTAAAATGTCTCTAATTTAGAGACCATGCTCTTATTTAGTCTCCCCATACTGCCGTTGATTCTTCAAGTATTTGGCTATAGAAAATTCTCCATAAAATAAATATGAAGGACATTGAAGTATTGTGCCCCACATGATATGGCTCGGCTTCATGAAGCTTCTTGAACCACTGGTTGCTGAAGAATTGGAGACAGGGAAAGGACCATATCAACACATCAGCCTCAACTTTAGCTAGTGGCTCCCACCCTGCGCCTGACCTACTGAGACAGGGGCTCTTTGGCATCGCCAGTTCATAAAGAGAGCCAAGATCATAGCATAATAAGCAAGTGAGTCTTCTTAGACTGTATGATTTTATTCACCGTTTGATTACAAAGGGGACAGAGGAGTTATTCCTGCCATTATTCACCCTAATTTAACTTGCCAGTTTTCTATGTGCCTACAGAGGGAGAGGCATTCATCTAGAAGACCACTCAAAGCAAAAAGCTGACTTACGTCCTCTGAGACAAGATTTGTATCATCCTTCATAGCAATGCTTGAGACCCAAGTGCCCGATGCAACTGTATGGACATCAGACTCAGAGCTTGGAGGAAGCTCATGAACTCTCCTGCCTGGGTTTCCCTGCCTGAAGAACCTGCCAGGTCTCCCCAAACAGATTGACACAGAGGCATGTGCAGATTGGGCTCAGGTGTCAGCTCACATCCTGAGCTCATCTGACAATACTAAAGGTGGTTTATGAGCATCTGAGTCAGGCTTCACCTCTGAATCACCTTCTGGAAAGCTTTTCTTACCACTGAGAAGAAAGAGAGGTTGAGAGATTTCCCAACTAAATCACACTTGACTTTGTGACTAGCCCCTCCCTTCCAGTCTCCTATTCACATCAGGCATGCTTTTAGCACAGAAACCAAGCCAGAGAAGTTCAGACCCAGATATCCCCAAGGCTGCTAAACAAAGGTTTGGACTTCAACATCTCCATAACTATTAATTGATGGCTCTTCAAACTCAAATAGATTTTTCGGTCTATCATGCAGTATTTTATTAACTCCAGCAAACTGTATTATTTATTCTTAGTTGTTTAGTTGCCATAAATATGAAGCAGTTTAAAAAGGGCCATCTTTTCATACATATTCTCCTCATGATAGAAAATGAAATAACAAGGAAACATCAAGTCAAGAGCAGAAAGGGATTAGGATACAATTTCCATCAAATCTTCAGCATGCCTTTCACCAGCTCTCATATTTTCACTTTGTAGGCACATAGTGTATAGTACATGAAGTGCAAATGTCATCAATCTACTGTTTACAGTCTTTCCAACCTGAATGGCTAATAAGTTTAACACATTCATTTTTCAGTACAAATTAAGCCTGTCAGAATGACTCACACTTCTATATAAAGGAAGTCCTAAACATATTTAAGGGGAAATTTAGCTGTCAAAGTCAGTTAGTTTGTTGAAGTAAGAGGAATCCCATGTTTCTTTGTAACCTTTCCGAGAACACGGTATTTGGCAGATGCAGACCTGTGCAAGATAAGTGGGTTTTGAACTTGTTTGTGTCTGTGTGCGTGTGTGAAAGAGAGCAATTACAGACTCTGGAGAGCAATTCTGGAGAAGTTGAAGACATACTTCTTTGTCCTTTAATACGAGCAAGGGCCTTTCTGTAAGTTAAGTCAGTGAGGTCTGAGGAAGGGCTTGCATGCACATTTTTTTCCCCAATTATATAAGTTGATATACTGAAAGACATTACTCTCCCTGCAAATCTTATTTTGCTGGTGTCCCCAGTTATGACATCGCTGCTTGTCGCATTTCAAGATCATCTTTCATTGCTAGTTTCTGAAATGTCTTATATACATATAGATGCTCAGAATGATCTTTTCCTGAAAAAAGATCTAGCAAACCGAAGATCTTGTAAGCTAAACGTGGCTGAAAGTCAAAGAATTCTACTTTATATTTTTTTCAACGAAAAGCGTGCAAATTTAGAACAATGCAGAAGTTCTTCTCTAATTTCTTTGGTCCGCTAGCTAAGAACCTAATTTTCTAGTCAGGCACTGTTTCAGTGGAAATATTCTGAGCAGCTCTTAATGAGTCCCCTCCTCTCGTTGTTGGTCAAAGGGGACCTTAGAAAGATGAGACAACATGCCAAGAATGCAGAACAAGTTAGTTACTTCTCCTGCCATCAGTATACCCCATATCTTGCAAAGAGACATGGGGACACTTGCCATGTCTCTTGGAGCTCACTGTGCGGCATTCAGTTCCTCGATTCCCTGTCCAGACCTGGGGGTCCATACACTGGATGAATTGTTGCCTAAAAGTCATGCCAGTAAATGCCGGTATGTCTGTCTCCAAAGCACAGGCCCCTGTGCAAGAGCAAAATTCACAGCTTGAAACCTCATCAGAAAGCAAAAAAAATAATTTGAACCATAGCTGCAGAAGACCTGCAAAAGCCCTGGGCCCAAGAGAAAAAGAAGCAAGAGGAAGTCTAAGTCTGGAGCATGGTGGTGAAAGCACTCAGCCAGGAGGAAGAGGATGCTGGTACAGGAAGGGTGACCTATTAGTGGAGGAGTAAGGGAAAGGGGACCAATATCCTTGCCGATTTACATTTGGCAATGTTGCTTCATTCTGGAGGAGCTGACAAGGAGGATCCCAAGCTCCTTCCCCCAAAATCCACTCCTGGACTGCAGTCCACATCCCTGATCAGAGGTCATTAAAAAAATTCTGAGAAATACAGGAAGGCTAAGGTATCTGGGAAGAAGTGTGCCATCTGAGTCCTTTCTCAGGAGCCTATGACATTTTGTGGATTTCAGCCCATGTTTAACCATTAATGCAGCATGCCCCAGCATGCAGCTGGAGCTGCAAAGAGATGTCATTTTTTGACTTTTCCTTCTCCTCAGCATCCCTTTTAAAGAACAGAAAAGTTTCAACAGAGAATTCTTTGCTTCAGGATCATGAGATGATCACCTTTTAATCCAGTAGAGGATTAAAGTAAGAGGCATGTTAATGATGAGGCCAATTAGCTAAGTTGCTAAGGATCAAAGAAAGTTTTAATATGCCACTGTCCAACTTCTCTGTGGGCAGGTAATGCTGAATCCACCCACCACTGGAATTCTTGCGTTTTAATGGCACATTTTCACTCTCCACTTCCATTCAGCAGACACTAAATTAGATAGTGTCCTGAGAAGGGTGGGCACAACATTGTTTTATAAGGATCATTTTCAGTTAAAATTGGAGCCCACTTTTCTTTGAACCCTCCATTTCTTCTAACTGAGAGTGTTAATAAGCCAATACGGCATCAACAACAGGCCGTGGGAGATTGCTGTTACCTAATGAAAAGAAGAATTGCCTTTCTTAAAGATTACGTTTAGTTCCTTTTTTAGGGAAGGGAAAGGAAGCTCAGCATCAGCTGAACTGTATCAGGTCAGGCCAGTCACCATGGAAACAAATTTTTCTGATATTAGAAAGTATCACTTGGGAAGTGTGGTTAGTATAATAGCATCACGGATCATTTTCATACATTCAGGTTAGACTTAGGGCTTACAGGCACTATGTCCTTTCCTTCTGAAAAAGACTGCGACATAATGCACAACTGTCATGGTTTGGGCCTCAAACCAGGACAACAACATACAGATCATAAGTGCAAAAAATTGTTTTGTATCAGAGAAACTGGGCGATCTCGGCCAAATATAGGCCTTGAAAAGTTTGGCTGGCAGAAACCCGGATTTAGCTACCTGGTAACCTGATTGACACGCACACAGTGTCCTAGCCCCCTTTTTCTCAGCTGACTGTAGTATAACAGCATTTGTCTGCTATTTACTATAATTAGATGCACAGATGCAGAATACTCCTGAGCAGCAGAATATTACCTTGAATAGTGACTGTACTTGAATTGTTTCATTTCTTGTCACTTCAGATTGAGCTGTGTTTAAAATACGCTGCTTTTGCTTTTAACAGTAAAGATAAATATGTAATTTGACTGCACTCAGGGATTTTCAGTCTGTAATGTCATTCTTTTCACTTTTTTCTCTCTGGAGGTAGGCACGTAGCTTCTAAAAGTGCTTGAAAAGAGTTGCTTGAGGATATGGTGGATTCTTAAGCCTTTTGGAGGATTTGCTGTCATGGCATGAGAAGTGCTGGATTCAGTGCAGATACCAGGGATGAAATCTGATGTGTTCAAGGCAGAAGGTCAGACACACCTACAAACTGCAAAAGTATTCAAGAGTCTTCCTTGTCAGTTAAACAAGTCCAAAATTCATGACTGGACCAAAGAGTTACCTCAACTTCACTGATTCAGTCTAAGCATTACGCTTCAGGATAAAGCAATGTACCACAAATACATAAATATGTATCTTACACCTTTTTTTACACAGGGGAGTAAAGAAAATGTTTCACCAGCTACCATGTTGTGAGGAAGGGCCAGCCAAATTCTGATTTCACTTGCATCCATGTGAGCCCTGAGCTGCCAAGTGAAACTCCTCAGGATTTACAAGCTGGTAAAATGAGCTCAGGATACGGCCCGGTATACTGCATGAGGTAATGCTCACCCGTATAGCTGGCTGGAGAGTTTCCTTATGGACCGGGGAAGAACCGCCCGGTCTGTGCAGGAATCACCGGGTGAAGCTCCGCGGCCCCTGTTCTGCATGAGGTCAGACTAGATAATCAGAGTGCTCCCTTTTGGCCTCGAAATCTATGAATCTATTAAATGAAAACAAATGTTACAATTAATCAAGCTGCTTTTCCTCTGCTCTAACCCACGAGGTTAGTCATGAAAAATTGGCCTCCCAAGACATGGTTCTTTATGGCTATTTTGACTGTTGTTCGGTGCAATTCTGTCATGATTTAAAGACACAAGAGGTGTCAATCTTTCGGCTTCTTTTTTGCGTTGGTTACCTGCCCTAGCTGGAATCCAGAAATCCTTACTCAGTTCTGACTTAGCGGAAGCTCGAATCGAGTCAGAACGTTGGAAGGTCTGAATAAGTAATTTCAGGGACTGGATGCAGTGAGTGTTGTTAGATTGGTAACAGGCAGCTGTAGCGGAGATGTGTGTCTGTCAGCTGCAATCTGCAACTGTAGGATGCTGAATAACAGCAAAGGTCATATGTCACACACGTGGGCAGAGTTTAGCCTCCTAAAATGGAAACCCTGTTGCATCATTCTTGTGTAAAGGATTGAATTATTATAATTGTGTAAGTGTAAACAGGATACGTCATATATTTTTACCTGGATCCTGCACTCAGTATCTATTTGGCATGGCCATAAGCCATGCCCAACGCATGCTGCAAAACCTGAGACCCATCTGTGAGAACAGAAATTGCACAAAAATAGACACGCTGCCATCACACAGTAAAAATATGACATCTTTACAATCCTACCCAGTGATTAAGCTATCCTGAAAATAACTATTCTCAGCCATATTAGTTGCTCAGTTTAATAGTTCGACTTCTTTCTGTGAATAAAAAAATAGGAATTGTTAAATATATCTGAGATGTTGAGCAATTTGCCAACAGTTAAAACCAAACAAAACGTACAAGCTGCAAGATATACACACTTTGGTTGCAAAATGTGATCTTCATTATCACATAAAGCCTTGGAAAATGGGATTTATAAAGCTGGAGTTCTGCTGTATGTAACGTAGGTTGTTTATTGTGCTTGATACAATGATCTGAGTAAAGATCTTTGCACTGAGGATAGTCTTTTCAAAGAAAATTTCCAAGCTTATTTTCCAGACAAGATATAAAGTGAAAATATATTTTTCCTCCTTTTTTTCCCCTCATACTTACATATCTACCAGCCTGTACTATTTTGAATCACCATAATGGACTAAGACATTAGAAGCTTTCAGTTATTCTGAGAAAAAATAGAACATAGCAGTCATAAAGTTGGTTGAATATGAAAAAAATACACATTATTTCATGTTTAAATGTATTACAGTTAACTTTTGCTGTCATTCTTCAGGCTTAGGCATGTGAATTACCAAACATGCTGGTAGAATATGACCTGACAATTCACTAGGGTGAGTTTGAAATGGCAACGTCTCCTGTGATTATCAAAACTGGGAATGACTGATACAGGCTTTCCTACCAGATTAAATAAAATCTTCTAATATGACTATCATCTAAATGAACGTGTCATTCTATGAATGATTCAGAGAATTTTAGCATTTGTATTGAAGTGACTTCATGTATTGCATCCTATCATCTGTGACAAAAGACAGTGTTTTGGTGCCCACCTGTACACTTCTTGCAATTTTTTAGGTGTCATAGGATGTCTGAGGCATCCTCATTGGGCTGGCAGAGATGACCTCCCTCCTCTGAAGATACAGCTGGAGGCCAGACAGGAAACTCTAGAGGAACTACTATGGCACTATACATCAAAGTTTAGTCAGCTGAATTGAGCCTGAGGCATCCAAGTTCTCACTGTATTAGCAGAGATCCACTCGATATAGTCACCAGAGTCTGGAGGGTGACTCAACTTGTCCGATTGTAGACAGATAGTGGCTAAGCAGCCAAATCACTCACTGAGTTTCAGTGACTGCATTAACTAGATCTCCACTGACCATAACATTAATCTACATATTTAGTTTACCTGTAGATGGGTATACATCGGCACGTGGAGTCTTAATCTCAAATGGATTCCCAACCATAGGGCTCAATACAGCTTCCCAAAACCTTCAGTGTCATTTCAGATACCCAGGGCACCACTCGTGGCATCTAACTGCTTTTCAAGAAAGGCAAAGTTCCACCATATGTCCTGTATTACACCTGCCATCATTACGGGGCTGTTTCAGACACATTTTGGCGTATCAGCTGGCACTAAGAACATAAATTCAGGCAACAGACCTAAGTCCATAACACCTTGCCTTCCTTCCATAACGCCTTCAGCAACTGCCGATGCATTCCAGATTGCAAAGACTACAGCCCCTAATAAGGACTAAGCATGCTTAAGGTAACATTATATGCAGAATTGGGCAATTAAATAACCAACTGCTCATCCAGTCTGGGTGTTGGGAAAAACTCAGCTCACCAGAGCCTTAAGCTGATGGCAATCACCATCCTTCCTGTCTCATCATCCATCACCGCACTCATTTTAGTGGTATTTCAAATCTTTCCTGTCCATGACTGCATTGACAAAATAGATTATCAGGGGCAACCAGCCTCAGATTGCCCAGAAGAGGGTCAAATTAATAACCGGGAGGGGGTGCTCCAAAATTGTCAAGGGCAATCAGAATTAATGCTTGAGAGGAAATAAAATCAAGCAGATGAAAACCAAGAAACTGGGGCTTCCCTGAGGGATGACGAAAACACTTTAGAATAATGGCCCGATTATTTAATTCTGAATTTCAGTGAAAATCCTATAAAAGTACTTAAAACACCCCCATTAGCACTAAATGAGCTCATCTTGATTAATGTTATTAAAACAATTGCCAAAGGGTTTAGTGATGATTAAGTCTTTTATCTCAGGTGATAAATTCTTAACATGCTAGCGACATTAGGATAAAGCATAAAAATAAAAGTTTATTTTAATTTTAATTTTTCTAATTTATTATCTTCTTTCTTCACCCCTCAGTCAGACCCAGCAACATGTCTGTAATCTTAGTAAGTGTTGCACAGGAAAATTATGCGATAATTTTCCCACTGTTTCAGCTGGGTACTTAGGTGCTTCAACCTGTTCTTCCCACTAAGTTTGGGCACTATTCAAGGCACCAAATTAGAATATTAATCTCTCTAACAACTCTTAACAGTTAACGGCGTGGGATGGGCTCAGTCAGATAGTCTGACCCGCTCTCTGGCGGCATCTGTCTCTTTGTATTGATCTACCTTAGACACCTTCATCAAATGCCTACATTTAGGTGGATGAATCCCACTCTTCAAACCCTGCACAGGCATGCAATTAAAGTAAGAATTCAAGCCCAGCTGAAGCCATTAAAAAGACCCCTGTTGACTTCGATGCTGAATTTGCTTCGAATTACGGTACTAGTAATTGAGAATCATGTTTGATAGTTTTCACATCCATCCCACGGTATCCTGGCCTTTCTCTCTCAGGGGCTTCAGAAGAACAAAATCGAAACCAACTATGGGTTTTGTCTGTAGCACGCGGATGAAGGACCCAGGACACAGGAGTCCTGCACTGCACAGGAGCAAGCCATCTCACATGTGGAGAAGGTTCGTCCTTGCCCACCTCCCCCTCAAAACTGGAACAGCAGGGAGAGAAGCCGAGGACACAGCTATGGTGCTACCTTCCTCTGCCAGTACCAGTTATGGGCCATGGCAGAGAAAGCCATGCTGTCTTTCCAAGGTAGCTCTGCTGCCAGCGTGGATCATGACAGCCAGAGAAACTCCAGCTGAACTGGCTGCAGGAGCTGAGGTCTCACTCTCAAGTAACCCTAAGTGCTCAGCTCCTTGGTATGTGTCATGGTGCCATCTGCAGAGAAGAAAACATGCAGGATGTTTTTATTTGCATGGGTCAAACCTCAGGGTGCACAGCAAATCATCTTTAAGGAACTTCAGAGTTTCTAATTCTTTTTCCTCATATATGTGTGTGCATGTGCTAAATCCTTTCCTTCCCTCCATCCCGATGATATGTGCATATTGGTGTCACTGTACTGATGCTGGGTAACAGTTTTGCTGTTCTTCAGGTTCAAACGGTGTGGTATGCATGTCAGAATACCTTGAGAAGACCCTTAGAGCCCTTATTTACTTTTCTCAAGTTCCTTTGACACGTCAGCAGGCATTTTCCTTCAGTCAGAGCCGAGAGCAAACTGCAACTCATGAGTACTCGAGCTGTGTTGCACTGGGAACGATAGGAGGCTGCTTTTCCTTATCTTCTCTGTTACAGGCTCTTCTGGCTGCATCAGGGAACGCTGAGGTTTGCTCTTGGACAGACATAAAAGGGCGATTTGGGAGGTTTTCTTCTCCTGCGCAGTCAGATGAGCTCCAGTCCTTATCACTGGGTAATTATACAAATATCTCCGTGAAAGCCCTTGGAGACAAGGGTTTCTTGTGTAAGAACCTTACACAAGGTAAGGTATAGACAGCGTCATTGCTCTTCTTACTGGTCTTTGTATACGTGGCATCTTCTCCTGAAAGGTACTGGGAGTATGGTGTCTATGTGGCAAGGAGATCTGAGGATCTCCTGTACTCAGGTAGACACAACAGCTATAGGCAACGCGTGAAAAGCAGAAACTGTGGACTTATAGCCACCGACTGCAAACCCAGCATCCTATATGAGCATGTGCAGCCTCTGGTGAAGCCTGCATGGCTGCAGCTGGGCTGTTCTAGCTGGTTATGGCACGTGTGCATGGATCTCTGTCACACCTCTGTAATGCACTGCAGACCTACCTTCACACCATACAGTGCATCCAGCTCTTCATCCAAAACCCTGTAGACATCAGTACTTGTGTTTTTCACAAGTGGCACACAGGGCAACCCACCGGGGACTGATACAGCAACACACAGGATCCGGGTCCTCCTAGCAACTCCCTTTAGCAACACCAAGAAATGCTGAAGTGGAAAAAAAAAGGGTGGCTTCAATCCTGTTATGTCTCTTGGCAAACCTGCTTCCACATATTGTTATCAAGTTGTTTGTGAAGTTGACAAAGAACTCACTTGATCTGAAATGACCTTTGCTCAAAGAAGATTTTTGGTGCTATTTGTGTACCCGTGTGTGGAACAGCTCTTGCTCTGTGCAAAGGGAAGCGACAAAGAAACCTGAGCTGGTAAACACAGACCTGGGAAGCAATAACACCAAGGAATTTCATGAAATAAAAATAAACCCAAACAAGTTTTAATTACTTTCTCTGGCTTGAGGACTTCATAAAAAAGTTACTCATAAGTTGTGCAAAACCTCTGGTATTCCACTTCCTGACATTTCTTCAACAACTTGAATGATATGATGAATTCTCTGGAAACGTATAAAAAGTGAAATGTCCTCAAGTTTCACAGATCTTTTCCTTTCATCCCACATTTTGCAACATGTAGCCATTATTGGATAGCAGTTTGCAATTTGCTTGTCTTCACCAAAACTTTGGCTAACTGTCCTTACTTGTTGCTGCTGAAAAACCCCCGTGAAGTTCCAGTAGTTTCTCCCTGTGTGCCAATGAACTGGCAGCAACATGGGCTTTCTTGCAGCTTTCTGGAAAACGTATCCTACTCTAGTTCACAAACTTTGACTCCTAAGGACTCATTTGGCCTCTGAATTTATTTTTTTCTGGCTTTATTTAGTCTCTTACTGAAGTCCAGACACTTTTTTCTTTCTCACCCAGAGTTCACTTTCCATCTTTCCGCTCTCCCACCTATCCAGTTTCTCCTGCCCAAAGATGTTTTTCTTCTATCCAAAGTGAAGATTCCCAGTCCTACAGCTGAACCCTGTACAGCCCACAGAAGTCTGTCCAGCCACATCCATACTAGCAAGCCAGATAGAGCCAGGACACAAGGATGGATCCCCATAATCTGAACTGGAGAATGGTTACAGCAGTGCCAGGACCGTTTCTGACCTGGGCCTGTCAGCATCCTCTAACCAGTTCCTGGGCACAGCTTGGGAGGTCACACAGCGCAGGGACTGGACTAGACCAGGGACTAGCCATGTTAGATGCAGCCACCCTGTTTTGAAGGCAAAAAGACTTTAACAGTACGGACGTTGCCAGATGGCTTCAGGGACAGAAAATGAGACCTCAACAGATGTATTCTCGGGGTCGCAGCAGTCCTTTCTCAGAACTTCTGCCCTGCTGCGCTTGTGCAAACACAAGCAGGTGTACTGGAGACTGTTAACCTGTCCTGACCATTGAATGTGTCTCCATCCTTTGGAAGGACGTGTGCCCACAAGAGCCTGTGAACAGGCCCATGAACACTGTTTGCAAATGCAGGTGTTCCTCTTTCGATTTCACTCTGCCGTGGGTTTTCCTGAACCCTCCTCCCCATCCAGACACTCCCCACACCAACAAAATACCCTTCAGCGTGGCTGGCTGCGTTGTGCCGAGTGACTACTGCTACTCGGGTGCTGATAAATTCCCATTGAGATGTAATGCTGAATTTGGCTGAAGGTGGTTTTCCCCAATTAAAACTAGCGGGTCTGTGCTTTCTGCATGGGGGGAAGGGAGCGTGAAAAAATAGAAGAGCCCCATTCAATTGCACAAGCTTCATGAGCAATTAGTAACTCAGAGGGGAAAGAAATCATGAACCAAATCATAGGAAATGGCAACGGAGCTGCAAAGATGACATCATAGTTTATTGGAATTATTTAAACTTCTTAGACATATGTGCAAAGCTCAACGGAGAACTCCAGTGCTACATGCCAGTGCAAATCAGCTTTTCATTCAGGATCCAGTCAAATACCCTTCTGGCTTCATGTTGGAGTGCTTTACTCATCTTTTTATACATGGCATCTAAATAAAGGCTCTCTCACAATTAGCTGGGCTGAAACAACCTTGGGTATCACATGATGATGCGTGTGCTTTAGCTGATGTGCATCCGGAGAGAAAGCTAACCAGAACCACAGGATATTTCAGACCTCGGGGGGAGGGAAGTGAGCAACTCTGCTGTGGAAAGTAGCTGGAAGTTATCCAGCTTCCCCAGGCCAGTCAGTCATGAATATCCTGCTTTGGCCACAGAGGGGTTGTGGAGGAAGCAGGCTCACAACAATTGGGAAAGGTTTGTAACCACAGGAGTCAAATGAATGAAGCNGAAAAAAAAATCCTCCTCAGCTCCTACACAGGAGCATTCATCATTCACTGTGACCTTCCAGGAATGTGCTGACAGACACAAAGCGTTTTGTGTGACATGGTGCCAGCGAAGGGGAATGGCTGCTGCTGGCCGCATTGTTTCCTGACGGCAGGGCACCATCTCCTGGAGGCTGCGCAGCCTGTCCCCGCCGCGCACCGCGCACCGCCGCGGGCTGGGCTGGGGGGCCGCGGGGTGCACCACCCCTTTGAAAGCAATTTAGGATCTAAAAAAAAAAAAAAA